>JALIGW010000008.1:29967705-30052705 GCA_023053685.1 Diadophis punctatus similis | reverse complement strand
AGGAAGTGAAGTGTGGTATTTAAGGACAGTTTGCAGGCGATGGTTTCAGAAAGAGTGAGTTCATGTGTAACTTGAATATTTTTTAGATTTAGTGT
Organism: Diadophis punctatus similis; assembly: GCA_023053685.1. Lineage (NCBI taxonomy): Eukaryota > Metazoa > Chordata > Lepidosauria > Squamata > Dipsadidae > Diadophis > Diadophis punctatus. Next base: position 30,052,610 of record JALIGW010000008.1, on the reverse strand, counting down.
CTTTTTGTAGAAGATAGCTACTCCGCCTCCTCTGCGGGTTTCACGGTCAGACCGCTAAACAAGATAGTCTCTTACTGTGATAATGGAGTCTGGGAGGGATGCGTTTAGCCATGTTTCACAGACAAATATAATGTCAAATGTGACAGTATTTATTTATTTATTTATTTATTTATTTGTTTGTTTGTTTGTTTGTTTGTTTGTTTGTTTGTCAAACATGTATAGGATAGTAGTAGTTTGTATAAACATAAGTAAAAAGTAACGATAAAAGAGGACAATAGGACAGTAGGACAGGGACGGTAGGCACAGTGGTGCGCTTATGCACGCCCCTTACAGACCTCTTAGAAACGGGGAGAGGTCGACTGTAGACAGTCTAAGGTTAAAGTTTTTGGGCTTTGGGGAAGAAACCACAGAGTCAGGTAGTGCATTCCAGGCATTGATCACTCTGTTGCTGAAGTCGTATTTTCTGCAGTTGAGTTTGGAGCGCTTTACATTTAGTTTGAATCTATTACGTGCTCGTGTATTGTTGTGGTTGAAGCTGAAGTAGTCATTAACAGGAAGGATATATATACACACACACACACACACACACACACACACACACACACACACACACACACATTCTCATGGTCTTCTCTCCACGGCAGCCCATTCTGAAAGAACGCCGCGTGACTTCCAGTTTGAACTTGCGAGACGTTCTCTTTCAGAACGGGCTGCCGTGGAGAGAAGACCATGAGAACCGACGGAGGTCCCGGGACAAATCCCAGGTAGGAGGGGCATCTCGCGCTGGGCTTTGGCAGGGTGGGCGGGGCGAGGCGGGTGTCCTACCTGCGACTTGTCTGGGACCTCCGTCGCATTTTCATGGTCTTCTCTCCACGGCAGCCCGTTCTGAAAGAACGCCGCACGACTTCCAGTTTGAACTCGCGAGACGTTCTCTTTCAGAACGGGCTGCCATGGAGAGAAGACTGTGAGAACGCGACGGAGGTCCCGGGACAAGTCCCTGGTAGGAGGGGTGTCTCACGCTGGGGTTTGGCAGGGCGGGCGGGGCGAGGCGGGCGTCCTACCTGCGACTTGTCCCGGGACTTCTGTCGCATTTTCATGGTCTTCTCTCCACGGCAGCCCATTCTGAAAGAACGCAGCGCGTCTTCCAGTTTGAACTTGTGAGACGTTCTCTTTCAAAATCGGCTTCCGTGGAGAGAAGACCATGAGAACCGACAGAGGTCCCGGGACAAATCCCAGGTAGGAGGGGCGTCTCGCGCTGGGGTTGGGCAGGGCGGGCTGGGCGAGGTGGGCGTCCTACCTGCGACTTGTCCCGGGACCTCCGTCGCATTCTCATGGTCTTCTCTCCATGGCAGCCCGTTCTGAAAGAACGCAGCGCGACTTCCAGTTTGAACTCCCGAGACGTTCTCTTTCAGAACGGGCTGCCATGGAGAGAAGACCATGAGAACGTGACGGAGGTTCTGGGACAGGTCCCAGGTAGGAGGGGCATCTCGCACTGGGGTTTGGCAGGGTGAGTGAGGCGGGGCGGGCGTCCTACCTGCGACTTGTCCCAGGACCTCCGTCGCGTTCTCATGGTCTTCTCTCCATGGCAGCCCATTCTGAAAGAACGCAGCGTGACTTCCAGTTTGAACTTGCGAGACGGTCTCTTTCGGAATGGGCTGCCATGGAGAGAAGACCGTAAGAATGTGACGGAGGTCCCGGGACAAGTACCAGGTAGGTCGCACGTCTCGCGCTGGGGGTTGGCAGGGCGAGGTGGGCGTCCTCCTCCCCGCTGCTTCTGGATTTGGAAGCCGAAGAGCCGAAGAAGTTTGGGGGAAAGAAAAAGACTTCTGCTGCTTTCCTTCCATGCAATCAAAAGCAGAAGCAGCAGAAGTCTTTCTTTCCCCCAAACGTCAGCTCTTCGGCTTCCAAATCCAGCCTGGACAGCAGCCGCTCTGAACGAGTGTCTAGGATGCGTGTCCTACCTGGGGGTGGCAGGTGAGGCAGGGGAGGGGGAGGGCCGGGCCGCTCATCTTACCAGCGTCTGGCAGCTTGCCGCTTCTCTTTCTCTGCAGGTCTTTGCAGTGAACTTCTTGAAATGTACGGTAAAGGAAAAGTTATCGCGAGTGTGAGAAGTTGTTAATTGCTCGCACTCGCTATAACTTTTCCTTTACATTTCAAGGAGTGTCCCATTTTAAGAACTGCTGAGAAAGAGAAGTGGCGAACTGCCAGACGCTGGTATGGTAAGATCTTCAGGCACAATTTGGTGGTGGCAGGGGAGGGGGAGGGCCGGGCTACAAGACGCTCATCTTACCAGCGTCTCGCAGAGAGTGCACGGCTATCTCTCCCCCCCGCCGGAGGCAGAGCCGAAGGGACTTGCTCTCGCTCTCCCAGCCAGGAGCTGCCCTTTGTGCGGCGGGCGAGGGAGGGAGGGAGGGAGGGAGGCAGTGGCAGCGGGAGGCAGAGGGAGGTGGCATTGGGAGGCAGAGCTGAAGGGACTTGCTCTAGCTCTCCCAGCCGGGAGCTGCTCTTTGTGCAGCAGGAGGCAGAGGGAGGTGGCATTGGAAGGCAGAGCCGAAGGGATTTGCTCTCGCTCTCCCAGCCGGGAGCTGCTATTTGTGTGGCGGGCACTCTTTGGCCAGGGGAGGAGAGAGAGAGAGAGAGAGAGAGAGAGAGAGAGAGAGAGAGAGAGAGAGAGAGAGAGAGACAGAGAGACAGAGAGACAGAGAGACAGAGAGACAGAGAGAGAGAGAGAGAGAGAGAGAGAGAGAGAGAGAGAGAGAGAGAGAGAGAGAGAGAGAGAGAGAGAGAGAGAGAGAGAGAGAGAGAGAGAGAGAGAGTAAGTGAGAGGTGGCTACACACACACATACACCCGCGGGACTGGCTGGGCTGTTCTGGGATGCCTCCGGCAGCGTTTTGAAACTCGCTCCTGCCGGCGGCGATGCAGGGATCTCTCTCTGTCTCTCTCCCAGCCAAAAGAGTGGCCGCCGCAAAAAGAGCAGCTCCCGGCATGTTCCCCCCTTCCCCGGAAGTAGTTGGGGGGGCTTATTTTCGGGGGGTGGCTTACTTCAACGCATGTCCTGAAAAGCCCTGTGGGGCTTATTTTCGGGACAGGTCTTATTTTCGGGGAAACACGGTACAAACACACACACACACACATACACACACACACACACACACACACACACACACACACACACACACACATTCTCATGGTCTTCTCTCCACGGCAGCCCATTCTGAAAGAACGCCGCGTGACTTCCAGTTTGAACTTGCGAGACGTTCTCTTTCAGAACGGGCTGCCGTGGAGAGAAGACCATGAGAACCGACGGAGGTCCCGGGACAAATCCCAGGTAGGAGGGGCATCTCGCGCTGGGCTTTGGCAGGGTGGGCGGGGCGAGGCGGGTGTCCTACCTGCGACTTGTCTGGGACCTCCGTCGCATTTTCATGGTCTTCTCTCCACGGCAGCCCGTTCTGAAAGAACGCCGCACGACTTCCAGTTTGAACTCGCGAGACGTTCTCTTTCAGAACGGGCTGCCATGGAGAGAAGACTGTGAGAACGCGACGGAGGTCCCGGGACAAGTCCCTGGTAGGAGGGGTGTCTCACGCTGGGGTTTGGCAGGGCGGGCGGGGCGAGGCGGGCGTCCTACCTGCGACTTGTCCCGGGACCTCTGTCGCATTTTCATGGTCTTCTCTCCACGGCAGCCCGTTCTGAAAGAACGCAGCGCGTCTTCCAGTTTGAACTTGCGAGACGTTCTCTTTCAAAATCGGCTTCCGTGGAGAGAAGACCATGAGAACCGACAGAGGTCCCGGGACAAATCCCAGGTAGGAGGGGCGTCTCGCGCTGGGGTTGGGCAGGGCGGGCTGGGCGAGGTGGGCGTCCTACCTGCGACTTGTCCCGGGACCTCCGTCGCATTCTCATGGTCTTCTCTCCATGGCAGCCCGTTCTGAAAGAACGCAGCGCGACTTCCAGTTTGAACTCACGAGACGTTCTCTTTCAGAACGGGCTGCCATGGAGAGAAGACCATGAGAACGTGACGGAGGTTCTGGGACAGGTCCCAGGTAGGAGGGGCATCTCGCACTGGGGTTTGGCAGGGTGAGTGAGGCGGGGCGGGCGTCCTACCTGCGACTTGTCCCAGGACCTCCGTCGCGTTCTCATGGTCTTCTCTCCATGGCAGCCCATTCTGAAAGAACGCAGCGTGACTTCCAGTTTGAACTTGCGAGACGGTCTCTTTCGGAATGGGCTGCCATGGAGAGAAGACCGTAAGAATGTGACGGAGGTCCCGGGACAAGTACCAGGTAGGTCGCACGTCTCGCGCTGGGGGTTGGCAGGGCGAGGTGGGCGTCCTCCTCCCCGCTGCTTCTGGATTTGGAAGCCGAAGAGCCGAAGAAGTTTGGGGGAAAGAAAAAGACTTCTGCTGCTTTCCTTCCATGCAATCAAAAGCAGAAGCAGCAGAAGTCTTTCTTTCCCCCAAACGTCAGCTCTTCAGCTTCCAAATCCAGCCTGGACAGCAGCCGCTCTGAACGAGTGTCTAGGATGCGTGTCCTACCTGGGGGTGGCAGGTGAGGCAGGGGAGGGGGAGGGCCGGGCTGCTCATCTTACCAGCGTCTGGCAGCTTGCCGCTTCTCTTTCTCTGCAGGTCTTTGCAGTGAACTTCTTGAAATGTACGGTAAAGGAAAAGTTATCGCGAGTGTGAGAAGTTGTTAATTGCTCGCACTCGCTATAACTTTTCCTTTACATTTCAAGGAGTGTCCCATTTTAAGAACTGCTGAGAAAGAGAAGTGGCGAACTGCCAGACGCTGGTATGGTAAGATCTTCAGGCACAATTTGGTGGTGGCAGGGGAGGGGGAGGGCCGGGCTACAAGACGCTCATCTTACCAGCGTCTCGCAGAGAGTGCACGGCTATCTCTCCCCCCCGCCGGAGGCAGAGCCGAAGGGACTTGCTCTCGCTCTCCCAGCCAGGAGCTGCCCTTTGTGCGGCGGGCGAGGGAGGGAGGGAGGGAGGGAGGCAGTGGCAGCGGGAGGCAGAGGGAGGTGGCATTGGGAGGCAGAGCTGAAGGGACTTGCTCTAGCTCTCCCAGCCGGGAGCTGCTCTTTGTGCAGCAGGAGGCAGAGGGAGGTGGCATTGGAAGGCAGAGCCGAAGGGATTTGCTCTCGCTCTCCCAGCCGGGAGCTGCTATTTGTGTGGCGGGCACTCTTTGGCCAGGGGAGGGAGAGAGAGAGAGAGAGAGAGAGAGAGAGAGAGAGAGAGAGAGAGAGAGAGAGAGAGAGAGAGAGAGAGAGAGAGAGAGAGACAGAGAGACAGAGAGACAGAGAGACAGAGAGACAGAGAGACAGAGAGACAGAGAGACAGACAGAGAGAGAGAGAGAGAGAGAGAGAGAGAGAGAGAGAGAGAGAGAGAGAGAGAGAGAGAGAGAGAGAGAGAGAGAGAGAGAGAGAGAGAGAGAGAGAGAGAGAGAGAGTAAGTGAGAGGTGGCTACACACACACATACACCCGCGGGACTGGCTGGGCTGTTCTGGGATGCCTCCGGCAGCGTTTTGAAACTCGCTCCTGCCGGCGGCGATGCAGGGATCTCTCTCTGTCTCTCTCCCAGCCAAAAGAGTGGCCGCCGCAAAAAGAGCAGCTCCCGGCATGTTCCCCCCTTCCCCGGAAGTAGTTGGGGGGGCTTATTTTCGGGGGGTGGCTTACTTCAACGCATGTCCTGAAAAGCCCTGTGGGGCTTATTTTCGGGACAGGTCTTATTTTCGGGGAAACACGGTACAAACACACACACACACACACACACACACACACACACACACACACATACACATACATACATACATACATACATACATATATGTGTGTGTGTGTGTGTGTGTGTGTAACATTTTTTGCTGATAAATGAAAATAAAGGGAGATTATTATAGATCTATTTCGAGCTATTTTGCTCTCGTCAGATAGCCATAACCGTAGTGGGAATTGAACCTGGGCAGTCTGCTTGAAAGTCAGAAGATTAACCTCTAGGCCACAAGGTTCTATTCCCAATTAGCTCTTCACCAGGAAAGGGTTATATATGTTTATTCTGTTGAGTCATCCTGGTGTATGGAAGGAAACATCACAGCTTCCTTTTGCCTTTCAGCCCCTCCTGGGACCATCCAGGCAGTTTTCTATAGTTGACAAACTATATTGTCTATATGTGTAACATTTTTTGCTGATAAATGAAAATAAAGGGAGACTATTATAGATCTATTTCGAGCTATTTTGCTCTCGTCATATACATACCATGTTTCCCCAATAATAAGACATGTCCCGATAATAAGCCCCACGGGGCTTTTTGGGACATGAATTGAAATACCCCCCCCAAAAAAGTACACCCCCCTCAACTACTTCCGTGGAAAGGGGGGACATGCTGGGAGCTGCTCTTTTTGCGGCGGCCACTCTTTTGGCCGGGAGAGAGAGAGAGAGCAAGCGAGAGGTGGGTATGCGCACACCCCACTGGACTAGCTTGGCTCCTCTGGGCTCTGCCTACAGCAATTTAAAAGGCACTTCTACCCGTGAGGAAGAGGGGGCGAGCATCGATCCCTACCTCCGCACAGGCAGGAGCACATTTCAAAACGCTGCCGGAGGCAGCCCAGAGCAGCCGAGTCAGTCCCGCAGGGTGTGCGGGTAGCCACCTCCCATTTGCTCTCTCTCTCTCACGCGTGCATCGGGGGGGACAATTGGGACAGGCAGAAGCCGCCAGGTGAAGAGCAACCAGAATCGAAGGAATCCTCTCCCGCAACAGCCAAAGTTTGGGGGAAAGAAAGAAGAACTTCTGCTGCTTCTGCTTTTGGCTGCATGGAAGGAAAGCAGCAGAAGTCTTTCTTTCCCCAAACTTCGGCTCTTCAGCTTCCAAATCCAGCCAGGGCAGCGGCCGCTCTGGACGAGCGTCTAGGATGGGTGTCTTGCGGTGGGGAGGGCTGCGAGATGCTCGTCCTACCTGGGACTTGTAGCTCCATCACATTCCTCAGCTTGTGTCCAGGGAAGGAACTCGGTAAAAAAACCTTCGGTAAAGTTTTCTTTTACTGGTACAATGGGCTTCCTTCCCTGGACACAAGCTGAGGAACACGACGGAGCTACAACTCCCAGGTAGGACGCGCATCTTGCAGCCCTCCCCACCAACACGCCCATCCTAGATGCTCGTCTAGAGTGGCCACTGCCATGGCTGGATTTGGAAGCCGAAGAGCCAAAGTTTGGGGGAAAGAAAGAAAGAAAGACTTCTGCTGCTTCTGCTTTTGATTGCACGGAAGGAAAGCAGCAGTCTTTCTTTCCCCCAAACTCCTGGTTTTTGGCTTCCAAATCCAGAAGCAGCGGGGGGGGGATGTCAACGCACTTGTGCAGCAGCAAAGCCCCTGCCTTCTCATGTTTATCTTGCCAGGCCCCCCTCCCACCCCTCCTCCCACTGCGGCTGCTTCTGCTGGAAAGGATGGGACTAGCTGTCAGTGGTGGAGCCTGCACGGGAAAAAAAAGTGGGGGACACAGCCGGCAAGTGCCCATTGGGATGGGCACCCCCGCCGCCAGGGGTCGGGATATCGTGGCCCGCTTACCCGGCTGAAGGGTCCATTGTATGGGAAGGGTGAAGGTGACGCCCCTTTCTGACAGGCGAGCTCTGTGGGGCAGGAGGAGGGAACTTATCATGGGACTCTGTCCACCCCGCACACCGCCGCGCTTCCCCAGCCATGGCTCGCAATTTTGAGCTCCTCTTCGAGTCCCTCAGGCACTTTGGCAGATAAGCGAGCCCTGCGCGGCGACAGGGAGGTTAGGAAGGACGTGCCTGTCAGGGGAAAGACTCACTCCTCACTCCTCTCTCTCTCTGGCATGGGGAGTAATGAAGTTGGGTGGATAAATGGTCTGCGTGGGACAGGGAATGAGGGCAATTCGGGATCACAGGTGCGCCCGACCTTCCTCTTTGTTCGCCCCGGAGTACCGCGTAACCGTGGGGGAAAGGCAAGGGATCTGCCTGGGATTGGGCTCCAGGGTGACACACATGGCTGCCAGGGGGAAACCGATTTAGGCACCTCCAGCAGCGAATCCCTTCCAGCACCCTCGCCCGCTCATGGCTCCCTGGTCCGATCTGTGGTTTTTTTTTTCTTTTCCCCTCAACCGAACCGCCTGGAGGTGGCAAATGAGGCGGGGCTGGGTGGGGTGGGCCACAAGACGCGCATCCTACATGGGACTTGTAGCTCCGTCACGTTCCCTCAATCCAAAAGGGGAACCCAAAAGGGGAGAAAGATTTCTTGCATGCACACTGCAGCCAAAAGGTTCATTGTTCTGGCACTGTGTCTTACATGCAGTCTCCCCCCCAGCCTGAGAGATTTGGTCGCCAACTGCTTCTGTTGCTGCACCCGGCTAGATGTCACCATAGAGCCGAAAGCGCACTCGCAGAGCAGCTGCTGCCCTGCCTGGGGTTTGGAAGTCGAAGAGCTGGAGTTTGCAGGAGAGAAAGAAAGATTTCTGCTGCTTCCCTTGCTCCAGCCAAAAGCAGAAGAAGCAGAAGTCTTTCTTTCTTTCTCTCCCCCAAACTCTGGCTCTTCGGCTTCCAAACCCCAGCGAGGGCAGTGGCCGCTCTGCGAGTACGTTTCCCGCTCTATGGTGATGGCTGGAGCTGAAGCTGGAACTGGAACTAAATAGACCAGCCGAGAGACACCATGGAGCTGCCAGATTCCGGTAAGAGACGCGTCTCATGGCCCGGCCCGCCTCCTGCACCCCAAAAATAATAAGCCACCCCTGATAATAAGGCAAGGGCATTTTGGGGGTGTCAAAAATATAAGCCCCTGTCTTATTTTCGAGGAAACACGGTGTGTGTGTGTGTGTGTGTGTGTGTATGTATATATATATGTATATATATGTATATATGTGTGTGTGTGTGTGTGTGTGTGTGTGTGTGTGTGTGTGTGTGTGTGTGTGTGTGTGTTACAAATAAGACAGGAAAATACTGGAAAAAAATAATTAAAAAGCAGATCTCCCATCATCTAGAAACAAACCAAGTAATAACCAACAGCCAACACAGACTTGTTAAGAACAAGTCATGCCAAACTAACCTCATTTCATTCTTCAACACTGTGACCAAATTAGTAGACCAGCGAAATGCAGTAGACATAATATACCTGGACTTCAGCAAAGCATTTGACAAAGTAGACCACAACCTATTTCTTCATAAGCTAGAAAAAAGTGGGATAGACAGCTACACAACCAGACCAACCGTACCCAGCGAGTAGTCCTCAATGGCTCTAAGTCCACATGGAGAGAAGTAAGCAATGGTGTACCACAAGGTTCCGTCCTAGGCCCAGTACTCTTTAATATCTTCATAAATGACCTAGATGAGGGAATAGCAGGAGAACTAACCAAATTTGCAGATGACACCAAGCTGGCGGGAGTAGCAAACACCCCAGACTCAAAATCCAGAGGGACCTCGACAAACTCGAACACTGGGCCCAAACCAATAAAATGAAATTTAACACGGAGAAAAGTAAAATTCTACACCTAGGTAAGAAGAATCAAAAATACACATACAAACTGGGCGAAACCACACTCAATAGCAGCGATTGCAAGAGGGATCTCACAAAAGTCATAAGAGGCACTCCACTGAACATTGCTGTTCAATCAATTAGAGTAATATTATTTTATTCGAAGTCTTGAATTTTCTGCTTCCTGCTATAGTCTTATAGAGATGGATTGGTGATATTGACCCATATCAATAAGCAGATGGAAATCAACAATTCCTGCATACTAAATTGGGAGTCAATATCAGTTTAGTGTTTATCCTGGCATGATCAACAAAGTCTTTGGCCATGATGCATTTGGCTAATCTATAAACTCTATGTGGAAAATGCATTAATGTTTTCATGTTTAAAATAAGGTAGGTGCTTAATATACCATTACAAATGTTATCAAGTGCACCTCTGTACTTCAGACCATCCATCCTGAAGATGGTGTAAATGGAAATTAATGTTCATTAAATTTATGACCTGCTTCTAGGATCAAATGTCATATGCCTCTAAAAGCCAATTGCTGTGGAACATCAGGTTGCATCTAGCACCTGGTCTGGATTAAAGAAAACTAGGACTCTCTCCACATCATTGAGTTATAGTGTCATTTAGCCATGAAAATAGGCTTTGTATTCCACAGTGGTAATTGAATGATGCTATAATTTTTTTACATGGAGAGTCTCTAAATTAGTCATTAAACTGATGCAGCAATATTATTACAAATGAATGGAGATAATTACTTGGGAAAAAATCTTAGAATATAAATAACATCAGGGAAACAAAGAGAAAGACAATTCTAATGTATTGTTTCAATAGAGTTTCATTTAATGGTTTATAGCAGTTCTCCCTAGACTTGGGATCCTTCAGATGAGTGATTTCAATTCATGCAATTTTTAGCCATAGCAAACTGAAAACATCTAGAATTTGAAGACCACATAGTTGGATTCATGCAGCATGTCAACCCAAACTTAAAGAAATAAAACTATGACACAGTGCAATAAGCAAACTTTGTCCATTCCAATTTTTACCATCTGATAGTCTCCAGATTTCATGGAATAACAATTCCCAGAATTCACAGCCAGCAGACATTCTGAAAACTGAACTCTCAATATATTTGGAGGCTATCCATAATAATAACAAAACAATGTTACTGCCCCAACTAAAAATATGTCCCTAAATATGCTAAGGGGAACATTGTTAGAATTTCTTATTCCTTCTCTTGGACATTTTTTCCTTGCCTGATTAAAAGTTATGTCTTAAGTGAAGATCCAAGAAAACTGATTTTTATAATAAAAATTTATACACTTTCATAAAGTTAAGGCCAATAATTGCAGAATCAGCTTTTGGGAAGGCAAGGATTTTCACATTTGACTTAAAAACAGATCATCAACACATTCTAAAATTTGGAAGTATGGAAGTTCAAAATTGAAGAAGATATTATATTGATTGCATTGTAGTACAGTTAATAATGGCAATGCATTTTAAATACTTTGCGCATGTGTGTGTGTGTGTGTGTGTGTTTGCATGTGGTATGGTATGTGTTTGTGAAAGGTAACAACATTTTTAAACGTGCTGAGATGTACTTGAGTTATATGAAATACTATATTAAACTTCTTTTGTAAATATGGAAACATATTATATATGATTTGTTTTAATTCTACTATCATTATATTTATTTCTTTGATTGAGATGAACATTAATTGCCTCTTGAGCTCAGCTGCTAAATTCAATGGAGGATATGCAAAAAGTTAAATGGGAAACCGGAAGTGACGTCGCGGCGATACCAGTCGCAAGAGAATGGAGTTTTCTGTCCCTGTGCTGCCTTCTCCCTTTGTGGGCTCCAAAAGGAGCCAAAACAGCCTTGTAGTGGTGGCAAAGCTAAGGAGGGGGGTCCTGTGAGGTCGTAGGTGAGAGCGCAACTCTCCTGCAGAACTCCAGGGCTTTTTCTTCCCTTTATGCCACAGCGAGGAGAAGAGGCAGCCTAAGGTGGTTGCCACAGAACCAGAGACAGCTTAACATCTAAGAAGAGTGCTGGAGCAGATTTGGTGAACAGTGTTGGAACTGGGTGAGAAGAATTTTTTTATTGAAAGTGTAACCCCAAAAGAATATTTAGAAAAGAGAGTCTCATAGTTATCTATAAAGTGGATGCAACTTAACACCTTGAGCAAAACTTTAAAACTTTACAATGGAAGGGAAAAGAATCAAAGGAAGAAAATAGAAAACTTGATAAAAATATAGAAAATTGGATTTTCTAATTGGACAGGCATTGGCTTGGGCTAGGCATTTTAAAATGCTGGTGCTATTTACGTAAAAAGTTAATATCTTATTTATATTTTGGAATACTCTAGTAAAATTGGATAAGAATGGTTAAGTTTGAAATCTGATTTAAGAGTGCCACCTGCTGTCAAAGGAAGGTACAATATATTCCCAAAATCCTGGAAAGATTTGGCTTTTGGAGATTTAAACGTGAGAATAAGAAAATCTTTACTACTAAAAAGACCCTGAAAGTTTTGATATAAGACTGAACTGGCAGAGGGACTTATGAAGGTTCCACTTTTGGACTATCTAGAGGAACAGATTGATTAACTTCGGGATACAAAGACTCTTCGGCATTGGACATTGAATTTTTTGAGAAATGGCTTTAGGTTGGAATATAAGATTGCTGGATTATTGGTCAAAAAGAAACAAAAGAAACATAAATAGAAAATGAGTGGATTTTGGGAAGAAATCATGCTGATAACTCGGAGTATTAAAGACACTTTGACAAGAAGATGTGAGGGGATTATGAACAAAATGCAGAGCATGGATGAAAAGCTGGAAATTATGACACAATGGACAAGGAGAAACCAGGACGACCAGGAAGTGGAGGAGCTAACTGAAAGAGCAGCTGGAAAAATAGAACAGACAAAACAACAAATAAAAAGAAATAACAAGGAGATAAAAATAAAAATCACAACGATGGATGAAATAAAACAAGGGGAGAGTTTTTAAAGAGAAGTTAAACAAGAAATGGAACTGCAGGAAGACTTCTTTGGTAGAGAAATAGGGGTAAGAGTAGACAACTTGAAAATAAGACAATGGAACAGGGTAGAGAAGGGAGAAATATTTAAGAGGATTGGCCAAGAAGTGGAAGCAGATAGAGATAAAGATCCAAGAGTGGAATATGGGAGAGAAGCTAAGAAATGAATAATTAAAGCTTTAAAGTGGATGAGAGATGATGGATAAAAAAGGGAACATTTCTTAAAAACAATAGTGAGATAAGTTAAAATAGGGTTGGAAATTAGTGAAAGGGGAATTAATGGAATATATATATTTTACATTACAAAGTGAATTAATAAGAAGGGAATTTAGAATTTTAGTGATGGTAATTTTGAATATGTTTGGATAATATGATGATGGTTATAAAAAATATATTGAACAAGATAATAATGGAAGATTACAATTTAACAAAAACATATGTATTATTATTAGAATTATATAACTTGTCAAATGTAAATATGATGAATATTATTTTATTTGTATTAAAATATGATTCAAAGGGGGATATTTTTTAAACATAACAGTGGCATAATTAAAAATTACAAAGGGGATAAACAATGGAGGATTATAATTTAACATAAATGTGCATATTACTATTAGAACTATATAAGTTTGTTTAAACACAATAAATATGATTATTAATATTTTATTTGTAGTAAAAGGAGTGACATTTAGAATTTGTAGATTGGTATAAAAATAACTTACCGAAATATCGAATAATCGAATAATGAAAGATTATAATTCAACAAAAGATGTGTACTACCGTGTTTCCCCGAAAATAAGACAGGGGCTTATATTTTTGGGACCCTCCCAAAAATGCCCCTGGCCTTATTATGGGGGGTGGCTTATTATTTTCGGGGTGCAGAAGGCGGGCCGGGCCACGAGATGCACATCTTACTAGAATCAGGCAGCTCCGTAGCGTCTCTCGGCTGGTCTCTTTAGTTCCAGCTCCAGCTCCAGCTCCAGCCGTCACCATAGAGTGGGAAACGCACTCGCAGAGCGGCTGCTGCCCTGGCTGGGTTTGGGAGCCAGAGTTTGAGGGAGAGAAAGAAAGAAAGACTTCTGCTGCTTCTGTTTTTGGCTGCACGGAAGGAAAACAGCAGAAGTCCTTCTTTCTTTCCCTGCCTCTCGCTTGCTATCACTTTCACTGTCGCGGCCAGGTGCTGCTCTTTGTGTGACGGGTGAGCGAGGGAGGGAGGAGTGGGGCAGCAGCGGCGGCAGGCAGAGGGAGGTGGCATTGGGAGGCAGAGCCGAAGGGACTTGCTCTCACTGTCGTGGCCGGGAGCTGCTCTTTCTGCAGTGGGCACTCTTTGGCCGGGGGGGAGGGAGGGAGGGAGGGAGGGAGGGAGGGAGAGAGAGAGAGAGAGAGAGAGAGAGAGAGAGAGAGAGAGAGAGAGAGAGAGAAAGAGAGAGAGAGGTGGCTATGTGCACCCCCCGCGGGACTGGCTCGGCTGTTCTGGGCTGTCTCCGGCAGCGTTTTGAAACTCGCTACTGCCGGCAGGGATCTCTCTCTCTCTCCGGGCCAAAAGAGTGCCGCCGCAAAAAGAGCGGCTCCCGGCATGTCCCCTCTTTCCCCCAGAAGCAGTTGGGGGGGCTTATTTTCGGAGGGGGGTGGCTTATTTCAACGCATGTCCCGAAAAGCCCTGTGGGGCTTATTTTCGGGACATGTCTTATTTTCGGGGAACACGGTATTAGTAAATTTTTAGAAGATTGTCAACTGTATGAAGAATATTGTTCTACAACCTTATTTGTACTAAATGAAAAACACTCCGGTACTACACTGTTCCCACAATGATATGTTTGTTAAAAAATAAAAAACTTTTTTTTAAAAAAGAAGTTAAATGGGCACCACTCAGTGGTCAGACATATCAGATGATATACAGTACTTCTCCCCGATCAGGGTAGCTGAAGGCAAACAGTTCATTTCAATTTTGTGATATGGAAAAAAGAAAAATATTGCAGAAATTTATCCAAATTTATATTTACAAATTAAAATTAAGAAACTAACTTAAATCCAGTAATAATACATATTTGTATATGTTTATAGCCTTAAAGAACTTTCAGACTTTGAGTTTCCAAAACCGATATTGCATTTGATCATAGAAACATGATTTTTCAAGCTCTTTTTCAAGCATTTTTATTCTATGGATAACATATAATACAGGGGTCCCCAACCCCTGGGCTTTGGCCTGGTATTCGGAACCAGGCCATACGAGTGGTGGACCAGCATGCATGTGTGTGCATGCAGCTCAACTTGCATGAGTGGCAGGCCAGTGCACATGCACATGCATGCGCAGCTCAACTTTAGCAAGTCAAGCTGCGCTTGTGCCGACCCACTACTCACACAGTCCAGTTCACCTTAACCTAAAGTGACCAGATTTTTTTTTCTTCAAGCGGGACACCATTGACGGGGTGGGTTTCTCCATTTGAGTTTTGCCCTCTGCGCATGCGCAGAACGCTGCGCATGCGCAGAGGGCAAAACAGCAAATGTCGGCATCCAGGTGAGGTGGGGGGGAGGGGGGAGGGGGGACGCGGGAGGCCACTGTACGTCCTACCTACCTGGGACTTTTCCCGGTAGCTTCAGTTGCGTTCCTTGCTAATAGCGCCCAGAGCAGAGCAGCCCCTCCCAGAAGATCGCGAGACGTTATCTTTTGGAAGAGGCTGCTCTGCTCTGGGCGCCAATTAGCAAGGAACGTGACTGAAGCTACCGGGAAAAGTCCCAGGTCGGACGCGCGCCCCGTCCCGTCCGCCAGTCCTGCCCCCCCCAACCCCCAGCGCGAGACGCGCGTCCGACCTGGGACTTTTCCCGGTAGCTTCAGTCGCGTTCCTTGCTAATAGCGCCCAGAGCAGAGCAGCCCCTCCCAGAAGATCGCGAGACATTATCTTTTGGAAGAGGCTGCTCTGCTCTGGGCGCCAATTAGCAAGGAACGCGACTGAAGCTACCGGGAAAAGTCCCAGGTCGGATGCGCGCCCCGTCCCGTCCGCCAGTCCTGCCCCGCCCCCCCAACCCCCAGCGCGAGACGCGCGTCCGACCTGGGACTTTTCCCGGTAGCTTCAGTCGCGTTCCTTGCTAATAGCGCCCAGAGCAGAGCAGCCCCTCCCAGAAGATAACGTCTCGCGATCTTCTGGGAGGGGCTGCTCTGCTCTGGACGCTATTAGCAAGGAACGCGACTGAAGCTGCTACCGGGAAAAGTCTCAGGTAGGACGCGCGCCCCGCCCTGCCCCGCCCCTTTTGCCGCAGCACACTTAGCATGGCCTCATGGGACAAGTGCAAAGTGGCGCTCCCCCCCCAGGGTTCGCTCTGCCCCGCCCCGCGCCACCCTGTGAATAGAGGGGACTGAATCGGAAGCCTGTCGCTCGGGCGCGCGTCTGGCTGGAGGAAGAAGCGGGGGCTCAAAAATCGGGACTTTTTAAGAGGGCGGGCGGGACGCGGGACAAAGCATTAAAAAGCGGGTCTGTCCCGCCAAAATCGGGACGTCTGGTCACCTTACCTTAACCCCCCCAGCCAGGCTGTCAAGTTGCAAAGATTGGAGACTGCTGATATAATGCACCAAACATAACCTAGTTAGTTTAGTTTGGCAACCTAATATTTATACCCAATATTAGTCATCTGAATTAAGAGTTTTAAAGAAAATAAATCATGTAATAGTTCTTCAGAACATTGTTAGAACAAGCAGTTTATCTCATTGCTCTTCATAACCTCAGTAAATAATAAACATTAATTATGAAAATAAGAAAAGTGTTTAATCCGGAAGGCAATAACATGGAATGGTATAAAATATACTGATTACTTGAATCCTATATCACCAATCCTTGGTGATGATGATACTATTTTGATACCTCAATCTTTAGACTTACAAGGAGTTGTATTCCCCTATTCAAGATTGGTGTACTATCTGGAGGTTGCACTGGATTTGCAACTCCTAGTCAAAAAGCAGATGGCAGCTGTAGTAAGAGGGATTTTGCACAAGATCATCTGGTATAACAGTTGTGCCCATTCCTGGATTAGGAGTATCAACAATCAGTCATTCATGCACTAATTATCTCACAGCTTGACTATGTCAATCTGTTCTATAAGGGGTTGCTATTAAAGACCATTTGAAAGATAAAGCTAGTCTAAAAAGCAGCAAGACAGGCACTGTTGCCTCAGAATGGTCATGCAATTCCAATGATCTGTGAGCTGTACTGGGCTTCCAGATCAAGATGGTGGTTATCACTTTTCAAAGCTTTTAATTAATGGCTTTTCCGCATAATTTCTACTCATTGGGTAATATCTGGTAATGTGAGTATGCTTCAAGTTCTTTCAATCAAACAATGCTGCCTATTGTGACCTAGGAAGCAAGCCTTCTCTGTTATGACACCTGCCCTCTGAAATGATATCCTGCCCCCTCAAATTAATGTGAGTCCTACTGTAATAATGTTCCGGAGGTCTTTATGTTGTTTTCCCAGGTCTTTGGGTATGGTATTTTGTTATATGGGATATTATCATTTGGATACTCTTCTTCTTTTTTAATTGTTTTTCTATTTTAAGCTGTAAGCAATCATTCTAGACTTGAGTGGTCTCCAAATCCAATAGATAAATATACACTTATATAATATACAAATAAATATGTTTCTAATTTCCCTTAATGAAGCTTGCCATATAAAACTGATCTGAAAAATTGTTAAAAATTCTGCTGACTTTACAAGCTATTACCTTGTAACTGGCAGGGTTCCAAGTAATAGACCCAGCAATAGACCCATACTAAGCAAAACTCCAAGGCAGATGAATACCTCAAAGAATAGCTTTATTTGATATGTCATATTGGCACAAATCTGATGAAAACCGACTCTGAAGGATCCCACGGTTTTCACCTAGTTAAAAGTAAAAGTTTTCCCCTCAACCCCAAACAATCAGTCACATGGTCTAACCATTTGGTGATCTGGTGACATCATTCCTCTTTCCTCTGGCCAGGTGTGAAAACGTCCTTGGTTCCCAAGAGAAAGTATTTTATTTTGACTACACAATTCCAGATATCTCTAATCTCCCCTTCCTGTCCCTCAGCTCCAGTGTGGCAGCACTGAAGCTCCAAGATGGCTTCGGCCAGGCCAGTTTCAGGGTTGACAGGCTGCCCCCCTCAATTGAAGAAGATTTCCTGCAAGACAAAACATACAGGGGAAAATTAGTCAAGGCTCCCCTTAACCCCCCCTTCCTCCACCCGGAAGCCCCTTAGGTTTCTGAGGGAACTCATCGTGAAACTGTTTAACCAACCTATCTGCCTTCACATCCCAGCTCTTGACCCAAGTGGATTTGGAGAGAGGGTATCCCTTCCATTGCACAAGGTACTGAAACCTGCCCCTATGCAATTTTGAATCTAAAATTTTCTTCACTTCATAATGCGTCTCCCCTTGCACCACTATTGGTTTTGGGGCTGCCTGATCTACCAGCTGTTGTGAAAGACTGGATGCACTTTCCCTAGCAGACAAGGGAGACTAAGCTGTACTGTAACATGGTTGAATTCTTTCACTATTGGGAAAGGCCCTATAAACTTTGGTCCTAGCTTCTTGCATGTGAGTTTTAGTTCTAGTACTTCGTTGAGAGGTAGACCTTGCTCCCGACCCGAAATGGCTGTTCGGGTCTGCAGCGCTTGTCAGCTTGTGCTTTATGAGTTTTTGCCACTTCCCGCAGAGCCCACTTGGTATTTTCCCACTGCTCCTTCAAGGATGCCATCCATTCATTTTGGGACATAGATGAGGGGGGTTCCCTGGGGTGTTCAAGCATGTGGATGAATTCCATACCATTAGTGACCTGGAAAGAGGTCAAGCGAGTACTGCTGTGTATGGCATTATTGTAAGCCATCTCAGCGAACAGCAGTAGCTCTGCCCAGTTAGACTGCTGATATTTGACATAGCACCTTAAGTACTGCTCTACCATGGCGTTTGCGTGTTCTATGGCCCCATTGGTACTTGGATGAAAAGCTGAACTAAGTCCCTGTGAGGACTCAATGGACCTAACGAACTCTCTCCAGAACTTAGTGGTGAATTGGACTCCCCTGTCAGAAATGATTCTACAGGGAACACCATGCAATCTGTAAATCTGCTTTATGAACAACTTAGCCATCTTTTTTGCTGAGGGGAGCCCCAGACAAGCTGTAAAGTGGGCTTGTTTTGAGAATAAATCTATCATGGTCCAAATGACTGTATTTCTCCCACTTTCAGGGAGCTCCACAATGAAGTCCATGGCAATCTCCTCCCATGGCCTGGAGGGGTCTGCCACCTGCTGAAGTAGCCCTGGGGGTTTTCATGGCCTTTTCTTCATGGCCGCACAAGTGGCACAGTTCTTGACATATTTCTCAATGTCCCTTTTCATTTTCGTCCACCAAAACTGCCTTCTGGCCAAGTGCAGGGTTTTTAAGTAGCCAAAGTGTCCCGCCTGCTTAGAGTCATGACTCTGCTGAAGAACTTGGAGTCACAGGCTTGTGGGCACATACAACTTCAAACCTTTCCAGGCTAGTCCATCCTTTAGGGTCAGTGCCTCCTTGTTGTCATTGTACCATGGGGCGGCTAGCAGTTTGTCTCTTAGTCTTTAGGTCACCCCGCTTGTAGCTCCCTGTCATCTAGCAGGTCGTGGCTTGTGAGGCAGGTTGGGAGGGGGGAATCATGGTGTGGACCACTTCTTCACATTTGCTATTGTACTGTGGCTTGCATGATAGGGCATCTGCCAGGAGGTTTTTCCCCCCCAGGGATGTACTTTAGTTCAAAGTTGAACCGTTTGAGGTACTGCGCCCAGCGGACTTGCTTTGGGGAAAGCCTTCATAGGGTTTTGAGCACCTCTAAGTTCTTACTGTCAGTCCACACTTCAAATGGAATGTGACTGTCCTCAAGGAAGTGTCTTCAGCTCAATAGGGCCCAATGGACTGCATAGGCTTCCTTCTCCCACACGGCCCATTTCCTCTTGGTTTCCATCAGTTTTTTGGAGGTGTAGGCACAGGGTTGCAAATTACCATTGGTGTTGTTCTGAAGGAGAACTGGCATGACAGCCACATCACTGGCATCGGCTTGGATGACAAAGGCTGTTCTGGATCAGGGTGCCTGAGGATTGGCTCCTTGGCAAACAGGGCCTTCAGTGCCTCAAAAGTCTGCTGGCATTCTAAAGTCCAGTTTAGGGATTGGCTTGGATGTGGTTGCTGCACCACCACATTTTCAATAGCTCGGTGATTGGCAAGGCAATTTCAGTGAAGGAAGGAAGGAATTGCCTGTAGAAGTTAGCAAACCCCAAGAAGCTCTGAAGCTGTTTTCGGGTGTGTGGGGGATGCCAGTCTAGAACCACCTTGACTTTAGCTGGATCCATCTCCACCCCCTTGTTTGACACTCGGTAGCCCAGGTAGTCCAGGCTGGTGTTATGGAATTCACATTTTGATAGCTTTGCATATAGCTTGGCTGTGAGGAGCTTTTTCAGGATCTGATGCACCAGCTTGACGTGCTCTTCTAGGCGTTTCAGTGAAGATAAGAATGTTGTCTAAGTACACTAGGACTCCTTTGTACAGGTGCTCATGCAGCACCTTGTTTATCAATTGTATAAAGACTGCAGGGGCCCCTTGTAATCCAAAGGGCATCACTTTGAATTGAAAGCTGCCTAAAGGGCAGTTAAAGGCAGTTTTCCACTCATCGTCTTCCTTTATTCACACTCAGTAGTACGCTTCCTGCAAATCTAATTTGGTGAACACTTTCCCTTTTCCCAAGTGAGCTAGCATGTCCTTCATGAGGGGCAGTGGGTAGGTGTCTTCCATGCGTACTGCATTAATTCCTCTAAAATCCACGCATAACATCATCGACCCATCTTTTTTCTCCTTAAAGAGGACTGGGGCAGCTACTCTGGATTTAGCCGGTTGTATGAATCCTCGGGCCAAGTTGGTGTCGATGTAATCTCTTAATTCTGTCATTTCCCTTGGGGTCATGGAGTACATCTTTGACTTGCACAATTTAGCCCCTGCCACAAATTCTATGGCACAGTCTGTGGGGCAGTGAGGTGGTAGGGCATTGCATTCGTCTTCGCTAAATACTCCTGCCAAGTCCTGGTATTCACTGGGAATCTGGGGGCTTCCTAGCCATGACTCTCAGGTGGTGGCTGATTTTTTGCCTTCTAGCCAACTGACTGATCCTCCTCCCCGCAAGGCTAGGAGGGGGAGGGACCTAGTCTCTGTTTTAATTTCTGGTAGCGGTCTTCCCACGAGATGGTGGGACCCCATTTGTCCAGCCAGGGTAGCCCCAGGATGACCATTTCAGTCATTTTTGGTGCCACCATGAACTGGACAAGCTCCAAGTAGCGTCCCATTTCCAGCCATATGGGATCGGTAACCAGAGTGGCAGGGGCTCCCCTGATCAATGACCCATCAATTTGTTCAAAGCACATGAGGTTGGTTAAAGGTCTTTTCTGGATGCTTAGCTTCTGACAGAGGGGGAGGCTGATCAGGCACCGGGTGCACCCCATGTCTATGACAACCCCTATTTCACTGCGGACTCTTGTCCTAGGCACCACTAGTCTCAACTTAATAGTGAATGGATGGATGGCTTCACTTACCATTGGGTCATCCTCGCTGTCATCATTGCTGTCAGCTGCATCGCTGTCAGCTGCATCGCTGTCAGCTACAGCCAAAGGTGGGGTTTCTGGGAGGAGGGGAGACTTCAACGGCTTGGAAGACAAACTTTTCCTTCTCCGTGGGCTTCCATGATGGCTTTTTGGGTTTCGCCGATGCAGGGGTCCTTGCTTGAGGGACCGGGGCTGATGCTAGGCATTCTGATGCTTGATGGCCCTGCTGGCCATACCAAAAGCATTTGATTGATGTTGTTGAGGTCTCCCTGGGCTGTTCTTCTGCTTGGCAGGAGATGGATCGCCGGCCAAACTCTTGGGCTTCTTCTATGGTGCCTCTTTTGGGTGCAGGTGAAGCTCAATGTCCATAGCCACTGCCATTCAGTACCAGTCATGGATGCAGTCTGGGACACCCTGCAGACACAGGCAGTGAGCAGCTCCCTATCCAGGCCCTCCTTAAAATAGTGCACTAGATGGCATTCAGGCCAGTACCATAGTTTTCCAGCAAGCCTCTGAAACTCTCCCGACATACTCTTTGCTGGGCGACCTCTCTGCCTGATAGCTTTAATTTCTGCCTCTGCTTCCTTCCCCTGGGTCGTGTCTTTGAATCTCTTCCTCAGTTCCTGTAAGAATTCGTCAGTCCCCCAGCTCAGGAGCATCTTCATTGTGCAGCTGGGCCACCCATTCTGCAGCTTCTCCTCCAGGTTCTCAGTTATCGCAGTAATCATCTCTTGGTTGGTAGTTTTCCCCATAGCAATCGATGTGGGCCCACACCCAGTTTAGGTAGAAGCCAATTTATCCAGGCTCCCATTGAAGCTAGCTCTGAAGCATGGTGGAGTAGCTGGACGAGCTGGAGGGGGGATAGCAGTGGCAGTGGGACCGGGACAGGTGCCCACTGGGCTTGGACCCAGCCATGCCCTGGATAGTAAGCCCACCTGGGCAGCACCTGCCATGCTGGCGGCTGCTGAGGTTGTCCCAGCGGGCCAGCAGGTCCCTGACTGGGTTGAGCCATGGTTTGGACTGGCAGGCTGGCCGCACAGATCATAGTGGTGGTCGACCAGTGCCGAATGGGGAGTCTCAGTTGCGGGATGGACTGTGCCAATAGGAGTGATGGGGGAGTCACAGCCTGAGTAGATCAGGTCCCCAAGGGGGGGGGAGACATTAAAGTTGGTGGGTTCAGGACCACTCTCACTGGCTTGGGTTGATGTGGGTGCCCAACACCTTTGAGGGTCAAGTGGCTGAGTCTCTCCGGCAACAATTCTAGGGTTTGGCAACAAGCCGCAGTCTGGTATTTCCAATCCCCAGACTCACTGAGGTTCAGGGGACCCATCAATCTCCACTCCAGGATTGTAGTTCTTGCTTCCCTTGTCAAGGCAATTGGGCACTCTGGCGACCAAGGTCCTCCTCCGTCCGGTAGAGTTCCTGAGTGGCTGGCTATTCGGTGTGGACTTTAGGCCAGACGTCCACCTGGCGCCTGATCTCCTCCACTCACTGGACCACCAAGAGGATCAACAGGCATTCTAAGGCCCCTCCACAAGCTCCACAGGCGCCCATAGCTTCTCTGGTTTTCTCTTCCATCTTCCCTGAGTCTTCCTGCTGCCCAGGTAGACCGGGTAAGCAGCCGGGCCTCTGGTTGGAGCTTGAGATTTAGCAGAGTTGGTTTAATGTCAGGGTTCCAAGTAATAGACCAATACTAAGTAAAACTCCAAACAGATGAATTCTTCAAAGAATAGCTTTATTGGATATATCATATTGGCACAAATGTAGTGAAAACCGACTCTAAAGGGTCCTGCAGTTTTCACCTAGTTAAAAGTAAAAGTTTTTCCCTCAACCCCAAACAATCAGTCACATGGTCCAATCAAGGCACCATCTGGTGACCCAGTGACATCACTCTGCCTTCCTCCAGCCAGGTGTGAGAATGTCCTTGATTCCAAGAGAAAGTATTTTATTTTGACTACACAACCCCAGCATTCTCTAATCCTCCCCTCCCTATCCCTCAGCTACAGTGTGGCAGTACTGAAGCTCCAAGATGGCTTCGTCCAGGCCAGCTTCAGAGTTGACAGTAACTTGTAAAGTTTTCAAAACTTTACACATAGACACTAACTGGCACATAGACTACAGTTAGATGACATTACCTTTGATGGTTGGTTTTTTGCGGTCTTTTTCATAGAAGCGTGATAAACCTCAGGAATATTGAAAGCAGGAGACTGTGAGTTCTAGTCTCACCTTGGGTACAAAGAGGGACCTTGGGTCAGTCACTTGGTGTCAGGGCTAGAGAAACTCTCTAAAATTTAAGAAAACTGTAGGAACTATCCAGGTGTTGACTGTCCAGTCAACACTAACTTGAAGGTATTAAATTACTTTCCCCACTCACGTCAGAGAAAGAAGGCGGATTAGCTATTGGAGTCTTAGGGGATACAGAAAAGATATTTGATATATTGACTTCAAAATTTTGTGAATAAATTTTAGTCAAGTGTAGATTTCCTCTTTTTTTCAGGATAGTTCATTGAACTCACCAAGGATGTCCTCTTATTTAATATTGGCCTGTTTTACCAAGCAGTGAAATACCATTCTGGACATAAACATTATTATATGCTGAATATGTATTATGTTTTATTGATAAGCATAAATATTACATGCTAAAATACATTAATATAGTACAATAATTGCTAAATTTACTGTCATTGTTCATTTAATTGAAGTAAATCTTATAGATGTCTGTAGGCTCACCAATGAGAAGTGTAAAAATGTAAAGGCATTCTTTCAAATATTTTCCAATAATTATACCAAGAAAAATGCTTCTATATCTCAATATAAATATTTCAAACTGTCTGTATTAGATTAATAATGATATAAATACTTAACAATCATAGTGGATATATGAGGAACGATATTGATAAAGATTGATATTATTTTAAGATTATATATTTAAAAGAATTGTCTCATTAATCTCATTAATATATTTTAAAACTTTTGTTGGAAGGGATTTAGATTTTTCTTGATTAAATTACAGTAATCTTATGATGGGAGCTTCAATTTTCTGATTTTCAACTGTGCATTATTAGAATCCAAATAATCAAGCCCCAAAACTATTATAAACACAATCAGAAAATTAATAATGATCTCTCTGCCATCTTTGCTCTTAGCTCTTTTTCTAGTTGGTTCTACTTTATTTCCAGAATTCAAAGTTGTAAGAAAGGCACATTTGGAAAATGTTGGGAATTTTTACTATTATTCATATGATATATTTTTACACATTTACAGATTAACAGGGTTGGAAGCAGTGGTGGAATTCAGCCGGTGCACACCTATTCGGGAGAACGTTTGTTAACTTTTTGAGCAGTTTGGAGAACCCGTTGTTGGAAGAAATCTCCTTTTGTTTTTTTCACTTTACAGGGCTAATCCTGTAAGGAAGGAAGGAAGGAAACATTCTGGTGTTGTTTCTAGCCTAATCTTTATTGCCCTGCTTACAGAAACTGCCTCTCGATTAAGCCTTATTATATTGTTAACAGCTAAAGGTCCTTGGCAGTGCGCCCAGACTTACTGTCACCTGAACTTCTCTGGAGTTTTTTTTCTTTGCTGGTACTTTGCTGGGGCTTGACTTTCTTAAAGGGGAAGGGTTGATTTAAGCTTTTTAAACTGCTGTTGGGAGGAAATACTCCCAAGTTGGATGCAATGATTAGCACTTTGAAGAAATAATTGAATAATGAAGCAGAGCTTCTGGAAAGAAGCTTTTCAAGACAAGGAACCAAGATGAGTGACATTCAGTAAGGCTTCTTGGCTAGTTAGAAAGATTGACATTCAAACATGAGTTTACATACCCTTTCTGAGTTTTGGTCTAAAACTGATTTTTGGTGAAGTTTAATTCTGTGTTTATTGATGGGATAATTTTCCCTATTCAGCTTTGTTTGGAAGGAAAAAGATTAATCTCTGTTCCTGAAAAGAAGAGGGTTCAGAAATCTGGCTAGTTCCTGTGTCTATTTGTTCTGATAATTGGTTTAACAAAGCAACAGCTACTGTGTTTGCTCTTTTGCTACATTCTAGTGCTAATTGCTTTCTTTGTAGTTAGGCTTAACTCAAGTGTTTATCTTTGAGCTTGCCTGGGGTGTGAGCTCTGGCAATGAGCCAGGCAAGGCTTGTGTTTTAGTTGTAAAAGGATTTAAACTGTTGTGATTTAATTATTTGTATTGTGTTTGAATTTTTCCTGCCTCATGGTTTCTTTTTCTATCTGGTTACGGGGTCTTCCTTCACTGCTTTAGTGGTTCCTGGCACTATCCTTTTGGGGTGTACTTCCAAGAGGCAGGATGCAAGCTTGGCACTGATTTTTTTACTGCATTTCTGGGGGCATGTGATCTTTCCTTAAATCTGGATGATTTCCTTAGGATATATTGTGAGGTGAGACCAGCTGGTTGTCACTACGTTTTTCTGGTTCTTCAGATGAGCTTCCATTCTGTGTGTGTTAGTAACCTGAGAATCCTTATCTCTAAGTGTCTTGTGACTTGATTTACTGTGCATGTGTAGTTTCTGTTCCTTTGTTTCTCTTGCTTATTTTCACTTTGTCCAGACTGGTGAAGATGTAATCATTTATTTTTATACTTTTATAATAAAACTATTTACTTAGAAACTATATTTTGGGTTTTTATTTTATGCCATGGGGAAGCACAATCCATTCACCTCTGAATTGCTTAATTGCAATCTCCCCACAGGGGGGGTGGGGGAGAAGGCTATGCAAGCTTTAGCATGGAAGCTGCAGCTGGCTTGATTTATGTTTCCCCTGGCAAACTGATAAGAGTTTAGTTTTTTAAGACAGATTTATTAGCACTGAGGAAAGCTAAATAAACATGCCAAGAAAGAAAGAAAAAAAGATGAAAGCTAGGGCTCTCTCTTTTGATGAAATATCAAGTCTCAATGAAGGGGAGAAAAGGTGGCTTTTGACCAGATTCGCATTTCTTCAATCGCCAACTGCTTCTGTGAGCAGACCAGGGGAAGGCATTGAGGGTGCAGAGGGAGGATGTGTTTTGGAAGAACCTGTGACCGAGGTCAGTGAAAATGTTTTCCCAAGCACAAAGTTAATTTCAGAGGAATGTTATACAGAAGTCCAGGAATACGAGATATTGGGAGCCAGACCAAAATGTTCATTAATGTCTGAGCAGTTTCCTCATATAGAAAGAAAGATCAATGAGATTCTCAGAAAGAGAGAAAGAGATGAGCTTCTCAGAGAAAGAAAGCAAATGCCCTATGTTCCATTAACTCCTGAAGTAACTGCTCGTGATGCAGCCATGAAAAGTTATTATGATCAGATTACGTTTATGGAAACTCAGCTGCAGAAAGCCAAAATGTTTTATTCTAAGCTGAAAGTAGATGGCTCTAGTCCTTTGTTTCAAATGCCAGACTCCATTTTGGCTCCTTCTTTCTCGAGGGTACAGCCACACCATCAAGAGGAGGTGTGTCAGGAAAGGGCTGCAGACACGTCACTTCCTATGTCACGTGAAAAGGGAGAGAGTTTTTATGTACTGCCTGACACTAATGTTGCAGCACCATCTGCTGGCAGAAAAGCAAAATTGCATTCCACAAATTTACAGGATCATCTTGATCCTATGCAATGGGGCTTCTCCACAATTACATTAACACAAGAAAGCTTGCAGGCTGCCATGCCATACGTGTTTTCCCAAGCTCAATCACAAGCACCCTCTGGTGGTGCAGATGACTATTTAAGCCAAATTCCTGTTTTAGATGAAGCACATATACGCTTAATGCAGCAAAGGCAGATGCCAATCCCTGCAGCAGGCCAGATTCATATGGCAGCTTCTGCACCAGTGGCAGACAGGGTGCAACAGGCACAGCCTCAGCCACAGGTTTGAGTTCAGCAACCTCAGCCTCAGCCTCATCCACAAGTGCAGCCAGCATCTCAGATGTATATTCCTCAGCAGACACCTTCTGTTGTTCCACTGGCTGGTGATTCAAAATTAAAGCATTCAGGCCAAAATTATAGAGCCTGAGTCAGTGAGATTGGACTTTTACTTCGCAGAGAAGGGACTTATTCCATTGTTTTCAATCCTCCTGCCCAGCCTTGGTCGTATGCCATAAGAGATTTGGATACAAAAGCATGTACAACATTATTGATGTCAATGGATACTGAACTGCAGATTACATTTCCACCTGATGCAACTGCCCAACAAATTTGGGCTCAGTTGGAAACATGCTACCGGCCTGTTTAAATGGAATTAACATGTTTACTTTTGTCTGAGTTCCATGCCTTGAAATTAAAGCCTGGTGAATATATGGAGAGCATTTAACTAAAATGAAAGGAATGAGAACGGACTTGGGTGAAAGAGGCTACAATATTGATGATTTTCAAATGATCAGCATTATCATCAATTCATTAAATTATGAATGGAAAGATGCCATCACAAAGATTAATAAAGTGCCAATAGCTCAACGCACAGTGGATCACTTTTGCAGAATTTTAACAGAAGAAGAAGCATTTATGTGTGCCACTCCACATTTGAGAGGACCAGGAGCATCAAGAGCTCCAGCGAGGCACGTCTTCTGAGGAAGAGCCTACGTTCCAAGGATGCCAAGATGTTATATCTGCAATTGTGCGGGACATGTGACCCGGGATTGTCCTCAACGGTCTCCAGCTCCTGTCCAGTACCAGCCCAGAGGAACAGATTCCAGAGGTGGCAGAGGCAGAGGCGGATGACAAGATCGTCGAGGTCCCAGGCGCGATCCTCAAGCTCCACTCATCACATTGGCCTTAACCAACGATCCCCAACCAGAATATGACAGATGACTTCTGTGGACTTTGGACAGTGGAGCAGCTTTGCACGTTACATTCAGAAAAGAACTTTTCACAGAACTGCATGATCCTGAACCTGAACTTCGTGAACTGTATTCTTTTTCAAATCATCCTTGTCAGGTTAAAGGAGAAGGAACTGTTTACATCGAAGAGCTTGGTGCATTCATTCCTGATGTGTATTACATACCAACAGCAAATAGCAATTTGCTTAGTCAGGCTCATTTGTCTAGAGTGTTAAAGTTCCAGGTTCACCACCTTGAAAAAGCAAGTTACATAGTTAAAGATGGAGATATTGTTGCTGAAACCATGTTAATTGGTGGTGTTTCTTACCTAAAGCCAAAGTCCAAACTGCAAGCACAGGCAAGTATACAAAAAAAGAGCACAGACCCAGAGAGAGATGTCCCAGTGAGAGATCCTGTTGCTACTCCAAAGACTACTAAGGTTACAAAGGCTCCTAAAGCCAACAAAGAGAAAATTGTGAAACAGATTGCTCAGAGCAAGCCTGAGGTTCCTCATACTGTTGTTAATGTTGAACATTCACTAACTGGTAAACCTTTGCATTACAAGTGTATCCATAAGTGGCACAGAAGATTGCGGCATGCCAGTTATCGTGTTCTTAGGAAAATGCTGGATTTCGCAAAAGGTTTGGATCTAAAGGGGTGTAAGGTGTTTTTGGATTGTGCTGTCTGCAAAAAGGCCAAATCCAAAGCAGCAGCCATTCCAAAACACACTACACGTCTGTCAACACGCATATTTGATTTGGTACATACTGACATAGTAGATCCATTCAAACAACAAACATTTGGTGGCAGAAAATATTTTCTGACAATTGTTGATAATTATTCTAGATATGGATTTGTATATCCTATAAAAGAAAAATCAGAGACCTTTCAGATCTTTAAAGACTTTGCCGCTCTCGTTCGTAATCAACACGGAGTGAGCATTGCCAGAATTCAGAATGATCGAGGTGCTGAATTCATGTCTCAGCATTTCCAGGACTGGATGCGTAAGAATGGTATGCTTCATCAGACCTCAGCTCCTTACACATCAGTACACAATGGAGTTGTAGAACGAAGACAAGGGGTTCTGCAAACCATGATGCGTTGTCTTCTAGAAGACACTAATCTCAGTAATCCATACTGGGGTGAAGCTGTCAAATATGCAAATTACATTGTCAACCGTACTTGGAGCAGTGTAATAGATCAGACTCCTTTCTACATGTTGTATGGTTACAAACCAGACCTCATGAATCTCCATATTTTTGGTTCATACGCTATGGTGAACATTCCCTTAGCACAAAGAAGGAAAGGAGGTCCAACAGCAAAAAGACTGAGATTTATGGGTATTGATGACAATTCAAAGTGGAGCAAATTTATCGACTCTAACCATGTTATTGTGATATCTCTCACGATGTGAATATTGTCAGTTTGTGCATCTCTATGTTTTCTACTGTTTCTTGTATTTATGGTCAAGCAGACGTATGATATATTCTACCACGCATGTCTGCATTCCTGAAGTCAACTCCTTCCTTCTCTTCCGCCATTTCTGCTGAAGGTAGAAGGGATTTATTCATTAGCCGATAAGATGTAGCTTAATAAGGATTCTTTTTATTATTTTCTACTGAAATAAATATTTGTTAATTAGATTTGAATCTCGGTTTTATTTTCTAAGTAAGAATGACTTCAAAAGGAGCAAAGATCCATCGACCAGTGGAGGATTGATTCCTCCCGTTAACATGGTATCAGGGATGGCTGTAAGATTTATAGTTTCTTTTGAAGACCTACTTGCGTTTTAGGATAGTTAGCTAATTAGAGAGATTTATGACCAGCCATGTCGAACGGAGATAAGGAATTTCCAAGTTACTTGTGCAAATGACTCCTACACATGCTGCCGCCACTGGAAAACAGACAGAGACCGAAAAAATGATTTTAGAACCCCAAGCAGAAGTAAATGCTGGAGCAGAACTTTTTCAAAGGTCAGTGCATGATGTTAAAAGCACCCCTTTTCTCCCAGGGGGAAATTCTACATGTTTAGGAGCTATTCCAAAAATCTCTCAAGCTAATGCCCCACAAGATGAGGAGACATCCTTTTATAGGCAGCAAAATGCCAGCCCACGAATGTCTTCCATAGGGCAGACAAGTGCTGAAAGAGAAATAAATTTAACTTATGGCCAGATGCTGCAAAGACAGCGGGAGCAGATAAATCTTCTACAAAGGGAATTACACGAAACTAAATTGCATGCATTCTTTCGTGCTGAAAACCAAGATGTCCACCCACCTTCAGGCATACCAGGGAGGGGCCATGATCCCTCTCCTTCTTCTCTAAACATTTTAGAACAACGCCCTTGGATGGGCGCGTCACAATTACGTGGGCAGAAATTTTTTGATGAAAGAGACTATGAATATGCTTATGCTGCACTGCCATCTAGTGGCCATGACAAAAAATGCAACAAACCATAGAAATTTTGCAAGAACAGAACTTAACTCTTCATGATCAAGTAAAAACTTTACAAGCCCAGAACAGAATGAATCAAATGAGATTAGATGCATTAATGCAGCGTCCTTCATTAGCTGGCCAACCTGTGCAGGCCCAGCCTGTTTAACCTGCCCAACCTATGAAAGCACAAATTGTGCATCCACCACAAGCTGGATCACCTCCTACTCCAGCACCAGGGACCCAACCTGTGCCTGCTCCAGGGCCCCCACCACCTGTGGCAGCCCAACTTTTGCCTGCTCCAGCGCCACCACCTATTGCTGCCCCTCAGCAACAGCCAATCCAGGCAGCTCCGCCTGCTCAGGCCCAAGCCTTGCCACAAGTGATTTCACAGGCTGCACCAGTGCAGGCCCCAATAGTCGCCCAACAGTCACAAATTGTTCCATTGGTTGGCGACACAAAATTAACAGAACTATAAGGCCTGGGTCACTGATATAACTACTTTGCTTCATTGTGAGGGCACTTTTGACATAATCCAGAATCCTCCACAAAAGGTACTAAGATGCCAATATTGCGACCATGTGGGTCATACAAGCAGAGATTGTCTTCAATTGCAACGCACTCAAGTTCCTGTCCAGTCCAGAGGAAAAGATTACAGACGCCAATACCAGCCCAGAGGAAAAGATTACAGGGACCAGTACCAGCCCAGAGGAACAGCACCCAGAGGCAGCAGAGGCAGAGGACAGCGCCGACCCAGTCCCAGACGTGATTTCCCACCTCCATACACCATGCTAGCAATCACCAATGATACACAGCGAAAGCAATATGACCGCTCTCTTTTGTGGACTCTCGATAGTGGAGCGGCTGTTCACATTACTTACAGAAAAGAACTTTTCAAAGAGCTACATGAGCCTGAACCAGAATATCGTGAACTGTATGCATTTGGTGGCCACCCCTTCAAAGTTGAAGGAAAAGGGACTGTTTTTATTGAAGAGTTAGGTACCCTGGTACCTGATGTTTATTATATTCCTATAGCTAATTGTAATTTGCTTAGTCAGAATCATTTATCTGCTGTTTTACATTTTTATGTCCTTCATTTAGGTAACGCCAGTTATATTTTTAAAGATGGTCATATTGTTGCTGACACAATTGTGATTGGTCAGGTCTACTATTTGAGGCCAAAGGCAGAACCTCAAATTCAGGCAAGTATAAAAATCTCAATAGATAATATCACAGGCCCAGAGAGAGATACCCCAGAGAGAGATCCTGTGAATACTCCAAAGGCTCTTAAAGCCACAAAGCAACAGGTAATCAAACCTAAGGTTCCTCATGTTAATGTTAATGCTGCAACTTCATTTACAGGTTTTTGTTTACATGACAGGTGTATACATAGGTGGCACAGAAGATTAGGACATCCGAGCTTTGAGGTCCTTAAAAAATGCCATTTTTCACATTTGGTTTGAATTTCAAAGGATGTAAGGTACATTTAGATTGTGCTGTTTGCAAAAAGGCAAAATCGAGGGCAGCAGCCATTCCAAAACATGCTACACGTAAGTCAACACGCATTTTTGATTTGGTTCATACTGATATTGTGGGCCCTTATGGTCCAACTATTGGCGGTAAAAAGTATTTCTTAACTATTGTTGATAATCATTCTAGATATGGTTATGTCTTTCTTATGAAAGAAAAATCTGAAACCTTTCAGACCTTTAGAGATTTTGCAGTTCAAATTTACAATCAACACAGAGTGAGAATCCAGAGAATCCAGAGTGATCGTGGTGCCGAGTTCATGTCTCAGCGTTTCCAGGATTGGATGCGATGAAACGGTATCCTACACCAAACATCTGCCCCCTTCACACCGGCTCAAAACAGAGTGGCAGAGAGAAGACAGGGGGTCCTCCAAACCATGATGCGTTGCCTCCTAGAAGATGCCAATCTCAAACACTCATTTTGGGGCGAAGCAGTTCAGTATGCAAATTACATTGTCAATCGTACATGGAGCAGTGTCATTGACCAAACACCCTTCTACATGTTATATGGCCGCCAGCCAGATCTTAGACACACATTTTTGGTTCATATGCCATGGTCAACATTCCATTGGCCCAAAGAAGAAAAGGTGGCCCAGTAGCAAAGAGACTGAGATATATGGGTGTTGATAGCAATTCTAAATGGGGAAGATTCATTGACTCTCACAATACGATAACAATTTCTAATTGAGCTAATTTTGAAGAACATACAGATTGGTCCAGGATACATTCTAATGACCCTGGAGTTTATTTCCCTAGAACTGAAATTCTTGATACAGTGCAACCAGATGACCAACGTTCATCACCTGATATCCCATCCTACCACGCCGTGGATGCTGAAGCTAGCAACGCTGATGGAGATGTGGACAACAAAAAAGACGACTGGACAATCATCCCGAGATGTTCCAAGAGAACTACAAAAGGTATTCCACCAAAGAGATACACAATGCAATTGACAAACACACCATCGCCATTGATCTGTAATGTTACACTCCCACCGGAGAACTTTTCACAAATTAAATATCTTTCTGAAGATGAACAACAAAAATGGTATGAAGCCATGCAAGTTGAGATGGATAGTTTGCAGAAACTCAAAGTATACACATCTGCAACACCTCCAACACACAAAAAAGTCATTGGCACAAGATGGGTCTACAAAATCAAACAAAAGCCAGATGGTGAATTATTATACAAAGCAAGACTTGTCGCACAGGGTTTCGCACAAAGCTATCCTGAAGATTACACAAACACTTACTCACCTACAGTGCGAATGAAAGTGTGAAAATTGCTCTAACCACTGCTTCTATCCTTGGACTTGAAGTTTTCCAATTTGATGTTGAAACAGCTTATCTACATGCTGATCTAGATGAAGAAATCTACGTCAGGTCCGCTCCCGGCTTCCGGGACCGAGAAGGGGATACTTGGTTCCTAAACAAAAGTCTCTATGGTCTGAAACAATCAGGTCTGATGTGGTACACATGTCTAAAAGACAAACTACATTTAATGGGCTTTATTAAGTCCGACACTGATGAATGCGTGTTCACAAAAAGGTATGGAAATATTAATGAAATTGTTCTTGTTTATGTTGATGACATTGTTTACATTGGTCCAAACAAACACATGAGTGAGAATTTTGTTAAAGGTTTGCAAAAATACTTCACATTGAAATCATTAGGACACATCAATGAATATTTAGGAGTTCACAGAAAAGAACACAGAAAGGGGTTTAGCCTTTCACAAGAAGCTAAGATAGATCAACTTTTGCATCAATGCAACATGACAGATGCAACGCCTACACAAACACCTATGCAAACTGATTTTCACAATTTGAAAGATACATATAGTCCTGAGTTCAAGGATCAAACACTTTATTGCTCAGTAATTGGTTCACTACTTTACATTAGTGGATGGTCTAGACCAGACATAGCACTTAGTGTTAATTTACTTTCAAGACATGTAGGCAAAGCAACAGAGTTTCACTGGTCATGTATTAAGAAGTTACTGAGATACTTGATACACACAAAACACTTCAAATTGAAGCTAGAACCAGAACATACAGATTTTGCTGACATTTATTGTTATACAGATGCAGATTGGGCAAGTGATAAGGAGTCAAGAAAAAGCACATCAGGTTACATAGTGTTCCTGAATGGATGTCCAGTTTACTGGAATGTAAGAAAACAAAGTTTTATTTCCTGCTCATCAACTGAAGCAGAGTATGCATGTGTGTCTGATGCGTGTAACTTTTTAACCTGGTTCGATGCCTTAGTTACAGATATCTGGATGAAGCCCGAAAAACCGACCACTGTGATGGAAGATAATCAATCAGTACCGTATTTTTCGGAGTATAAGACGCACCTTTTTACCCCCTTAAAAAGAGGGTGAAAACTTGGGTGCGTCTTATACATCGAATGTAGCCCCACTCACCCAGCCACCCCCACCCTTTGGCCTCTGCTTCCCATCAATTTACCTTTGTAGCAAACAGCCAGAGCCCGATTAGCAAAAACTGGTCATTATCAGCCTCCCGACACACAGCTGAGAGAGGCTGCATGGCCACGTGCTAGCTAAAGTGAAACTGAAACTAGGCTGCAAAGAGGCAGATAGGTGGGAGAGACAGGCATATTTCTATTTTCTGCTGAACTGGAGGCAAAGGGGTAAGTGAATAACTATAAATGTCTGTAGAATGTTTAAATTATTAGACTTATTTTTATTTTTTTAAAAAAATAATTTTTATTGAATTATTTACATTTAAAAAACATACAAAATAAAACATTTATGACGATGACAAATACAATACAAACATATACGAAACATAAAAAGCGCATACAGCTATAAAGCTGTCCATCTCTATGATTTATCTTATGGCAAATATGTATTAGCGATATAATTTTATGTAGTTTTCAATTTTTTTTGTCTTGTATTTTTATAATATGTTTTATAAGTCAGTCGTAATAATAGTAATGTTGACAATAACATTTATAATAATACAACAGTGATGACATTAATGATAATATTAATGATAATAATAATAATAGTACAGAAAAAATAAGGTATTTTTAGTTTTGTAATATCATAATATACATATACATTAGTATAATATAGCTAATTTTCCTATAAGTTCCTTAATCAGATTTCTATATGTCTTATTTAGCTTATATTACATTTGTTACATTGGTGGTGTTTGTTTTCGTTTTTCATACCAGTTATAGAATAAGTTCCAAATTTCGTAGTAATCGGAGTCTTCCTTTCCTTTTAGTTCCATGGTTAATTTGTCTGCTTCGGCACAATCCAGAATTTTTCTAATTATACTGCTTTCATCAGGAGTGTTGTTTAGTTTCCAACTTTGTGCTATCATTATTCTTGCCGCTGTTAATATATGTAATATAATATAATAGTGTTTTTTTTCCATTTTTTGATTAATGATTCCCAATAAGAAGGCTTCCGGTTTAATGTCTATATCCTGTTGTGTAATTTCTGCTAGCCAGTTTTTGATTGTATTCCAGAAGATTTTTATTAGATTATTAGACTTATTTTTAAAGACTGCTTTATTATTGTTCTAGACAACAAAATGAAGAAGCTTTTTAAAATAAATGCTTGATCTGAAGAGGCCCAGTGCTTTTGTATCTTCTTTTAAATAGCAGAGTACTACTTCTCAATCTTATTTATTGATTATTATTATTCCTATATCTGCTTTAATGTACTGGAAAGAAGCAGAAATATGCCTCAGAAGTATTTCCCTTTTTTTAAAGAAGAAAACATAGTATGGATGTTTATAACTCTTCTCTCCAACATTTGCAAATCTACTTACAGTATTTTCTTTTAGCAGCCACTGCAGTGTCTGATAATTTTAAGATCTAGACAACTAAATATCTAAATAGCAACATGTTTATGGCAGTTTTAATCAGAATGAAGTTCCTTTTAGTGAAAAAAAAGTACCATAGGAAAGTTCTCCTTTCCTTGTCTGTCAAGATCCCTGTCATACTTGTTATCTCTGGGCATAATTTATTGAAAAAGATATCCTAAATAAATCTTTTGCTTGTTTGAATGACTTTTATGTGGGATGACCAGATGATAAGCAGGATATACCTGCTGAAATTCCTTTTGCTTATCACTTTTGGGCTTGTTTTACTTCTGCCCACTGTAAGTAGATGACTTTTAATGGGCTTTGCATAGAAAACATTTTTTTCCTTGTTTTCCTCCCCCAAAACTAAGGTGCGTCTTATATTCCGGTGCGTTTTATACTCCGAAAAATACGGTAGTTTACATTTCCAGGACTCACTTCACAGGTTCAAGGTCCAGACACATTGACATACGTTACAAGAATGTTAGAGAGTCAGTAAGACAAGGTCTCATAAAGTTAGAATATGTGCCAACAAAATATCAGATAGCTGACATTCTGAACAAACCATTACCTATTGCTCAGCATGATTACCTCAGATATTTACTGTGTGTTGAGTGACACATTATATTAACCCAACTGACAAAGAAGGGGTGTCATGATGTGAATATTGTCAGTTTGTGCATCTCTATGTTTTCTACTGTTTCTTGTATTTATGGTCAAGCAGACGTATGATATATTCTACTACGCATGTCTGCATTCCTGAAGTCAACTCCTTCCTTCTCTTCCGCCATTTCTGCCGGAGGTAGAAGTGATTTATTCATTAGCCGATAAGATGTAGCTTAATAAGGATTCTTTTTATTATTTTCTACTGAAATAAATATTTATTAATTAGATTTGAATCTCAGTTTTATTTTCTAAGTAAGAATGACTTCAAAAGGAGCAAAGATCCATCGACCTCTGGAGGATTGATTCCTCCCGTTAACAATCTCAATCTGCAAATTTTGAGGAGGATGCTGACTGGTCCAGGATTCATTCAAATGATCCTGGAGTTTATTTTCCCAGAGATGATGCCGCTGATGTGCAGCCTGATGATCAAGATTCACAGACAGACATTCCATCCACACATTCTTCCCAACCTGATGTTCCGTCTTCGCATGCCATGGATGCTGATGCTACCGATGATGATGAGGACGAGGACGAAGAGGAAGAAGACTGGATGACCGTTCCAAGGCATTCCAAGGGGGCCACAAAAGGGATTCCTCCACAAAGGTATTCATGGCAACTGACAACCACACCTTTGCCATTGATTTGCAATGTTACACTTCCTCCTGATAAGTTCACACAAATCAAACATCTTCCTGTTTCAGAGCAGGAGAGATGTATGAGGCTATGCAGGCTGAAATGGACAGTCTAAAGAAACTTAAGGTATTTACGCCTGCTAAACCTCCAACGAACAAGAAAGTCATCGGCACTCGATGGGTCTACAGAATCAAGAAGAAGCCAAATGGTGAGTCATTGTACAAGGCTAGACTTATAGCTCAGGGTTTCGCGCAAAGGTATCCTGAGGACTACACCAATACTTACTCACCTACAGTAAGGACTGAAAGCATAAAAATAGCTTTAGCTACTGCTACTATTCTTGGTTTAGAAGTTTTCCAGTTCGATATTGACACAGCTTATCTGAATGCTGACCTGGATGAAGAGATCTACAGTTTCATTGGTCATGTGTGAAGAAATTATTAAAGTACCTAAAGCACACACAGCACATGAAGTTATTGTTAGAACCAACACATACTAATCATGCAGAATTATGTTGTTATGCTGATTCTGATTGGGCAAGTGATAAGAAATCACGTAAAAGTACTTCAGATTATATGATGTTCTTAAATGGATGTCCTGTTTACTTGCAAGTGCGTAAACAGAATTTTATTTCTTGTTCTTCTACTGAAGCTGAATATGCCTGTGTTTCTGATGCATGTAATTCTCTAACTTGGTTTGATGCTTTCGTCACAGATCTGGACCAACCCGATCTGACCGATCACCGTGATGGAAGATAATGAATTGGTGTTGTATATTTCTGAATCTCATTTCACAGGTTCTAAGTCCAGACACATTGACATTCGTTATAAGAATATTAAACAATTAGTGAAGCAAGATTTTGTAAAATGGCAGTATGTGCCTACACGTGATCAGATTGCTGAAATGCTCAACAAACCACTTCCAATAGCTCAACACGGGTACATACGTGGGAAGATGTGCCTTACTTAATGACTTAATGACTTTACCTGATGTCCGCTCAACTGACGAAGAAGGGGTTTGTCATTACATTTTTCTGGTTCATCAGATGAGCTTCCATTCTGTATGTGTTAGTAACCTGAGAATCCTTATCTCTAAGTGTCTTGTGACTTGATTTACTGTGCATGTGTAGTTTCTGTTCTTTTGTTTCTCTTGCATATTTTCACTTCGTCCGGACGGACGTATTTTCTATTGGTGAGGATGTAATCATTTATTTTTATATTTTTATAATAAAACTATTTACTTAGAAACTATATTTTTGGTTTTTATTTTATGCCATGGGGAAGCACGATCCATTCATCTCTGAATTGCTTAATTGCAAATCTCCCCACGGGGGGAGAAGGCTATGCAAGCTTTAGCACTGGTATCTTTAAGTGGTGCAAATAGATCTAAGGATTGCTTCTCCTAGGTGTGAAAGGGTGCTTTGTCAGTTCACTGAGCACAGGAGTCTCTTGTCTATGGGGATTCTTCAGTCATCCAGGTCATGGCTGTCCCAAAGGTGCTTTTTTCAAGAGGCAACCGGACTTCCTTGGTTTCCAGAAAGCCCAGTTGTCTCTTGAAAAAACACCTTTGGGACAGGAGTCTCTTGCATTGCTTCGGAGTGGCCAAGGCACATGATTGCTCACTAATAGTAAGATTAAAAAAAAAGAAAGTAGGGGTGTTGATCCTCCAATTAATTTTAGTTTTCTTTCGTGATAAGGCTTAGTAACATGGCACCAGGCTTAAAGTTTATTTAGATATCTGTGGCATTTACTAATTTTATTGTGATCCTGCCAAGCTTGGGAGGCTTGAACCTGGGTCCCCTTTACAATTTGTTAATTTGTAATTTGGGCTACAAAATTTGGCATTTTGTAACCCAAATATGCCCACCCACTTTCTGGAGAGCTTAAATGACATCTCTGCTGAAGGGTTTCACTTTATGAGCAAGAGTTGGCTGCTGATAGTTATCGTTGCATTTTAACTATTTTAATTCCTCAATGTGCTATGGTACCCTGCCTGATTTGTAACTCTGGGTTGCAGGTATTGCTGATGAAAAGAAAGTATTCATACACAATGGTTTAGGTTTCCATGATGGCTGTGACAGTCATTGATCATCAGAGTGTATTCCCCCATTTTTAATCTAATGCTTAGTATTTAGGGCAGCTTTTTGCAAGCAAAGAAGCTTTTTGTATTTTTGGACAGGTACTCCTTGACTTACAACAATTCATTTAGTGACCATTCTAAGTTACAATGGCACTGGAAAAAGTGATTTATGACCATTTTTCACACTTACGATCATTGCAGCGTCCCCACGGTCATGAGACGCCGGGCAAGGCGAAGCACCCCTCGATGTGAGTGACATTGAGTTGGCCATGCCCACCTAGCCATGCCTACCCAGCCGGTCATTAGGGCAGAGAACCAGTTTTTAAATTATTTGAATCCCACCACTGCCCCTATCAGATTATTTCAGTCACCTTTATCCAAGAGGGTCCATGCTACTGAAAACAGGGCTGCGGGGGAGGGGGAGGGGAGATGACAGATGCAATAAGAGTGGAGAAATATTGACATTTCACCATTTACAGTCACATAATAGGCCTTAATAGCAGCTCTGACATGTCTACAGTTGAGTTTGTCCTTTGTTGAGCACCAGCAATGTTCTAGACATTTCTTCTCTCATTTCATCTTTCCCCCACTTCCTCCATAAATCACAGGGAATGCTGGAATCTCCAAGAGGCTCAGCCATCTCCTGATTTCAAGCAGCACACAAGGCTTCAAATGGACTGTGCAGCAGACTAGCAAGGGTAACACTCTGCTCTCTCTGACTCCATCAGCCACTGTAGGGAGGGTCCAAAGTAATAGGTCCAACAACCCTGCAGTGGCTCTAGAGAACTGCAAAGAAATCAGGCAGTGCTGTGACCAAAGGGAGACAAAAGCTCATCCAATTTCAGATCTCCCCCCTCCCCCCCCTTTGAATAAATGAGTTGGGACAGCAAACATACCAGTCGCTCCCTGCCACCCTCTCTCCCTGCCCTTCCCAACCAACCTCACAGGGTTGTTGTGAGAAAAATAGGAGGAGAAGGGATATTATGCATGTTTACCTCTTTTAATTATTTTTAAAAATAATAAAATTGCAATATAAATAAGTACTATGCAAGATGAAATATCTGTCTAACTTGTAGCACTGCAGTAAACAGGAAAAATGCCACAGATGTTCACACATTATATCTGAGCTGGCAATGAAATATTATTGAATGCAGCACACAGCATTCTCAGCTGGCATAAAGCAGACACATTAGTCACATCCAGGTTTGCATGGCATTGGGAAAAATAGTGCTAGCCTATTTAGCTAGCTAGCCAAAATAATAGATGTCATTTGCTGTTCCTGCCAAATTTTATTCTTCAGAAGTTAATGTTGCCTCATGTTTAACATCATCCCAGCATTGTTACCTATGAGAGCAGAATTTATGTGGATTGCAGGCAAACAGATACTCTTGCCCATTATTGTATTGATTATTGTAATGCGCTCTACATGGGGCTACCCTTGAAGAGTGTTCGGAGACTCCAACTGGTTCAAAATGCAGCTGCGTGTGCTGTGGTGGGTGCACAGAGATACACCCATGTGACACCTATTCTCTGCCAGTTGCATTGGCTACCTATTAGTCTCCGGGCACAATTTAAGGTGTTGGTTTAAAGCCCTATATGGGTCTGGAACAGGATACTTGCAGGACCGCCTACTACCACATACCTCCCTACGACCGGTCAAAGCCCACAGGGTTGGTCTCCTTCGGGTCCTGTCGGTTAAACAATGTCGGCTGGCGGGACCGTGGCCTTCTCTGTGGTGGCCCCGTCTCTATGGAACCAACTACCGCTGGAGATCCGGACCACCCCCACCCTACTGGCCTTCCGCAAAGCCGTTAAAACCTGGCTCTTCCGGCAGGTATGGGGATACAGACCAGCATGAGGATATTAAGAAATGGTCACCCCTTTGTATGATTGACAGCTTGTTTTAATGTTTTTATATGTATTTTAACTTTTATATTGTGCTTTTAATGTTTTTTTTATCTGTTGTACGCCGCCCAGAGTCCCTTGGGAGTTGGGTGGCATATAAGATTGATTGATTAAATAAACAAATAAACAAATAAACAAATAAACAAATAAACAAATAAACAAATAAACAAATAAACAAATAAACAAATAAACAAATAAACAAATAAACAAATAAACAAATAAACAAATAAACAAATAAACAAATAAACAAATAAACAAATAAACAAATAAACAAATAAACAAATAAACAAATAAACAAATAATGCCCAAGAGCCTTCACAATATGACTGGATAGGCCAGTGATGGCTAACCTTTTTGGTGCTGTGCCAAGTGTGCGCGCGCAACCCCAAAATACAATGCGAGTGTCCCCATGCATGTGTGTGCATCCCCACGCATGCATGTGCATCCCTATGCGTGCGTGCACATTCCCACACATGCACGTCCCCACGTGTGTGCATCCCCTGCATGTGCGTGCGTGTCCCCTGTGCATGTGCCCCCCTCGCCCATCTTTGGCTTCCAGGTCGGTGCAGGAGGCCTTCCAGGCCCAAAACGGGGCACGGGAGTGTGTGTGTGCGCACACATGCAAACCCCCCAAATGCAATGCAAGCGCCCCACGCATGCACAAAAGGGTCCCCTTTTTGGTGCTGAGTGGGGGCAGGGGGATGCGGGGGATGCACACATGCATGCACCCCGCCCCCCACACATGCACATGCGCATCCCCGCATCCCTTGCCCCCCATGCATGCGCAGCAGAGACCCAAAGACCAGCTGGCCAGAGGGAGGCATGCATGCATGCGTGGTGCAACTGGGCTGGGGCGACTGCTGGCATGCCTGCAGAGAGGGCTCTGCGTGCCACCTGTGGCATGCGTGCCATAAGTTCTTCATCACAAGGATAGGCAGTAGGATACATTTATGAGAAGTTCAAAAAAAATGCCTGAAGATTGAATGCAATAGCCATCCAGATAAATGTGTGACAGCTAGGGTTATAATATGAATAGTAAAGCTTGTTCTCTTAGTCTTTTGTAGTCAAGGCCTCTGAGTTAATTTATTTGTTATGTATTTATGAGATACATAATTACATGACAAGTAAGACAATGTAGAATAAATATTTTTAAAATATAGTTTAAAATAAAAACATTATTTATAATATTGCTTATAGAAGAGCAGCATTTAAATTCATTAATTTCGAAGCAGAAAGTAGTATTTTCTTTGAAGAGGTTTGGAAATAGGATGTAAAAGAGATATTCAAAGAAGCATAAGGCTTAGAATAGAATAGAATAGAATAGAATAGAATAGAATAGAATAGAATAGAATAGAATAGAATAGAATAGAATAGAATAGAATAGAATAGAATAGAATAGAATAGAATTCTTTATTGGCCAAGTGTGATTGGACACACAAGGAATTTGTCTTTGGTGCATATGCTCTCAGTGTACATAAAAGAAAAGATACATTTGTCAAGAATGGTTGTCATAGGGTTCAAGTAAGCAATCAGGAAACAATCAATATTAATATAAATCGTAAGGATACAGGCAACAAGTTACAGTTATAAAGTCATAAGTGGGAGGAGATGGGTGATAGGAACGATGAGAAAAACTAATAGTAATAGTAATGCACCCTAGTGAATAGTTTGACAGTGGTGAGGGAATTATTTATTTAGCAGAGTGATAGCGTTCGGGAAAAAACTGTTCTTGTGTCTAGTTGTCGGTGTGCAGTGCTCTATAGCGACGTTTTGAGGGTAGGAGTTGAAGCAATTTATGTCCAGGATGCGAGGGGTCAGTAAATATTTTCACGGCCCTCTTTTTGACTCGTGCAGTATACAGGTCCTCAATGGAAGGCAGGTTGGCAGCAATTGTTTTTTCTGCAGTTCTGATTATCCTTTGAAGTCTGTGTCTGTCTTGTTGGGTTGCAGAACCAAACCAGACAGTTATAGAGGTGCAGATGACAGACTCAATGATTCCTCTGTAGAACTGTATCAGCAGCTCCTTGGGAAGTTTGAGCTTCCTGAGTTGGCGCAGAAAGAACATTCTTTGTTGTGCTTTTTTGATGACATTTTTGATGTTAGATGACCATTTTAGATCTTGAAATATGATGGAACCTAGAAATTTGAAGGTCTCTACTGTTGTAGTGTTGTCTAGTATTGTAAGAGGTGGTAGGATGGGAGGGTTTCTCCTAAAGTCTACCACCATTTCTACGGTTTGGAGTGTGTTCAGTTCCAGATTGTTCCGGTCGCACCACGAGGCTAGTTGTTCAACCTCCCGTCTGTATGCAGTTTCATCGTTGTCTCAAATGAGGCCAATCACTGTTGTATCATCTGCAAACTTCAGTAGTTTAACAGATGAATCATTTGAGATGCAGTCATTGGTATATAGAGATAAGAGAAGTGGTGAGAGTACACAGCCTTGGGGGGGGGGCTGAAATGCGATTCCCTT
This sequence comes from Diadophis punctatus similis, assembly GCA_023053685.1. Taxonomy (NCBI): domain Eukaryota; kingdom Metazoa; phylum Chordata; class Lepidosauria; order Squamata; family Dipsadidae; genus Diadophis; species Diadophis punctatus. The sequence continues at coordinate 30,009,162 of JALIGW010000008.1, read as the reverse complement.
ATCTGAATAGTATGGCCTCAACATGAGTGCAGCACGATCATCACCACAACCACAATCTCTTTTCAAACACTCCAATCTTTCATATCTTTATTTTCCTTCTTCTCCATTTTTAGGATTTGTAAGGCAGGGTTAGGCTCCACCATTTTTTCTAAAACCCTTGTGGAAGTCCTCTATAATGTATGAATAAGTCAAAAGAGCATGCCAATTGCAGCCTTTGATAAAATAAACTTTTCCAGTACTTCAGATGTAAGGTAATGGGGCCTGATGCAGAATCCAATCATAGCCATTATTCCTTTTGGTTTTACATTGCATTCAGCATAAGACACATAAAGGTGTCTTCCAAATGCAACACCTGTAAAAAATGATTTGAGATAATTGCAGCTGTGATCCAGAATCTTTGATCAGAAGCATACCAAATTGGGAAACTGTCTAAACTAATTATTTGCAGCTTACTAGGGACCTTTCATTGTGTGTTTAGCAGATATCTACAAAAACTTTCTTTTCATAAGGCTTTTCTGAATATACGGGATAGTGAGTATAAAAAATTCTTTTACATGATAATGAAATAATTTTGTAGCCCCCAGAATTACAGACATGTAGCACAAAGAGTCAAAGATAATGTAGTAGACCAGTGAAATACTGTGGACATAATATACCATATTTTTCGGAGTATAAGATGCACCGGAGTATAAGACGCACCTTAGTTTTGGGGGAGGAAAACAAGGAAAAAAGGCCTCTGCCTCCAAGCAATTTGCCAAATAGTAAACAGCAAACAGCACAGATGATATACACTGTTTGCTGTGTATTTCTGTGCATGTGTGCCTGACCCATAAAAATAGCAAAGAATTGGAGAAATGTATACATTATGCCAGAAAGTTTTCTTAAATGTAGTCACACTAACTCCTCCTGATTATTTAAATAGATCTACTCCAAGGTAAGTCAGGATTTAACTCTAATACTAAACAGGACACTGTTACATTTCAGACTATACTTGTACAGAGCTGTTAAAATTAATTAAAATTTCTGGAAGTATACATTATTCTCTATTATTTAAAAGAAGATGCAATAGCACTGGGCCTCTTCAGAGCAAGCATTTATTTTAAAAAGCTTCTTTATTTTGTTAAGTTGTCCAGATTTACAGGGGTCTCCAACCTTGGCAACTTTAAGACTTGTGGACTTCAACTCCCAGAATTCCACAGCCAGCAAAGCTAACAAAGCTGGCTGTGGAATTCTGGGAGTTGAAGTCCACAAGTCTTAAAATTGCCAAGGTTGGAGACCCCTGGCTCTAGAACAATAATAAAGCAGTCTTTAAAAAATAAGTCTAATAATTTGAACATTCTACAGACATTTATAGTTATTCACTTACCCCCTTCTATCCAATTCAGCAGAAAATAAAAATCTGCATGTCTCTCGCAGCTATTTGCCTCTTTGCAAGCTAGTTTCACTTTCATTTTAGCACGTGGCAAATCAGCTGTAGGTCGGGAAGCTGCTAATGACTTGCTTGGCTTTACAGGCTCTTCCCTGTTTGCTGCAAACAGGTAAATTGCTGGAAGACAGAGGCCAAAGGGTAGGAGTGGCTGGCTGGGTGGGGCTACATTTGGTGTATAAGACGCACCCAAGTTTTCACCCTCTTTTGAGGGGTAAAAAGGTACATCTTATAATCCGAAAAATATGGTACATAGACTTCAGCAAGGCATTCAACAAAGTAGACCACAACCTACTTCTTTGTAAGCTAGAAAAAAGTGGGATAGATAGCTTCACCACAAGATGGATTCTCAACTGGCTGACAAACCATACTCAATGAGTAGTCCTTAATGGTCTAAGTCTACATGGAGAGACGTAAGCAGTGGGGTCCACAAGGTTCCGTCTTAGGCCCAGTACTCTTCAATATCTTCATAAACAATTTAGATGAGGGCTTCCGATGGCGCCGCGAGCTTCGTTGGACGCTCTTTATGGGCGCTCCATTCCAGGCTCCGTAAAAGCTGCCAGATAAGCCACATCAGCTGTCTGGCAGCTTGGAAACTCCCGTCCCGGGCAAAGGGAGGGGAGAAGAGCAGATGGGCAGAGGTAGAGCCCCCCTAACACCCCAGAAGAAGCTCTGGGGTGCGAAGGGTAAGGGCTCCCTTGAAGCCTGTCACAGCTCCGGACCTGGAATGCCTCCGCTTGTTTTTAGCGGAGCAAGAAGCCGCGACCATCTCTGCTGGTAACAAATGGTTTTATTACTTTATTACTCTAAACAATGCAGCAGACGGAACATAACAGGAGAATCAAACAGCAAGTATCTTTTACTTAACTCCAGTGTTGTTTTTTTGGATTTTCTGGAGGCAACAAAGTAGCTAAAGATGGCACTTGGAATTTCAAAGGGTGTGGAGAAGGCGGAAGTTATTGAAACTACTGAGAGTTCCGTTTTCTAACAGCTGCCTGTAAGAAATCTTTTTTACTTTATATTTTTCATTTTTTACCTTGATGGACTTTGCTTTTTAAATTTATAAGAATTAAAACAAGCCAAGATGTCTTTAAAATTGGCAAAGACTGCTCCTTTTAAAAGAATAGAAAAAGTTGAAAATCTTTTTCTGCAAGACTTTCTCCCCCCAACACAGATCTGTACGTTTGAGACGTGGCAACAATCCATGAAAGAAATGCAAAAGGAGATTGCTTTAGCAGTCAACAAAAAAATTAAAGAAATCAATGGAAAAATTACTGAAATTAATGGAAAAATACAAGCTGTCTCAGAGGAGGTTTCATCTCAGACTCAACAAACTAAAGATAATGTGGAAACTGTACTTAAAACTGTGGTATCTAATATAGAATTATTGAAACAGGACGTTATTGAAATTAAACAGACCACGATGACTTTGGGTGAAAAAGTAATGGAGATGCAGAAAAAAATTGAAGTATCTGAGGCAGAATTAACGATGGTTCAATATAAAGATATGCAATTTGCTCTACGCCTGAGAAGAGTAAAAGAAAACGGACAAGAGGATTTAAAAGATAAGATTGTGGATGTATTGGGGCAGTTTTTGGGGGAGGCAAAAGTGGAACTGGGAGGTCAGATTGAAAAAATATACCATGTCAATTCTTGGTTTGAAAAAAAAAACATTTGCCAAGAGACATTGTAATATATTTTACTACAAAAGCATTGCGAAATTGAATCTTACAGGCGACTTATAAAAATAAGCTGAAGGTGGAAGAACATGAAATTTTGATATTCAAGGAAATTCCTTCCAAAATACTTAAAGCACGTAAAAATTATACTTTTCTGGTGGAAGAGTTGAAACTGCAACAGATAAAATACACATGGGCTATTCCGACTGGATTATCGGTTTATTATAAGGCAGAAAGATATAGACTCAATACGATTGCTAAAGCAAAGGATTTTCTTGCCAACGTACTAAAGGAGGGTACACTGAAACCACCAGAAAACAAAGGAAACGAGAATGTTGAAGGAGAGGGAAAGGAAGATTTGCATATTCCACAACAGAAAGGAATTCTGAATAGACAAGGACAAACAAATGATTCAGGACAGATTAGAGAAGTATTTGCCGAAAGTGAAAGTATTGTAAGTAAAGAAGAATTGAATTACTCATCTCAGTCCTCAACTCCTCGAAATGAAGTAACACTAAATCGTCACATTTTTAGATCTCAACTTAAAGAAATATTCAGCTCCTCTCGCAGATTTGAAAGCGAGGGGAATTAAAAATTGATGTTTTAGTGCTAGTAGAATAAAGCAGGATAAAGCAAAATAAGTAAGAATAAAGTGTAAATGTATATAAGAGGATGTATAAGGTTAGAGGAAAAAATGATGTTTCAGTGTTAGTAATAAAACAAGGAAAAAGCAAAATAAGCAAGAATAAAATGTAAATGTGTATATGAGGATGTACAAGGTTAGAGGAATTAAATTATAGGAGGTTTAATTATAGAAGGTAAAGTGATGTAATTGAGAATAAATTGGTTTTAAATAGTATGATGGAATTAATAATACAATTTGGGGAATAGGGATAGAAGGTAATGTAATATAATAGATTAAATTGGTAGAGAATAGAATTACACTATATGGTGGAAATAAGTATAGAGTGTAATTTAACATAATTAAATGATTGTAAAGCTGTTATGTATTTTTTAGATACGGGTTAATTTGTTTCTGAATTTAATAATTGTGGTTAGGTTGTTGGTAGTATAAGATTGGAAGTGGAAATTTTATAATATTGTAAAAGCTATTTAAATGATATATTTGATAATGGAGAAGAAGGATGGATTATATTTGAATTAAGTATTAGATTAAGAAGACTGTGAGGGATATATTTCAATTTAAATTTTTTTAGTTTAATTAATAATATAAGGAGTTAAGATTTTATGATATTTGGAAGTTAACAATTTGTTAGGATATAGTAGTTTATATTTGTGTAGATTACATATATCCTGTGTATGTTCCAGGAAGTCCAGGGAGGGGGGAGGGGGAGAAGGGGGGCAGTGAGGGGGGGAGAAAATATTACAAAAATGTTTGTACTTTGTACTTATAAAACTTTTTCAATTAAAAAAAACAATTTAGATGAGAGGAGAGAATAGAAGAGGAACTTACCAAATTTGCAGATGATACTAAGCTGGCAGGAATAACTAACACTCTAGAAGATAGGCTCAAGATCCAGATCTTGACAGACTTGAACACTGGGCCCTATCTAACAAAATGAAATTTAATGTAGAGAAAAGTAAAGTCCTACACTTAGGTAAGAAAAACCAAAAGTATATATATAAACTGGGTGAAACCAGACAATAGCAGTGACTGCGAGAGGGATCTTGGAGTCTTAGTGGACAACCAGCTAAATATGAGCCAGCAGTGTGCAGCGACAGCCAAAAAAGCCAATGCAATCCTAAATTGCATTAACAGAGGGTTACAATCAAGATCAAGTGAGGTACTAATACCACTTTATAAAGCCTTAGTTAGGCTTTATAAGTTAGTTATATTAGTTAGTACTGCATCCAGTTTTGGTCACCACACTATAAAAAAGATGTTGAGACTCTAAAAAAAGTGCAGAGGAGAGCAACCAGGATGATTAGGGGACTGGAAACTAAAACATATGAAGAACGGTTACAGGAACTGGGCACGGCTAGTCTAGTGAAGAGAAGGACCAGGGGAGACATGATAGCAGTGTTCCAATATTTGAGGGGCTGCCACAGAGAGGAGGGGGTCAAGCTATTTTCCAAAGCACCTAAAGGCTAGACAAGGAATAATGGATGGAAACTGATCAAGGAGAGATTCAACCTAGAAATAAGGAGGAACTTTCTGACAGTGAAAACAATCAACTAATGGAAAAGCTTGCCTTCAGAAGTTGTGGGAGCTTCATCACTTGAGACTTTCAAGAGATTGGATTGCCATTTCTCAGAAATGGTGTAGGGTCTCCTGCTTGAGCGGGGGGGGGTGGACTAGATAAGTGATTCTTAACCTTTTTGAATGAATCACTCCCTTGAGCCAATGAGGAAGTTGTCATCGCCCCCCTCCCCCAACATAACCCCTCAATCACAACATAGGAAATAATTCTTCAATTTATGCAAACACTTTTTTTGTTTTCTTTAAAATTGTCATCAGGACATATCAATGCAAATAATTTATTTCCAGTCTTTTTCCCATATCTCAACTGTGTGAAAAATTTTGGTGCCACCTGTCACTTTATTCCCAAACTTCGTGATACATGTATTTCATTATTATCTTATTTATTCAAGGCACTTAAATGAAATGACCACTGAAAACAAAATTCAATTGCAAGAAAGTGAAAGGAATCGATTGCGTGATAGTGCTTGCGCTGGGCCCCAACATGGTGGCAACAATCTGTTTCACTGCTGGTAAAATCAGCGTTTCTCCAATAGTGTGAGGTTTGCCACATTTTGCTATCAACAAAGATACTTCATAGGAACAAATGAGCCCCTTGTCGGCATTGAGTGACGATTTTCCAAATAACTTCCCAACAGTGCTGCGACCCTCAAACTTGGCCTTTAAGGATTGGAAAAACGATGCTGGTTTGTCGGCTTTATCCAAATGAATTCTTACCAAATGGGCTTTCAGTCAGGAAGGTTTCATCGCTTCATTTGAAAATGTTTTCTCAGAAAGAAGACAAAATGGAAGCTGTACGTTGAAAGGAGATGGAATGAATCCCAATTTTAGGTATCCCATCGAATATTGGCGACACTTCCTCTTCTTGGCCACGTTGAGAGGCCTTTGAAATGAAAGGCACTACCTGCAAATTAAATTTTTGACTGCATTGGAACACTAGAAAAACACACGTGGACGTCGATAAACCTAGTTTCAACAGTTACGTTGACATTACAGCTGACGTCACAGTGGACAGCCACTCAGCATGCGATGTTTCAAAAGAAGCACTCCCCCCTCCATCACTGCCCATTCTGGCCAATGGTGCGCCACTGTATGGGTAGAAGCTGCTGCGCAATGCGCATGAAGATAAGTGATGCATATTCACATGTGTACAGCTTTCTGTACTGAAGTTAGCTGGAGGAACATTGGAAAACACAATTCAATCCACTAATAGCGAGCGATCTGATGTTTTTGTACGACAAATATACAGCAATTCACTGTACGAAAAAGTCTCAAAAGTGTCCCCAAAACTTCTCGCTCCATTGCCCCCATATCGCCGCCTTTTTGTTCCTTCGCCCCCACATCGCCTCTTTTCGTTCCATCACCCCCCTGAAAAACAAAGTCACCCCCTGGGGGGCGATATCGCCCATGTTAAGAACCACTGGACTAGATGACCTACAAGGTCCCTTCCAACTCTATTAATCTGTTAAAAGGTCTTTAAAATCAACTTAATTTGATGTTAAATTTAAAATGATACCTGAATCATTTTCAGCAAACTTTAGAGACTAAAGTTAGTACAAAGTTAGTACCCAAAGTTAGTAGTTAGTAACTAAAGTTAGTAATACTGTACAATTTTTTTTGATTTTTTTTTGTTTTTTTCCACATTAAAAAACATACATACAACATCATATACCTTCAATACAATTTGATAAACATATTCCTAAATATGAACATTCATGATTCTTAATTTCATATCCATTCTATTTATATCTTTACTTTCGGTATATGTCATTTGTCTCATGCTGCCTCCTTTGTCTAATTTCGTTACCTGGATTACACAAATTATTTTATCTTCCAATTAAATTTATCGCTATTGATTATTTCTTCTGCTAATTGTTATATCTCTTGCTTCTTAAATCTAGGCCATCGTGCTTCATTATCTTCCTTATATCATTTACTCATCATTCGTTTTTCTTAACCCCTGTTTTCTCATAACTAAATGCCCCTAAAAATTCCACATTTACCTATCTTCAAAATAAAGTATCAATTCATATTAAATGCTTTATACATTACTATTATCCTTTATAATGCAGGAGGAAATAGAAATTATTCAAGTTCCAAGATTTCAACATTTTAACTTATTTCATTCATTATTCATTGTAGTTTGTCTTTCACTCTAATGGTACAGATATATATTTACTAATTTTAAATTTAATTCAACAAATCCAATTTAAAATATTTAGTTCCTTAAATAAAAACTTGTTCATTATCAAGTTTTATATCAAACCCCCAAAACTTTACCCTTAGACTGTCCACTGTTGACCTCACCCGATTCCTAAGAGGTCAGTAAGGGGCATGCATAAGCGCACCAGCGTGCCTACCGTCCCTGTCCTAATGTTCCCTCTTATCAGTACCCATCTTATGTATATAAACAATGTTATATCTATGTATATTACCAATACGTACTTGACAAAATAAAATAAATAAATAAATAAATAAATAAATGTAAATTATCATCATCGACTACATTTGCAAAAAAATAATAATAATCATTCAATTTCCAAAATTTTCAGAAATTAACTCATTTCATCCATTTTTAGTTGTGATTCTTCCCTCCTAATAATACGGATATACATTCACCAATTTTAAATTTAATCCATCAAATCAAATTTACATCAACCATCTATTTATGTCAATAACTATATTTAGTAATTATCTTAAGTGCTTAAGTATTTAAATAACTCTTGTACATTGTCAGTGTTAATTATCATCAAATATATTCACAAATAATGCTATGTTATATATAAAAAAGAAAAATATAGTATAATAATCAAATAACAATCATCCATTTTCTTTAAATTTCCATCCTTTTGACCTTAGCTTCCCCTTTTTTTCCTTATAACATTGTACCCCCCAATTCTTCCCCTCTCTCCTTTTTTCTTCTTTATATATGGTAATTGTATAGGTTTTCTTTTAATTCTCCTTACTCCCTTCCCCCTGCATAATTTGTTAATTGTACAAATAATATTTGGAATTATACTTATTAATCTTTATAAAATAATTATTTCAGTGTCTTGTAAGTTCAGAGACAATGACTTTTCCAAGGACCCTTAATGAGACATAGAAAAGTCCTGATATAACAAATCATTGACTGTTTTCTATCCTTCAAAATAATCATAGAGATCCATGTAATTCAATCTTTCCCAACCAAGTACTGTACCTTCCACAGTTACAAATCCCATAATGTCTCAGCAAAATGTTCTGCAAAACTATGAGCTATGTGCCCATAGTCCAACATATTTGAAGGATACTAATTTGGGAAGGTTGCCAAAATGCATGAATGTACATGGAGTAGAGAGATCTTACTTTTAATTCATGATGCAGGTCAAACTGAAATAAAATGTGATTTAGTTAATATGTCTAGAGCACATGGTAGCCTGCAGGACCTACTGTATGTAGTCAGACTGAGTTGAACAACTGTTTAAAAGATTTACTAAGAGTTCTGTCAAGTGCCACAGAGCCTATTTATGGCCGGGAAACCTTACTATATAATAGCTGCCTGAGCATTAGTTCCATTAGAACCACAAAGATCCAGTTTCTCACTGCATAAAATATAGCATCCATTTATCAAGAAAACAATGAAGAACAAGTAAGTAGTTCCAAAACCAAGGTGGTTTGTCTAGTAATTTATCTAATATAGCATCATCCTCCCTTTTCCCCCACATTCACAATATGTAAAATGTACTTTCTGTAGTATCACATATCTTTTCACTGTCAGCTAATAAATTTGTGTCATCCAGTCTTATTAAATAGAATAGTTACTATTTGGAAGGGAAATTATATTAATATACAGTTACATAAGCTATATGTAAATAGCTACCTCATACTCCTTGTCTATATGTGAGATTTTTACAGGTGATTGGTTAATTATAGAAGAAAGCAATAGTTGTGGAGTAGAAGAAAAATATAACATTTTTGGAACATGGATAAGTTGTGTGTGTATATATATATTCTTATTAGAAGCAATTAAAATAAAACAATTATTTTGTAGTAATATGCCTTAATTTTGGCTAGTTTTAGAATCTAATTAACCTCATTTTGGATTACATGAACCATTTTCTAAATTGTTACACTGGGTGCCCATGGGCAAAATTAAAAAAGGAAGCTGGAACTGTCAAATTAAAGTCTAAACCAAATCTTACACTTGGTACATATCCTTCAATTGATTCCACATATTTTTTAATAACTAGCCATTTATTATTGAATGGAAAAATGCAGAATTTTACACATTTATTAATTGATTACTTTTTCTTGGAGATTACTTTTTACAATCAGTCACTTGCTGTGTTGCACATACTGTACATTACTCTCAAAATTAAATAACATTTAAGATAGCTCACCGTGCCAAATTACAAACATACTTATAGAGAGGCAATCCCTTCAAGGGAATTTTTCACCTTATTAAAGAATTTTAGTTCTAGAGTGAGAGAAAATGTTTTGCTAATTAGTGTTCAGCCGAAGATTCAATGAAAACAAGAAGCAATATAAGAAAACCTCTTAATCAGTCAAATTACAATGGATAGATGAAATTGCTTTTATAAATTGTTTCATATCATTAGAGGGCAAATTGATTACTCAGTTCCTCTCTTTTTCTTTTCTCCCAATCCAATTTTTGTTTCTAAGAGGGAAAAGTAAATGCAAAGTCGCAATACTTTTAATGCCTTTTTGAATCTATCCAGAGAACAACATTGCTCATGAAGCTTCAAGAAGATATTGTTCCAGTTCTAGTCACTTTGAAGAGAAAAGCTAGTTCAGATCAGAATTTAAGCAGAAGTCTATAGGAATAAGACGTACAATATGGACTTTATTTCCTAAGAAAGCATACAGGAAACACACAAACAATGAAACAAAAAACAGACAAATCCTCTATATGGTAATATCATATTGCAAAATACGTCTGATCCACTTGAGATTCTCTTCCAAATCTCTGAGTCACAGATGCATGAAAATCTATTCCAACAATCAAATTTCTTATATTAAAACCAAGACCTTCCTGGAAATGGAATTCTAATCTTTCAATTTGTAGAAGAAATAACCTCTAATGGAAAGACATCCACTGAAGTATTCTTCTGTTATGTCTTTCTCTCTGAGGGATATGGCACTTCTCATTAATAGAAGTATGTATTTTCTGAAAGGACTGTTCTGTTTCTAACAAGCAAGGACAACTTTTTTTTTTACTACTTAATCAGCTTCTTTAAATAGCTGTGGAAAATGTGGCTCAATTGAGATGGTAAAATAGTTATAATTTTGAATAAAAAGAAAGAAATACTTATTTCATTTTCTCATAAAAATGTAGCTATTTTGGACATTTGAAAAAGAAAATAGTATCTTTCAAAAAGAAAAAGTACTGAATAAAAGAGAAGAAACAGTACCTTGAAGGGGCATTACAGATTAACAGAGTTGGAAGGGATCTTTGTAGGTCATCTAATGCAACCCCTGCCCAAGCAGGAGACCCTACACCATTTCTGACAAATGGCAGTGTAATCTCTTCTTGAATTTCTTGCCAAAAATTGGGATGGGATTCAATCAAGATCAAGTGAGGTACTAATACCACTCTATAAAGCCTTAGTAAGACCACATCTAGAATAATGCATCAAGTTTTGGTAACTATGCTATAAAAAAGACATCGAGACCTAGAAAGAGTGCAGAAAAGAGCAACAAAGATGATTAGGAGACTGGAGGCTAAAACATATGCATTTTTGTATACTTTGTGTGCATTTTTTATTTGTTAGCTGCACTGAAATATTTACACAAAGGCAAAAAATGGATATTTGCATTTTAATATATATATTTGTTTAGGAATTTGAACTATGTTTGATAGTCAAATATCAACCAACAAGTATCTTTTCCTACCTCAGCTTTATATATGTAAATATCATGGGTACATTTGGAGGCTTAAACATTGCTCAGTCAACTCAGCAATAAATTCTGAGACCTTAAAATTTTCTAATGAAGAAAAATGGAGAAAACTTTAATGATTCAGAATGACATTTTTCATCACTTTGCAACATCCTACATTGTTGATATAATCCAGAAGAAATGCCCCTTTTCTTTTCTATTGCCACAATCGGTTAAATAATGTATTCATTTAGTGAATATTCATTTAGTGACTGTTAGAAGTTACAACAGCACTGAAAATGTGACTTATGACCGTTTTTCACACTTGTGACCATTGCAGCAACCCCAAGGTCACTTGATCAAAATTCAAATGCCTGGCAACTAGCATGTTATTTAGGATGATTGCAGGATCCTGGGGTCCTGTGATCACCCTTTATGACCTTCTGACAAGCAAAGTCAATGAGGAAGCCAGATTCATTTATCAACTGTATTATTAATTTAACAATTGCAGTGATTCAGTAGCCATGGAAGCCAAGCATCCTTCAAGGGACACTGTTGCAGCTGCTGACTAACCACCATGTAGTATATATTGGTGTTGGTGTCATATCTGCCACCTCACAAATTCAGGGCTTCCAAAGTCTAAAAACCAAATAAAATTCCAGATGAATCCAGGGCTTCCAAAGTCCAAAACACATATAAAGGCCCAGCCAGTAGCTACCATCCTCACCATGGGTCCAGTGGATCCAATTGTCCCCCTAGAGCACAAAATGAAATTGTCATCACTTTCATTGTTATAACATGTCTACAGTTATCTTAACCAAGGCACCATCCATTCCCAGACTCCAGCTTTTCCAGAAGCTTATCCCAGTATTGTTTTAAGCCCCTGGCAACTAGAAGGAGGATCAGGTCATTCTAACTCTCCACAAATCAGAATCCACTTAAGTTCTGCTTCATCGTCATCTCTTTGTTTCTTCATCTCAAATCTATCTCACAGATCTAGCAAGTGTCTCAGTTTTGTCTCTCTTTTCCCTCTCTCAAATTACCATACTGTTTGCTAATCTCCACAAAGCATGCCACTTTCAAAATTTCCAACTTAACCACAGCCATAACACAACACAGCAATATCATACCAAAGCATTCTAGCCACATCATACACCATTACTATCATTAAAAAAACCTTCAAACAGTACACAGGTAACTTTTGACACAATTTTAAGTATACTGTGTATAATTTTATAAGTTATATCACACAGTATAATTTAAATCACTGCTGGGGACATCAGACTGGAATAGGGATACAGAATAGTTATTTAAACTCAATTTTATTTTTTATTATTGTTGTTACTTTAAAATAATTGGTCCATTTTCATATTCCCCATACAATTCTATTTTTATACTTCCATAATTTATTGGCTAAAGAAATAGTGGACCACCTAGTTAGTTGCTGCAAGAAGATTGCACATATTGATTAAAAGCAGTCAAGTAATGAAATGGTACATTGGAAAAGCTCAAGAAATACCACTTGCCTATAAGCAGGAAACTGGAGCTGGTAGGATCATAAAATAGACAACATTATAGATAATGAAGAAGCTAAAGTGCTCTAGAACTTCAGAATTCAAACAAACACCTGACAAATAACACCCCACATTTTAATTGTTGATAAGAAAGACAAAAAAGTCTGGATAGTGAATATGGCAGTACCTGAAAACAGAAGAGTAGAAGAGAAAGAACTGAAGAAAATAGGCGTCATCTTACCTGAACGCCTCTTCTCATCCAGTGGAACCAGCCTTCAGGATGGGTTATCCTCAACCAATCAACTTGAGGACTGAGCCAGTCAATTTGAATAATTACTAGGATCCACCCTGTGCTTCCCAGATCTGATGAATCCTGAAAACTGGACTTGAGCGTGGCTACTCACTTAAAATTGACTAAACTGAGTGGACTCCTTAATGTGTGGCTAAGTAATACAAGGAAGAATAATGATAGATAAGAAAGAGCAAACTTAAGGTTGGGACTGAAGGCTGGTTCCACCAGATGAGAAGAGGTGTTCAGGTAAGATGACAATGCCTATTCTCCATCCTGGGGTGGAACTAGCCTTCAGGATGGGACACACCAAAGCAGAGGTCCCAGGGTGGGGAGAAGTGTCCATATGCATTCTATGGAATGACCACGACTTGCTGTAGTACCCTCCTGCCGAAGGCAGTGTCCGCTGAAGTGTAGGAGTCTATTTGTAGTGTCTGATGAACTGTGAAGGTTGTGCCCATGTAGCTGCCTGACAGACTTCTTCGAGTGACGCCTGTGTGGTCCAGGCTACAGACGTGGCTGCACTTCTGGTGGAGTGCGCTGTGATGCCCGTCAGTGCCGGAAGAGCTTCTGGTTCCTAGGCCTTGGTGATGACGCTTCTGATCCAGCATCCTATAGTGACTGAATATGTTCGAATTTTGGGAAGGGTAATACCTACCGGGGAGAGGCCTTCTCTGGAACACTATTCATAGAAGATCTTCCACGAAGCTGAAGATGCGGTTAGTAGAGGGACGGCGTGATGCTTGCATGATAAGGATAACATCCTGATCATAGTCCTGGCTTAGTAAATTGAGCCTGTCAATTTCCATGCAGTCAGCTGTAGCCAGGCCGGATTCGGGTGGTGCCGGGCCTCCAGGGAAAGCATGTCCTCCGAAGGAGGCAAACACCAGGGCTGGGTGACTGAAAGCTCCTGGAGGTCTGCAAACCATGCTCTCTGTGGCCAGAATGGGGCCAAGAGAATTACCTCCACCTGCTCTGCTAGTATTTTCTGTATGAGTTCCAGTATCACTGGCAGCTGAGGGAAGGCGTATAGCCAGGGGCTCCTGAGGGCATTCACCTGTTCTGCTCCTGAGGACAGAAACCGGGAGAAGAATCTTGGCAGGTGGGAGTTGGTTGTGATCGCAAATAGGTCGACTAAAGCAGTGGTTCCCAAAGTGGGCAGTACCGCCCCCCAGGGAGGGGGAACCCTTAGGGGGCAGTGAGAGGCAAGGGGGGGCAACAGGGGGGCAGTGAGAGGGGCTAGAGGGGCGGTAGGTGGTTCGCCATGCTTTTGCACTTGAAGCTCCCTCGCATTCCTCGCTCTTGTGTGCAGGGCAGCCCATTCTGAAAGAAAACGCGAGATGTTTTCTTTCAGAATGGGCTGCCCTGCACACAAGAGCTTGGAATGCGATGGAGTTACAAGTGCTAGGTATGATGCCCGTCTTGCGGCCCGCCCAGCCCCCGCCCCGCTCTGCTCCGCCCCGCACGACTAGTCACCCCAAACTGCGTCCCACAGCATGACGGGCATCCTACCTAGCACTTGAAGCTCTCTCGCGTTCCTCGCTTTTGTGTGCAGGGCAGCCCATTCTGAAAGAAAACGCAAGATGTTTTCTTTCAGAATGGGCTGCCCTGCACCCAAGAGTGTGGAATGCGACGGAATTACAAGTGCTAGGTACTCAGTGTGGCATAGTGACGAGGGAAGCCGACCGCTCCCGAAGCTACTCGGGCAAGCGCTCGCAGACGCATGGGAAGGCCCCCGACGTGGAACCTGCACGTGTGCAGACTTTCCCGCCCAGCGTCCCCGGCGCCTAGCAACCCATCATGCACAATTCGGTGGACTCCCCTCCGGCATGGCGCACCCACGGATCTCAGCCCAGCTGCCCCCCGACATCGACCCCACCAAGGCGCCTGTGGCCTCCCCAAGCTCAAGGAAGAGCTGCAGCACCCCAAGCTGCTGACGCGGCAGCTGGTCTCGATGGCGCTCTGCGACCTGGTGCACGATCCGGAGAACACTTACCAAGCCATCAGTCTGGGTGAGCGGCGGTGGCGGCCTGGCCACGGCTGGCGGGAGGGAAGGGAAGGGAGGGAAGAAGGAAAGAAAAAGGAAAGAAAGAAAGAAAGAAAGAAAGAAAGAAAGAAAGAAAGAAAGAAAGAAAGAAAGAAAGAAAGAAAGAAAGAGAGAGAGAGAGTGAGGAAGGAAGGAAGACAGAAAGAAAGAAAGAAAGAAAAAAGAAAGAAAAAAGAAAGAAAGAAAAAAGAAAGAAAGAAAGAAAAAAGAAAGAAAGAAAAAAAGAAAGAAAAAAAGAAAGAGAAAGAACAATGGTAGGAAGGAAGGAAGATAGACAGAAAAAGAAAGGAGGGAGGGAAGAAAGGAAGATGGTAGGAAGGAAGACAGAAAAAGAAAGGAGGGAGGGAAGGGAAGGGAAGGGAGGGAAGAAGAAAAGAAAGAAAGAAAGAAAGAAAGAAAGAAAGAAAGAAAGAAAGAAAGAAAGAAAGAAAGAAAGAAAGAAAGAAAGAAGACAGAAAGAAAGAAAGAAAGAAAGATGGTAGGAAGGAAGGAAGGAAAACAGACAGAAAAAGAAAGGAGGGAAGGGAGGGAAGAAGGAAAGAAAAAGGAAGGAAAGAAAGAAAGAGCGAGGGAGGGAGGAAGGAAGGAAGAGAAAGAAACAGAAAGAAAGATGGTAGGAAGGAAGGAAGATAGACAGAAAAAGAAAGGAGGGAGGGAAGAAGGAAAGAAAAAGGAAAGAAAGAAAAAGAAAGAAAGAAAGAAAGAAAGAAAGAAAGAAAGAAAGAAAGAAAGAAAGAAAGAAAGAAAGAAAGAAAGAAAGAAAGAAAGAAGGAAAGATGGTAGGAAGGAAGGAAGGAAGAAAGAAAGATGGTAGGAAGGAAGGAAGACAGAAAAAGAAAGAAGGGAGGGAAGAAGGAAAGAAAAAAGAAAGAAAGAAAGAAAAAGAAAGGAAGAAGGAGGGAGGGAGGGAGGAAGATAGACAGAAAGAAAGAAAGATGGTAGGAAAGGAAGACAGACAGAAAAAGAAAGGAGGGAGGGAAGGGAAGGGAGGAAAGAAGGAAAGAAAAAGGAAAGAAAGAGGGAGGGAGGAAGAAAGAAAGAAAGATGGTAGGAAGGAAGGAAGATAGAAAGAAAGAAAAAGATGGTAGGTAGGAAGGAAGACAGACAGAAAGAAAGAAAAGAAGGAAAGAAAAAGAAAGATGGTAGGAAGAAAGACAGAAAGAAAAAGAAAGAAAGAAGGGGGAAGGTAGAGAAGAAAGAAAGAACGAAAGAAAGACTTATGACCACAATTGAGCCTAACATTTTGTTTGCTAAACAAGAGCATTGTTAAGTGAGTTCACTACACTTTACAAGTTGGCCATGCCCACCCGGTCACCTGAACACTAAGCCACGCCCACCGGAGGGGGTGGGGTGGGGACGGTGAGAATGAGTTTGTAGCACCAAGGGGGCGGTGGACTGAAAAAGTTTGGGAACCATTGGACTAGAGGAAGGCCGAATCGCTGAACTATCCCTTGAAAGATGGCTGGCTTCAGCCTCCACTCCGCCTGATCCAACTGGTGTGACTGAGCCAGTCCACCTGGGAGTTGCAAATATGGTCTGCTGTCAGTGATAGTAGGTGTTTCTCTGCCCACGTTCCCAGCTTTGTGGCCTCTGCCTGCAGGGACTTGGAACTGGTGTCCCTTGGCGGTTGATGTGTGCCTTTGAGGATATGTTGTCCGTCCCACTAGAACCTTGGACCCCGAAATTACAGTAGGTGTCGGAATTGTTTTAGGGCGAGATATACCACCCTCAGATCCAGCCAGTTGATGGAGTGCAAGGCTTCCTCTGGTGACCAGTGACCTTGAGTCATGACCACTGTTCCCTCTAAGGTGCGCGGCCACGCAGCCGTGCACGTGATGAGAGAATGCCACGCGGAAGTTTCTAACTTCCGCCTGGCATTTTCTAATGGGAGAGGCAGTGCGCCTGTGCGGCCGTGCAGATGAAAAGAGAACGCCATGCACCGTTTTCTGCTATTACAGGAAACATTGGTCATGACTCCCTGGTAATGTGCTCCCCATCCTGTCAGGCTTGCATCTGTAGTCACAATCTTCCTGTGGGCGATCCTGAGGGAGGTGCCTTTGGAGATGGCTGAGGAATTCCATCAAGCGAGGGATCTGCATACCTGGGGACCTGGGGAAGGAGGAGCCCTGGTCAGCTGCGCAAAAGGGCCAGCAACTGTAAGGTGAGGGTCTTGGCAACCCTTTGCGGGTAACAGCAGGAAGAATCTTCCGTTTGTCACTGGATTCCACTAACAGCGGCTCCAGTGCCTCTCTGAAGAGGGATCCTCCTCTGATGGGTCCCACTGCTAATTTCCACTAGTGATGTGGATCCACTTGCTATCCTTTGTGCCAGTGCATATGCCTGACCACTATTGAGGAAGCCATGGCCCTGGCAGCAAAATGTGAGGACTGAAGAGAGGAATCCGCCAGAAACTGGAGTGCCATGAAGACCCTGTTGAGATCCTGCTGTGCTCTCACGTTGGATGAGGGAATGTGGTCCTGCATCTGCTTAAGTCGTGAAAGGGCGGCCAGTGCGAAAAAGGAGGAGGTGGAGGAGGTTCTGATGGCCCAGGCCGCTGATTGATGATTTTTGATCAAGACCTGTTCTATGCATTTGTCCTCCAGTGTCAAGATATCCTCCGCCTCACCTGGAATCGTTGTGGAAGAGTGAAATGCTCTGATCGGTGCATCTACTACTGGTATGGACAGCAAATCAGAAAGGTTAGAAGCGACGTTAAAATATCTCTTGTCCTGTGAGGAGGTGGAGGGGCCCGAAGCAGGGGTAGATTGCTGGTTCTCCACTGCCTCCACGAACAGCTAAGGCAGTGGTTCCCAACCTTTCTAATGCCGCGACCCCTTAATATAGTTCCTCATGTTGTGGTGACCCCCAACCATAAAATTATTTTCGTTGCTACTTCATAACTGTAATTTTGCTACTGTTATGAATCTTAATGTAAATATCTAATATGCAGGATGTATTTTCATTGTTACAAATTGAACATAATTAAAGCATAGCGATTAATCACAAAAACAATATGTAATTATGCCAGATCAGAAATTCTGGGGCCAGTCTTTGCAAGAGCACAAGTGTGAGAAATGAATTTATTTTTGTTAAATAACAACATGTAAAAAGAACCATAGTGCAACCATTTTGAATGATTTTGTAATGAAATAATGATGTGTGACAAAATGTATTTTATGGACGTCAGCTCATTTTCACCTTCCTCAGAAAACAGGATATGTTTTTACCAATTTTGTGGGAACAGAGAGAGTGGAAGGGATGAGAAGGAAATGTTTATTTCTTTTGCAGGGAATGAGATCATGAGAATGCACAGGTTCACACAGAAAGAGAGGAAGTGTGGAGCTGTCAGAATGATGAATCTGTTCTTTTCCTATGCTGGGTATTTTTCCTATGTTACATAATGGAGGTTGGACGATATGATGTGAGGAAAATGGGAGGAGTAAGGTGGAGTCATGTTTTGTATAAATCCATGTTTCAGGATAATGGCCTTTGTCTCTATTTTGTGTCATGGATTCTGACCATGTAGGGACCCTTTGATCAAAGAGAAATATTAAACTGTCTATATTGTTCATAATTCTGGATTCCTGCTTAATTATTTTTCTCACAATTGGCGCCCAACGAGGCCATGGACATTCTTTCTGGATTTGGGAAATACCTTGACCGGGAATGCGCGCACACGCCCTATCTTTGGGTGACCGGGGTGAGGGTTTCACTTATCCGGGGGAATTTGCTCCTCAGACGGACTGAGACTGCAGGATCCAGTGACAATATAAACAGCCCCGAGTGAATGAAGGCCAGCCGGCAGCTACTTGGCTTAGGTGAGTAATGAGACACGGGGTGTTTCTGTTTAGACTTCTTAAGTGGATTCCTTGAATAGCGGGTGATGTGTTTACTTAGGTTGTAAGTAAATACGAGAGGCACTGGGAGATTGATCAGTCTCTGTGTTTGTGCTATGACGTTTAGTCCCTATGTACAAGGGCACGTCTGTTAGAGTATTGAGGAGGAATCGAAGAGAAAAAGTCTCGGGGGGAAATGGGGCCCGGTTAACTAGAAATGCTAGCGAAAGGAATGAGATTCCTTTAAATCCCTTTTATCTCCTATTTTGGAGGAGCTTTTAATACAGTGGAATGGGGTAGGCTAAACTGAGTTGTGATGACTGAAAGTTGTGCTAGAATATGGCCATGATTGTTTGGAATGAGTGTGGAAACGCTAATCTACATTTTTTTAAAGAGTGTGCTTGGCAAGACAAAGTGTAAAGCTTAACTGCTGTATATTCGTTCCAGTTTTTTGGATGACCTTTCTCCCCTCTTTGGTAATTTATGGGAAACATGGAATGGGACCCTTTTATGTATGTTTGGTGTCTTTGAATTCCTTCAAGACAGAGTGCCAAATGGCTTGATGGCTGCTGGGGAATTCAGTTACATTTGTTAATGTGTTAATGTGTTGTTGTTTTGCCCCTCTGACTTAAAAGGACTATAAATCAATGGTAATTGTGCCTGAAAGATAACACAGATGTTAAGAATTATTTTGCAGGCAGGACAGTGTTTTTACATGACACTGTTAGTGTGAGATATTGAGTTTTTGGGAAATCCTGCATGTTTGGATAGATATTGTTTAAGGTGCTGGAAATGTTCAGCCGATCTGAGAGATAATGTTTTTTTTTCCAGATATAGATGATTAGTTATTGTGGGTAAAGAATGGAACCAATGGGTTGTTGATTTTTTTTGCAGATAACAATTTTTTGTTTGGAAGGTTTGAGAGTGTTAAGATGTATTTAGGACATTTGAGAATAGGCTTGTCCTTGGAGCTTTGGGAAATGGGCTGTGGTTAGGGCCCAAAATCATATTTTTGATTTAAAAACCTTAAGGCCATTTCCCACTGCTTGTAAGATCAAGATGCTACAAGTTGCAAAGGGCATTAACTCCCTGGTGGATCAGTTGATAGGGAGGAAGATTTTTTTTTGTTCAGGTTAGTTTGCACAAAAGTTTTTTTGTTCAATGGAAGTGAGAGAGTTCTCAAACTGAGGGGGTCTGGAGACTTGTAAATGTGTGTTTGCAAACATGGGGATGTTTGTAAACATCTGCTTGTTTACAAGGGGATGAGAAAGATCTCCTTTACTAGTTATAGTAAGTAGCAAGGATTTGTCCTTGGGAAAGTATTTGACAGAAAATACTGATTAGAGAGACATTCTATGGAGAATGTGAAGAGAGAAATGAACAAAAATTAAATGAATTGCAGGAACATACTGAAAAAATAGAACAAAGATTGGAGGGTACTGAAAACAGGGTGGAATCGGTGAACAGAGACCTGGAGGAGGCAATTGCGTACCTCGAGCTCGAGAAATCTAGCTTTTTCCTTAGATTTCAAAATGTACCGGAAAGTAGGGAGGAAAACCTTTTAGAGGTAATGGCTGAAATACTGGTGGCATTTAGAAATAAAACGACTCAGGAGGTTCAGAATGAAATTGATGAGCTATATAGGCTTAATACTAGCTATGCATGCAGGCATCGTCTGCCTAGAGAGGTGCATATTAGGTTTTTGAGGAAAGCCACTAGAGATGAGATATATAATTACTCCAGAGACAACACTGTTACATATCAAGGGAAGGAAATTGTGGTTCTTCGTCAAATACCGAGGCGTATAAGAGAGAAAAGAAGGCCACTTCACTTTCTCTCAACTAAATTGATTAGAAACAGAATCCCTTTTAGGTGGTTAGTACCGGAAGGCATGATGATAACAATGTTTGACAAAAGATATCGAGTAATAACTACTGAGGAGGCAAGAAATTTTGTTGAGCAGTATTTGAAAAGTGAAGACACCCCAGAAAATAGAGAGGAAGTCAAGAGAGGAAAGCAAAGCCAAGAGGAGTTGAGTTCTGAAGAGATCTTGCAGCAGCAAGAGGAAATTGATAGAATAACAGTTTCTAAACATGAAAGGGAGGGAGCGAGAGTTAGAACGAGAGCGCAAACAGAAGCAAGGAGAGGAGGATCTAGGGAAAATTCAAAATAAAAGAAGGGATGAGGAAGAAATAAAATTAATATTGTTAAACGTAAATGGTTTAAACTCACCGGCAAAAAGGAAAATAATACTGCATAGATTATTAAAGTGACAGTTTGATATTATATGTATGCAAGAAGTGCATATTAACAATGATCACAGATCTTTGTTGGAATATCCGAAATTGGGTATATTATTTACGGCATTAACAACGGTCAAAAAAAGAGGAGTAATAATATATGTGCAAAAATGGTTAAATCCAAAATTATTGTATGCTGACCCGGATGGAAGAATGTTAATAATTAAAATAAACTCTAGCAATAGAACAATTGTGATAGTGTCTATATATGCTCCAAATGTAAATCAAACCACCTTTTATGCGAATTTGCATGAACAATTAGATAAAATACAGTGGGAAAACTTATGTATTATTGGCGACTATAATGCCATATCTGATAGGAAAAAAGATTATAAAAGTAATAACAGGAAAAAAGCAAGGGGATTACTTCCTAAAACATTTGTAGACATGAAAACTGAATTTAATCTGATTGATGGCTGGCGTTACTTAAATCCAGAGGGAAAACAATATACTTTTTTTTCGTATCCCCATAGGTCGTGGTCAAGGATCGATATGGCCTGGATGAATATGAAGTTAATAACAGAAGTAAGCGAAATAGAAATAGAACCAAATATGTGGGCGGATCATAATCCGATTAAAATTAAGTGGAATGGGAAAATTAAGAAAATGAAAGTAAGATGGACCCTTGACCAAAGAGTAGTTAAAGAGCAAGCATATATAGAAATGATGGAAAAAGAGCTGAAATATTTCTTCCAGGCCAATACACAGGAACATACTACAACACAAATCCTATGGGATACGACAAAGGCATATATTAGGGGTTTATCTATAGCATATCTTGCCAACCGTAATAAAAAGAAAAGGGACAAACGTAATAAATTAATTGGTGAAATAAACAAATCAGAAAAAGTCCTACAAAATAATCCAAATGACACAAAAATTGCAGAAGAGATAACAATATTAAAACATGAACTTAAACTCATTACCCAGGAAGAATTAGCACCAGACATTAAAATAGCAAAACAAAACTTTTTTGAATTTGGCAATAAACCAGGTAGGTGGTTAGCCTACAAACTCAGGAAGGAGAAAGCGGATAGAGTAATTGATGCATTAATAGATGATTCAGGAGAAATTTGAACCAGCATGATAGAGAAAAAGAACATAATACAAAGATTCTATACAGAACTTTACAAACAAGGGAAAATTGAAGAGACGGAGATTAAGGAATATCTGAAAGACAAGAATTTGCCAGTCGTTTCGGAGGAAGATAAGTCCATACTAAACAATAAAATAACAATAACAGAATTAAGAACAGCTATAAGTAAACAAAATAATAATAAATCTCCAGGGCCAGATGTATTCCATCTGAAATTTATAAAAAATTACAGCCCTCTTTGGAATTAATAATATTGGAGGTATATAATGAGGCTTTAATGGGAGCAAAAATTCCGGATACTTGGAAGGAAGCATACGTAACCTTAATCCTGAAAGAAGATACAAACAGACAACAAATTCAGAATTACAGGCCTATATCACTTTTGAATACTGATTATAAAATATTGGCTATGATCATTGCGGAAAGATTAAAAAAGATTCTCAATAAAATAATACATACAGATCAAAATGGTTTTTTGCCAAATAGGCAAATAAGATATAACACAAGAATAATACTTAATGTTCTTGAATATTACGATAAGCATATTGAAAGCCAGGCAGCGCTAATATTTATTGACGCTCAGAAGGCGTTTGATAATCTTTATTGGAAGTTCTTCACAACTTTATTTGAAAAAATGGAACTAGGGAATAAATTTACAGGACTAATCAAAGTAATTTATAATGAACAAACAGCTAGAATAATATTTAATAACGAAGTAACAGAGAAAATAAATATATGTAAAGGAGTTCGACAAGGCTGCCCTTTAGCCCCATTAATATTCATTTTGGCATTGGAGATACTTTTAAGAGAAATTAGAACTAATCAGGAAATAAAAGGAGTGAAAATAAAAAAAGAGGAGTATAAAACCCAGGCCTTTGCCGATGACATGGTTATTATTTTGGAAAATCCAATTGAAATGGGACCAAAACTGTTAGAAGAAATTGAAAAATATGGAAAGATTGCAGGTTTAAGGATAAATAAGGAAAAAACAAAAGTAATAACTAAAAACTTAACGGCAAAACAAAAGGACAATCTGGAAAAAATATTAGGAATTAAAACTGTTAAAAAGGTAAAATATTTGGGACTGTGGTTAACCGCTAAATGTACAACAATAAAAGAAGACAACTATTCAAAATTAATCAAAGAAATTAAAAAAGATTTAGAAAATTGGTCAAAACTGCAGTTATCTTTTATGGGTAAAATTGCAACCATTAAAATGAATATACTCCCCAAAATTTTATTTTTATTCCAAATTGCTCCGGTAAAACTTAAAAAAGAGTTTTTTGTAACATTAAATAGAATTATACATAAATTCATCTGGTCAAAGAAAAAAGCAAGAATTAAAACAAATCTCCTACAGGATAGTAGAAGAAGAGGCGGATTTGGATTACCTGATTGGGAGGTGTACCAACAAGCTGCCAACCTAATTTGGATTAAAGATTGGATATTATTAAGAAACAAACGAATTTTAACAATAGAGGGCTACGACCTACAGATAGGTTGGCATGCATTCTTGGCAGATGGGAAACATACTACACATTCGTATTTTCACCGCCATCAAATAAGAGGACCCCTCTTAGAAAGCTGGACTAAGATACAAAAACAACATTATATAAAGCTCCCAAAATGGATCTCCCCAGTGGAAGCGGTTATTTACCCAAATTTATTAAGTGATAAGACAGTAATAACCTACCAACAAGTATTGGATGATTATGATAATCTTAAAATGAAACAAGATCTTAATGAGTCCGATATACAACTAGATTGGTGGCACTATCTGCAGGTCCAATCTAGATATAGTAAAGATAAACAACTTGGTTTCCAAAATATGAATGGCCTAGATAAAATATTATTAGGTACTGATGGAAAAGTATTATCGAAATTATATAGTTATCTGCTAGAATATAAATTGTTTGAAGAAACTGTTAAAGGATCAATGATAGCTTGGGCCCAAAACTTTGGGTATAATATACATCTTTCTGAATGGGACAAAATTTGGGAACAGAACTACAAATTAACCTTGGCAATACCTTATAAAGAGAACATCTATAAAATGTTTTATAGATGGCATCTCCCTCCGGCCCGACTGGCAAAAATGTTTACTAAATTATCTCCTAAATGCTGGAAGTGTAAAATAGAAAATGGAACATATTACCACCTTTGGTGGACTTGCCCTCAGGTGAGAATATTTTGGAATAAGGTTAAAATTATAATAGAACAAATTATAGCACGAAGTCTTGAATTAAAACCAGAATTATTCTTACTAGGCATATTTAGGGGAAAATTTGATGAACAAGATAGATATTTAATATTACACATTACTACAGCCGCTAGAATTACTTACGCACAAACTTGGAAATTGGACTCAATACCAACAATGATAACTGTGGTCAATAAAATTTTGGAAGTAGCAGAGATGTGCAAGTTAACGATGGAAATTCAGGACAAAGAAGAGACAGATTTTTATAAAACCTGGGATAGATGGTATAATTGGCTTGGACAAAAAAAATACAGAAATCTATTATAGTATAACTTCTTGCAATGATATAACAAACTGTAGTTTATTTCATATACTATGATACTTTACCTCACTTTCTGACTGAAGTAATGTTTGCAAACAGCAGGATGAATTGGGTAAATTAGCTGTAGAAATATTTATAATGTATAAATACAGATATAATATATAATCGAGTGTATAAAGATTAGTAGTAATAGCTAATAGGCTGTCAAAGAAGCATGATTTCACTTTTATGGTTTGTATTAGTCGGCATTATGTTTGTAGTTGACTGTGCATGTTATTTGCTTACTGTAGTGTTTTCTACAGTTTTTGTATTTGTTTTTTTTCTGTTGTGTTTATTTTTGTTGTTGTGTGTATTTAATTGTTATGTTCTTAAAGGAAAACTCAATAAATATTATTCTTAAAAAAAAGAGAGAATGTGAAGAGAGGTGTTTGGAAGATAGAAGTTAGAAGAGTTAGTTGTGAGTCTTTTTTGTGAGTTTCTTTGTTGAAACGATGTTAAAGAGGATTGAATATTCTGAATGGAGTATTCAGCTGTGTGAGTGTGAGAGAGAGGAGGGGCAATGGGTGAATATAGAAGCGGCTTGCTTTTTCCCTTTTACACATTTTTTTTCTAAAGTCTGCAGAGTGAGGGGAGGGGCGAATGGGTGATTTTGCGGAAGTTGATGGTTTTTTAGCAGATATCCTGCTCTGAGAGCTCTGCTTTTGAAGAAGTTGTTGAGTTTAATGAACTGCCGATTGTGAATAGATGAGAGATACTGACAAGGTTGAATTCTAATATGAGAAGTTGTCAAAAGTAGAACCATGGAGGTGAGATGTGGGAAAGGATATAGAGAAAAGTAAGTGGAGTTGAAGAAAGTTAAGTTGACATGAGTTTGCCTGATTTGGGAAAGTCTTTTGTTTGTTTGTTTGGAGTAGTTCACATTAGGTAGGATGATGTGGCTAAGGGTGTGTTAGTTCAAAAATGGGCTGGTAAGTTGATGGACCCTGTGGTGAGAGGGTGGCTTTATTGGTTGAGTATTGGAAGTGAGTAGTGAGGACAATTATGATGTAGAAGGTTCATAAGGGTCTTACGCATTCTAGATTGTTGCAATATGAGGTGATTTTGTTATCTTAGGATAGTTTAGTACTGATTTCTGATTTCTTATCAGGAGAAAGGAAGGATTGGGAGAATGTAGAGCATGATGTGTAGACGCAAGAGATCTACAAATGAGAATGCGTGAGGATGTGGAAGATAGACCTATAGAGGCTATTTTTTTTTATTGCTGGTTCATCCCAAGAGGGGGATGAATGAAGGGAAGTTGGATATGCAGTGAGTAATAGGTTGCTGTCTGAATGGTCAGCAGAAACATGTGATGTGTGTTTGCTTTGTCATAAGCATTGAAGTTATTGGCAAATGAAGTGGGTAATATCTATAAGGGTTCTAAAAATGCCTATGGTATTTGGCATACCTTTGAGAGGATTTGGATGGAACGGGGTTTGATACCAAGGCAGGGAAAGAAGCTAAGATAAGTAGGATCTGGCAGAGACCAGCGAGGCTGACTGGCACATGAGGAAAGTTCCTCGAGGTTGATTTGTGGAAATAGGCTAGCGAATAAGGCTGTAAAGAAGCTGCAAGGCAGGGAAAGGAAGTAGAGATAATGGTAAATACAATTCCTATTTTGGAATGGGATGTCAAGCCTAAGTTTAGAAGGTGCGGAAATAGTAGATATGAGATGGATTTCAAATGGTGAATGAACCCATTATGAGAAACATAATGTGAAGAGTGCATTGGAGAATGCAAGTGTTGACTGACTTTGTGAAAAGAAGGTATGTTTGTAGAGGAATGTATGCAGAATGTATACATTGCATTAGATAAACAAAAAGAGCATGAGGATGCAAGTGACCGGGGGAAAGTGAATGGCTGTTTGGCCATTCCATTGAATCCAGGTGGGATGCCAGCTGGGGAATATTGAGAAATCTGCTGGTAATAGTGGTTTATTTAAATGGTTGGGTGGAAGTTTTCCATGAGGAATGGTAAATGCTCAGATGCTAGAATATATTGGAGCAGATAGTTCCAAGAAATGGGTTGGAGAAAACCATTAAAAGTGATAGAGGTACGCATTTTCTAGCCCAGGTAGTGTAATAGGTAATGGACCAATTAGGAATTAATTGGCAATTACATTTATCATTTTGTCCGATTTTGTTAGGCAAAGTTCGGAAAATGATTCAAATCTTGAAAAATACCTCACAGAAGTTAATTTTAGAATTGCCGCTACCTTGGATGAAATGTTTACCTTTAGCAATATTGCTTATTAAGATAAATACAAGAAAAGACATTAGAATTTTGTTGTATGAAATGATGTTTGGTATTTCTTATACTAGAAATGTAGGAATGTCAAAGATAAAATGTGAAGTTGTTTATTTTTGAAAAAATATACAGGGACTGTCCCAGTGTTTTTCTCTTTTAAGGTTCGAAGGACTATTGGCACAGATTCCTTCCCTTGATTTTCAAATACGTGACTTTAAGAGCGGTGACTGCGTCCTGATCTACGCTCTAAAGAGACATGAACTAAAGCCAATGTGAGAAGGACCGTTCCAAGTGCTGTTGACTACCGAGTTGACAACCGAGTTGGGATGAGCGGACTAAAGGGACAGGCTGAGTCCATTATTCGTGTGTGAAGGACTGGGGACTGCACCCCATGGATGGACAATGACTGCTAAGACAATAGATCCTTTTGCATTGACTTTTAGGATTAATTGATAGCACTTTGGGAGGTTGAGTTGCTTATTTGGTTGGGGGTAATAAACTTTTGTATTGTGTTACTGTTTTCTATAGGGAAGAGACATAGTAGGGTGGTATGGTTACATGTTGTGAAAGTATGTGGATGTAAGTCCCTGGAGTGATTGTATTGAAGTTTGAGTTTGTATTACATTACATTACATATACATACACAGGGGGGCCAGTCCACTGGAAGCATGAATTCGACAGTAGGGGTGATTATTGTTTTCTGGGGAATATGGACGTATCTTCAAGTAGGGATGGGAACGTTTGCTGTTTTGCCGTGTTATTAATGTGGCAACAGTTGAGTTTCCATGCTGAACTTGAACACCGATTTTCCCAGATACATAAATCACTGACACTGATTGAGCCGGAAATTTGAGGCTGGAATTTGTATTAGATCTACCTTTAGTGGTGGCACACCACTTGGTACATATCAAATGTGTAACCATACATATGAGATAGCTGTTCATAATAGAGATGTATCCAATGGGATGGAAGCTATGCATAATCATTACTATGAGAGATTATACACCTTCCTATAAGAAAGTCCAGAATAGAGGAAGGATTGATTTTACCATATGGAGAAATAAAAGCCCCATCCAAGCTTATGTTTTTATATGGCAATATGGCATTGTCAGGTTTGCCCTTTGGTGGAAGGGTAGATGTACAATTAGAAAACACCATTTAGGTACATATGACATGTGAGAGAAGCCTATGAAGAAGGAGGAGGAAATATTTTCCTTGACCCGATGACAGTGGCTTTGAATACTATATCCTTTTGTGTGAAAGGAGAGACAACGGTCTCGGATATCATGTTTATATGTTTTGTGGGTGTGTACCAGTCAGTTCCTGGGAAGTTTTCGTTTAAAGACGGAAAGATTGTTATGGAACATAACATCTATGATCTATCAAAAGTGATTACTTTGCTTGGTCAGTGAATGGACTAATCAGAAGAAGCTGTTACTTGGAGGTGAAGAACATTTTGCCAGCCTGTGATTGTGTAATATAGACAACTATATACAAGAATGTGTTTACTTGAACTAAGAGTGAAGAGATGGATGCATTAGGATAGGTGCATTAGGATAGGTGTTATACCTACCTGAAGGATGGTTTCTGTTTTATGGCTTATATGCTTATGCAGTTATTCCTGCTAATGCAGTGGGAGGATCTTATCCTATAGGATGCCTGAACACAGGTTTATGTTTACTGATGAATGCTACACTGCATCATAGTACTCGCATACCAGCAAGAAGACCACGATTGCAAAGGTAGTGAAAAGTACACTACAGGTGAGAGACATGATCAGAAACCTGGACATGAAGAAACATCTAAGAGAGCAGGTGAACCTCACCTGGTAATACATAATTTGCATATCATATATATACAAAGATCTATATCTCTACTGCAGTATAAGACAACTGAATATGCTGCCAGAAGGAGTTATAGAGGTAAAAGGGTACATAAAGAAAGCATATGATGCTGGAGGTAGTGATGAGGTGGTGATATTATCTGATGTAGAAGTTCAACTTCTAGGCATATTTCCTTGGTTTGCAACACGATAGAATCATAAGCAGATAGGACATCTTGCTTGTGCTTTGGCAAAAAGTATTAATGGAACTTCGTCTGCCATAGCAGCTCTGGCTAATGGGGGAGATACGGAAGTCTTTATTAAGGATGGGCCATGGTTGCGAAGAATTCCAAGGATTATGCTGTTTTGGTATAGGAAATAAATCACAATTAAGAGCTTTGCTACTACCTACAACATAAAACTGAGAATTCTGCATTCCGTGGGTTATGGAATGTATTAACTCTTGGTTGTGAAGTTTTGTATGGTTGAAGAACCATATGTAGGCACTATAATCATTATAGTTATAGGCTGTATATCTTGTGATTGTATTAGATGTACTGTATGCCTGTATGTGTGTGAAGTGTTGCAAGTCTTGTTGTAAGATGAGACACCTTAAGAAGTTGGGGACGTGGGCCCTGACTAAGAAGGATGTGCGTATTGTTACAAAAATAAGAAGTTGATCAATTAGGATCAATAGTAAGTATTGATCAAAAGTGAAAGGGTGGATTGTGAGAAATGAATTTATTTTTGTTAAATAACGACATGTAAAAAGAACCATAGTGCAACCATTTTGAATGATTTTGTAATGAAATAATGATGTGTGACAAAATGTATTTTATGGACGTCAGCTCATTTTCACCTTCCCAGAAAACAGGATATGTTTTTAGCAATTTTGTGGGAACAGAGAGAGTGGAAGGGATGAGAAGGAAATGTTTATTTCTTTTGCAGGGAATGAGATCATGAGAATGCACAGGTTCACACAGAAAGAGAGGAAGTGTGGAGCTGTCAGAATGATGAATCTGTTCTTTTCCTATGCTGGGTATTTTTCCTATGTTACATAATGGAGGTTGGATGATATGATGTGAGGAGAATGGGAGGAGTAAGGTGGAGTCATGTTTTGTATAAATCCATGTTTCAGGATAATGGCCTTTGTCTCTATTTTGTGTCATGGATTCTGACCATGTAGGGACCCTTTGATCAAAGAGAAATATTAAACTGTCTATATTGTTCATAATTCTGGATTCCTGCTTAATTATTTTTCTCACAACAAGGAATATCATCTTCCACTACAAGTCTACTTCTGTATTTAGACTTGATAACCAACAAGTGTACAGCAATATTTCTCAATCTCAGCAACTTTTAAGGTGCCTGGACTTCAACTCCCAGAATTCAAAGCAAAGCTGGCTAGGGAATTTTGGGAGTTGAAGTCCAGGTATATTCAAGTTGTTGAGGTTGAGAAATTGTGGCCTGCAATGTCGAAAAACTAGAAATCAGATAAGCTTCCAGCAAAGTAATCCCTGTTTAGTAGCTTTCTCCCAGGACTCCAAAGTTTCAGGAGGCAAGCAGGGGGCAAAAAACCCCATGATTGGTCCAAAAACATTGCCAGGGTCCCCAAAGCCAATTTCCTCTTTTAAGCTCTTTCTTCTTAAAATAGCCCCATATTCCTTCCTCCCCCATGGGGCCTGCTCACCCACCCTTCCCAAAACCCCTGCAAAGACAACGATTTTAATTTGCAAGGCTCTTCTTTCAATAGTTTCTTTTTTTCTTTCTTTCTTTCTTTTCTTTTCTTTCTTTCCCTCTCTCACTTTTTTCTCTTCCTTCCTTCCTCTCTCCCAACCTTCCTCTTCTTTCTTTTCTTTCTTTTTCTTTCTTTCCCTCTCTCACTTTTTTCTCTTCCTTGCTTCCTTCCTCCCACCCTCCCACCTAACATTCTTCTTCTTCCTGTCCTTCCCTTCCTTCCTCTCCTTCCCTTCCTTCCTTCCTTCCTTCCATCTCTGGTCTTCCTTCCTTCCTTCCTTCCTTCCTTCCTTCCTTCCTTCCTTCCTTCCTTCCTTCCTTCCTTCCTTCTCTTTTCTCTTCTTCCCTCTCCTCCTCAGCACCGCAAGATCCATGCGTGCCAAACTCTCTGGCAACCCGGACAAATAAGCTCATTGTGGTTATTCAGTCACTCCAGGAAAGCGGAGCAAGCAGGGAGGGGATCCTGCCCGCCCTGCCTACACTTGTAGCAAAGCCAGCCTGCCCCACAGAGCCGACCTTGTCCGGGGAACCAGCCAGCCAGCCAGTCAGCCAGCCCACCCCACCCTCACCTCGCCTTCTCCAAAAGGCGCCCTCTGCTGCCAGTCATAGGGACCCCCGATTAGAAACCCCCTCCCACTGCTCTCTCTCCTCCCTCCTGGAGACCGGCAGCTGCATCGTGTTGCCGGCTGTCCTTATCTGTGGTGGAGGAAGAGCCCGGGCGGGCTTGCAAGGCGGGACTTGGGCGGCTCGGGATCCTCCTGCCTTCCTTCCTGCTCACTTGGCTGCCTCTGCAGCTCCTCTCCACCTCGGTGGTGGCGCCTTTCCCTCCCCAAGCACACCTGGGGGGACCCTCTCCAAAGCCGGCCATGCACCCCGGGCGCGCCATTGCGCACCTTGCAAACATCGCCGTAAGTGCCAGAGCCGATGCGCTGAATGAGTTCATAGCGCAGCCACGGGTCCTGCAAGGCGCTTATGGTCCCCTCGCCCAGCTGCCTTTTCAAAGATTCCCCTTTGCGGCTGGAGGACAATTCCTTCAAACTCTTCTGTTCCTCCTTCATTCTTTGCAAATTTGATTCATGAGAAGCGTCAAACTCTCTCCTTCCTTATACCTGTTTGTCCTCTTGGGTTTATATGTCTTCTGCTTTAAGAACTATATTTTATATTTTATTAAATCCTCCTGCCCAGACACTCTCTGCTACCCCCTCTGGCATCCCCGTCTCCTTGCTTGCCATGTCCCACATCTCCGACTACAGCCGGGACTCGCAAACCGGGCCGGCCGGGGCTCGCAGCGGCAATTTCTTCCCGCTGGTGTCGAAGGGAAAGGCAGTCACGAGGGGATTGGCCAGCCAACAACCACTTAAGTTTAACAGCACATGACGGCGGGAAGAAGGACAGCCGGGTCGAGCTCGTCTGTCTGCCCTCTCACCCTCGGCTGGCGCGGAGACCCAGCGAAGAAAGAGGCAAACAGGGAGGGTGGGAAGAGAGAGACTGAGAGATATTAGCACAGGGCTAGCCTGATCATATGGAGCAGGGCAGCGGCAATGGACCATGCTCCAGCACCACCTCCTTCTCCAGTTCCCTCTGGCTTAGCTCCTTCTGCCCATGGCGGTGGCACCCTCAGCACCGAGGTTGTATGATCAGGCTAGCCCTGCGCTAATATCACTTAGTCTCTCTCTCTTCCCTCCCTCCGTTTGCCTCTTTGTTCGCTGGGTCTCCGCACCAGCCGAGGGCGAGAGGGCAGACAGATGATTCCAACCCAGCTGTCCTCCTTCCCGCCTGTGCACTGTTAAACTTAAGTGGTCGTTGGCTGGCCGTTCCCTCCCGTGACTCCCTTTCCCTTCGACACCAGTGGCAAGAAACTGCCGCTGTGAGCAGGAGACAGGGGCGGCCACAGATGTCTTAAGCACTGCCTTGTACTCTCCAGCATGCAATCTTGTGATGCCCTGCCCCTTAGCTCGGCCGCCAGCATCAGAAACGCCTCTCACCGAATGGCACCTCTCCCGACCAATCGGAGGGCTCGGGCGAGTTGAGCCGATATGGCCAGGCTTGTGGTAGTGGGGGGGGGGAGCTGAGGATGCCAGGGCGACCCCTGGGAAATGGTTGTTCGACCCCCAAAGGGGTCCCGACCCCCAGGTTGGGAACCACTGAGCTAAGGGATAGGAATAGCATCTACTGCCGGTATGACCTCTAAAGAAAAAGTGGGTTGCCTGGTCATCCGGCACTGGGGCTAAAGAGGGAGCAGGTAGTTTAATGCCTGCCACTGCTAGCGCCTTAAATAATAATGATTCAAACAGGCTTGGAGGAAAAAGGCCGGTTGAGATAGGTTGTTCTATGGACAGACCTTCATCCTCTGACAGATTCCACCTGCCATCGCCCTCATCTTGGATCTCCTCCCTTGCTCCACTAAGGACAGATTCATCTGAGGATTCATCTGAGCTATCCCCACTGGGTAGTCGTTATGTTTATCGGAGGTCTTTTTAATAGCTTTTGATGAGGATGAGGTATAAGCAGTAGTGGAGGATGCACCTGAAAAGGATCTTAGGCTGTCGGAAAGGGCCTGCTGAACAGCTTCTGCCACAAGAGCCCAGAGGTTAGCTGAATCAATAGCCAATGGAGGATATGTTGTCCGTCCACACTAGAACCTTGGACCCTTAGACTGAGATGTTGCTATATGATTAGGGCTTTGCTAAGGAATATTCTGTGTTGGCTGGGCAAACTGGGGCTCTTTAGCCCTCTTAGGGCCTGAGACCCCCCATAGATTCCCCCCGGATCTAGGCCTATCTGTGACATCTAGTGCCAGGGGGTCCCCTTCTATGCCCATTGCTTCATGTCCCAAATCCTCCCTGGGTATCTGTGCTGCTTCAGCTGCAACTCAGGCCTTGTCACATATTCTTTGGAGCGCTCTATGGCGCCCCTCCTCAGTCTGCTCTGTTGCCCTTGAAGAGGTTTTGCGTGTGGGGGATCGTTCTGGTGAGGATGCCAGTTCACTCTCTGAGGAGTGTCTACTCGACTTCTTATGTCTCCCCCCCCCCGCCTTAGCATTATTGAGGTCTCCAGATGCCACCCGTCCTTGGAGGTGAGCTGATTGCAGTTGGGAGATAGGAGGCTCCGCCCCTGGACTCACCCCCAATATGGCTGCCCCCTGTTCTGCCATGTGGTCGCCCCCAGGTTGGCTGTCCCCTGTTTCCTCCACGTGGCTGGTTGTTCTAGGCCTGCCCGAGTAACCTCAGAGTGATCAGGCACTTGGCATGCGCCAGGCCCACCAAGAAAACTCAGGTGGAGAACGGGCCTGCGCTATGCAGCGGAGCCAAATGCAGCTGTGCTGGGGCTCTAGAATTACTCTGGAGTGGCTGTGACTTAAGTGCTGGTGCTGGGCCCCTTACAAAGTCCTCTGAGTCTTGGCATGGGACGCTGTGTCTGGGGAATGCCATGAGAAAACTCTAGCCACATTCTGTGCCCTGAAATGGCTAATGGCTGCTTCCTTGTTTAATTTAATGCCGACACAGGCCGAGCGCCGAAATCTAAGTCTGGGTTGCTCCCAGTAGAAGGGGGCTGCGAGTGTATCTTAAGCTCTGGTGTATTTTAAATGAATTTCAGAATTTGGCCACCAGGTGGCGCTGCTTGCCAACTAGGGCTTGGGATGTAGGCCTTCTCAGCTTTATGCACAATTGTAGCTTGTGACCTCTGATTTCAATTGTGTATGCAAGCAAATTTATAAAAGGCAAACATTTGTTTTCTCAAGCAAAGGAGAGCAGGCTTTAAAATGCAGTATTTCTTCAAACAAATCCTTAATCAAAGGCCTTTGGTTTTCATTCAGAGAAAGGCTAGCTTGCAAAGAACCGGATGGAGGGGGGAATTTAGCTGCCCGGAGTTTTTATTGCCCTTGGGCCTCTCGTCGTCATAGCAATGGCTTGGAATTTACAGCCCTCTCTGAGAGTGAAGGGAAGCCTCTAGCTAGCAATTACTTCAGTTATCGTAACAAGCTATCCAAGCTGGAGAACTCACAACCTTTAACTTAAACATTTGAGGAAACGAAGTGTTTTGGAGGAGAAGCAAATCTTTGAGGTTTGTAGATCAAAACAATGAATCGCTTTGTAAAGAGCAGAAACAGATGGTTCCCATTAGAGTTGAAACAGGCAAGAACAATAGCTTTTAAAGGTAGACAGGACCCCCCCCCTTCTCCTATGCTGAGCACAAAGGTTCTTTTCCACTGCGAGCTTCTGAGGAGTTGTAAGCAAACAGCAGATCTCTAGTTTTGGTTGCTTTGTTGCTTAGGATTTTATTTCTAAGGCTGCATCAGAGAGAAAGGGGGGTGAAGGGGCATTGTACTTACCTGATACGCTCCTTCTCATAGGGTGGAACTATCAGCCAGGATGGGTAATGACCTTGCCCAATCAGATAGGACTGAGTCTGCTAATTAAAATATTGGGGGCATGTCTGCCTCTCTGCCCCAGTTACGACGAAGACCGAAGAAAGAAAGCAGACTTGATGTGGCAATGTGAATTAAGGAAGCAACACAGTCCATACCTAGGCAAAAGTTTTTGTTCTTTTTTTGTTTTTTGTTTTTGTTTTTATTTGTAAAGTAGAACAGAAGTTGCAAGAAAAAACAGTACGTAAAAAACCGTCTCTAGGCAAGAAGTGTCCCCACGTCCCCAATATACACTCAACATCATGGTGAACCAATAACTAGGGAGGGACTGGCTGATAGTTCCACCCTATGAGAAGGAGTGTATCAGGTAAGTACAACACCCCTTCTCCATAGTGGGTGGAACTATCAGCCAGGATGGGACATACCCAAGCCGTGTGTCCTAGGGAGGGAATAACAGGAACCTCTCAACTGTCGGCATGAGACACCGATTGCAGAACCCTGCGGCCAAAGAAAGCCTCTGCAGAGGCGAACTCATCTATTCTATAATGCCGCAGGAACTGCAAGGGAGAAGCCCATGCCGCTGCATGGCACACCTCCTCCAGGGAAGCCTGGGTGCAACAGGCGGCCAACGTGGCTGCACTCCTAGTGGAGTGGGCAGTTATTCCGGTCGGCCGGGAGGATGAGGACAAGTCGTAGGCAGCCACGATGACAGCACAGAGCCAGCGACCCACCGTAGATGCCGACATCTTCCGCCCAGCAGAACCGGGAAGGAAGGACATGAACAGCGATTCCAAGAGCTGGTGTGCTGCTGTGCGTTTGACGTAGGTGTGGATAGTCCTATGGACATATAGCTTGTGCCATTTGCACTCCAACTCATTGGAGGGGTCGGGGAAGAAGCTAGGGAGGATTAACTCCTGAGCCCGGTGGTACCAGGAGTTGACCTTTGGGATGAAGGTAGGGTCCAGACAAAGGACCACCCTGTCCTGATGGACCACGCACAGGTCGCTCCGCACTGACAGAGCTGACAGTTTGGAGATCCTCCTGGCTGAGGTGATGGCGACCAGGAAGACCACCCTGTACATCAGGTGATGGAGAGAGACCCTGCGGAGGGGCTCATATGGAGCCCGTGTGAGGAACTCCAGGACCTTGTCCAAGTCCCAGGTGGGAAATCTATGAACCTCCGGGGGCGTAGATTACTGGCCCCTCTGATGAAGCAGTGGACATCTGGAAGTTGCGCCAGTGAAGATGCCTCTCCACAGGGCAGGACTGAAGACAGGGCCGCGAGCTGCCTGCGGATGGTTTTGGGTGACAGCCCTTTATCCAGCCCATCTTGGAGGAATTCCAGGATCTTGGGGACAGGTACACAGATGGGGGAACACCCAGCGTGGTTGCACCACGAGCAGAACGCCCGCCAGGTGGCGGAGTAGATCCATTCTGTTGAAGGCCTCCTGGAGGCTAGCATGGTTGAAATAACCCTCTGGCAGTATTGCTGACGAGCTAAGGAGCTCCGTTCAACTGCCAAGTGGTCAATTTCAACCAGGCCGGGTCTGGATGATGGATCTGGCCCTGTGAGAGGGAATCCTGCCAGACCGGGATGGTCCAGGGAGGGGCCACTGAAAGCTGCTGGAGATTGGCGAACCAGGGCTGCCTGGGCCAATGGGGAGCCACTAAGACCACCTCCACCCCCTCCCGAAGGATTTTCTGCAGCACCCTGCTGATGATGGAAAAGGGAGGGAAGGCATAGAGGAGGAGTCTGGGGCATCTGACCCTCAGGGCATTGACCGCCTCCGCCCCCGCTGTCCGGTACCGGGAATAAAACCTGCCCAGCTGGGCATTGCCTGGGGAAGCGAAGAGGTCGACAGCTGGCAGTCCGAAGCAGGAGGTCAGGGCCTGGAACAAGTCTGGGTGCAGCTGCCACTCTGCTGGGTCAATAGTAGTCCGGCTGAGCCAGTCTGCCTGGGAATTGTCCACTCCAGCAATGTGGTTGGCCATCAGGGAGAGCAGGTGACGCTCCACCCAACGACACAGCCTGTCGGCCTCCTCCATCAGCGTCCTTGAACGGGTGCCCCCCCACCTGTTCACATGCACTTTGGCCACCATATTGTCCGTGAGGACGAGTACGTGGTGGCCTGACAGGTGTTGCGCAAAGGCCTAAGATGGATGATGACCACGTCTGTCCAGACTGAGGACTGAGTCAGTAACTGGGGCAGAGAGGCAGAAGTGCCCCCAATATTTTAATTAGCAGACTCAGTCCTATCTGATTGGGCGAGGTCATTACCCATCCTGGCTGATAGTTCCACCCACTATGGAGAAGGCTACAATCCCCTATTAACTGTTAAGGTTCGCCGCGAGGCAATGACATACAGGAATGTAGCAATGTTAGGATGGTGATTTAAACCTTTTTCTCTGAAGACTTGCAGGGAGCCAGAGGAACATTTACTCCATCTTTTAGTCTGAAGGCTTGCAAGAAGGCATCTGTGCCGGGGGGATAAAGGAAGATACCAGTCCTTCTTTACTTTCGTGAAGGGACAGATTGAGGAGGGAGGGGAGGGAGGGCCCCCAAGGAGCTAAGCTCCGACGAAAGATATTTGCCTTGCCTGAATTCCTTTGTCTGCCCGAAGGCTCATAGTGAGCCAAGTGTTGAAGGAGGGAGGAGGGGGGAGAGCCCCCCCGGGAGCTAATCTCCGATGAAAAGGATTTGCCTTGCCTGAGTTCCTTTGTCCTGGAGATGTTTCAGCAGGGAAAAAAGGGTGACTGTTGATCTTTCACGTGGCCAGCCGACCACAACAGAGGTAATCCAATGTGGAGCCCTGCTAAGGGCTGTTATGGTATGAGGAAAGATAAGGCAGGATTTATGAAGACTATTAGAAGGAAAGATTAAGGAAAGAAGGAAATTTAAATCAGTTCTCAGGATAGGAGTCCTGAAGAAAGGCCTAAATAGGTAGGGAAAGGAGTCCAGTCACGATTATCCTCTTGAAGGACCGAATCAGATCTGGGAAGCACAGGACGGATCCTAGTAATTATTCAATTTGAGTGGCTCAGTCCTCAAGTTGATTGGTTGAGGATAAACCATCCTGAAGGCTGGTTCCACCCCAGGATGGAGAATCATAAAATACAAAGACCTACAAACTGAAATAAAATGACTGTGG
Source organism: Diadophis punctatus similis (assembly GCA_023053685.1). Lineage (NCBI taxonomy): Eukaryota > Metazoa > Chordata > Lepidosauria > Squamata > Dipsadidae > Diadophis > Diadophis punctatus. The sequence goes on along the minus strand of JALIGW010000008.1, from coordinate 29,970,992 downwards.
CAGAAGAAAGTAAAGGTGGTATCAATAGGAATAAGTGCCTTGGATACAATCCCAAAACATCTGTAGTACAACCTGAACACCATTGACATTGACAAAATCCCCACTCAATTACATCCCCCCATTCAATTACAATAGGCAACTTTACTGGAAACAGCTTACATGCTATGCCAAAATCATTTCTCTATTCCAGGTCCTTGGGAAGGGCTCAATAGGTGGATAAAATTCTAAATCCAATCTAACTAGCTGGCTGACTATGTGAATATTCATACTGTCATGACTGCCTCGCACTTTCACCTACCGTATTTTTCGGAGTATAAGACGCACCTTTTTACCCTCAAAAAGAGGGTGAAAACCTGGTGCGTCTTATACACCGAATGCAGCCCCACCCAGCCATCCCCACCCTTTGGCCTCTGCCTGCCAGCAATTTACCTCTTTGCAGCGAACAGGGCAAAGCACAAGAAGAGCACAAGAAGAGATAAACTGCCTCCCGACCTACAGCTGATGGAGGCTTGCAAGCCACGTGGTAAAATGAAACTAACTACGGTGGCTGTAATGTGACAAATTGCTGGGAGATAAACTGCTGGCAATATTAGACTGCTGAAATTGAAAGAAGGCAAGCTATAGCTGCTATGGTTCAGAGCTAGAGCACTTGCCTCACAATCAGGAGGTTGTGAGTTCTATCCTAGGTAGAGGCAGATTCTGTTAATATGTTATTTTGTTAAATGTTTGTAGAGTGTTCAAATTATTAAACTTATTTTTTAAAGGCTGCTTTATTATTGTTCTAGACAACAAAATGAAGAAGCTTTTTAAAATAAATGCTTGTTCTGAAGAGGCCCAGTGCTATTGTATCTTCTTTAAATAGCAGAGAATACTTCCAGAAAGCCACATCAATTTTAAAGATCTGTAAAAGTATAATCTGAAATGTCCTATTTTAGTATTAAGTATTAGTATTAAGTATTAGTATTAAAAGAAGGCAGCTGAGAAACCCTGACTTAGTCATGTTTGGAGTAGATCTATTTAAATAATTGGGAGGAGTTAGTGTGATTACATTTAAGAAAACTTTCTGGGATTAATATATTGCCATAAATGTACATTTCTCCAATTCTTTGCCATTTCTATGGGTCAGGCACACATGCACAGAAATACACAGCAAACAGTGTATATCATCTGTACTGTTTGCTGTTTACTGTTTGGCAAATTGCTGGGAGGCAGAGGCCTTTTTTCCTTGTTTTCCTCCCCCAAAACTAAGATGCATCTTATACTCCGGTGCGTCTTATACTCCGAAAAATACGGTATATTCTGCTTCGCTCAAAGCTTGACAAAGAAAAGGGAGGAGGTGTAATGGAATGCAAGGGTGAGGGGAATGGCATCCAAGCATTGTCAGTTCTCGTGAGATATTGCTCCCACCTCAAGGATATCCCGAGCAGATGTCCCAGTGTGGCTGGCTGGTTCCCATAACAAAATGAACAGAAGTGATTGGTGGATGTAATTGGGCTGTGGGTGGCCCATAGGGAAAGGGGGAATTAACTATGCTTGCTTTGAGCAAGAAACCCAGAACGCTTCTTCTGTGCCAATGTGGTTTATTCAGTAAAGTTTATACTCTTGGTAAAATAATGTCCCAGGAGTTTCTTTTACTGGATTCGGCAACTGGACAGTTTACAAACACAAATACAAACAAAACCACAAAGTAATGCACAGTTTAAAAAAATAGCAACATGATAAATGATTGGATAAAGTGGTATAGTACAGTTAAAATTGTCAATATGACTTTCAAAAATAAAAGCTAAGCCCAAAACCTTCTTATGGCAATAGCAACACAGCAAAACCTTGGCAACCTTCTTCAGTAAAAAGTTTGAAATAGGAAGTGGCATATTTTTTCTTCCACCATATATGCTAATTCAAACTACCCTGGGTCTTGATAATAGTTTCTAGAAATAAATTTTATGGACCAAATACTTTACTGTGTTCCATATATTGTCTAATTCAAATCTGTTCTTGCTTTAGTTTTAGAAAAACCCTGAAATATCAGGACTGGTATACTTCAAGGGAACAAGAAAAACTTCCCTGAGTTTCTGAGTACTTCATAATCACAATTTAATATCTTCTTGAATTTTATGTCTGCTTTGTTGGGTATTAACTATCCTACCACTGCTTCATTTGAATCATTATTAATACCATTAAGTAATACAAAACTCTGTACAGTACTTTATGATACTTGCACACCAGTTAGATAAGAACCATTACAAAATCATTTGGAATATGTTTTTTGACCCACAGAAACTATGCATTTAATTATCATACCATCCTGCTTCCACTTAGCAAGCCTACTAATCAAAATATACTTTTGTCAAATAATAATTGATGGCTGGTGATCAAATTGTATTGGTCCTCTTATATAAACTAATTGTCAGCCCTGGAACCATTTTTCCTTGGCGTCTACAGGGCTGCCACAGCAGTGGCTGGGCAAGCTGTTTGAACAGAAGGCGGAAGGTAGAGATAACAAGCATTTTGTAACCATAATAAAATTCTTTCCCCTGGGAACCAAGGACGTCTTGCCAGGTACTGAGGAGGCATGGACGGAGACCAACTGGAGTTGGTAGAGTGACCGGATTGGACCATGTGATGGATATGTGAATTGGGGGGAAAGAATGTTGACTTTAATTTGGATGGGGAACATGCAGGACTTTCAGAATCGGGTTTTCCCCAGATGTGCCAATATGACATCACTAATAAATTTATACTTTGAGGAATATGCCTACCTTGGAGTTTTGATTCTGTTGGGGGTGTTACTTGGAACCCTGACATTAACCCAATTCTCTTTTTAAAACAATCAAGCAGCTCTCAATGCTGCGGGGCCGCTATCTGGGGTCCTGAGCTCCGGACACATTCCCGGGCTACTGGGTAGTGCAAAGACTCACGGAAGATGGAGGAGAAGCCCTCCAATACTAGCGGGACTGCGACCACCAGAGGAGTGATGGGAGGCAGTTCAGGGAGCATTTGCGTGAGCATCTGCTACCCCTCGGTAGCTGCGGTAGCTGTAGAGGCCAAGCTCTGGCAGGGTGCCTGGCCCAAGAAACAAGCATCCTGGCTGCTTGCTCAGGTGGATCCCTCTCAGTGGGGTGATGGTGTGGGACTCCCACCACCCCAGGAGTTGGTGAAGGGCCTGATGATCAAGAGCCATATCAAGCTGAGATAGATGCCTTCTCACCAACCACCCCTTCGGCTGCCTCCCAGATCCCCCCTGGATGGGCATTCTACCCCAGCCAAGGGTGGGTCCAAAGCCAATT
>JALIGW010000008.1:29255205-29320205 GCA_023053685.1 Diadophis punctatus similis | reverse complement strand
CAGCTACTCAAGTGTAAATTTTCACATGTAGAATAATTTATAGATTGCAACATTTCTTGATCTAGTTGCTTGCTACAGAATAGAATAGAATAGAATTCTTTATTGGCCAAGTGTGATTGGACACACAAGGAATTTGTCTTTGGTGCGTATGCTCTCAGTGTACATAAAAGAAAAGATACATTTGTCAAGAATGGTTGTCATAGGGTTCAAGTAAGCAATCAGGAAACAATCAATATGAATATAAATCGTAAGAATACAAGCAACAAGTTACAGTCATACAGTCATAAGTGGGAGGAGATGGGTGATAGGAACGATGAGAAAAACTAATAGTAATAGTAATGCAGCCTAGTAAATAGTTTGACAGTTTGAAAGTTGCTTTTACCCTATATAATTATCTGCACAGTGTTCTGATCAGCTTGCACTGCCTATTTAACTTTAAGCAATGTATAAAATGGACTCATGTTATTCTGTCCACATTAAAAGTTATGCATTCTGATTCTTTCATAATGAGACAATCTTATTTCAAGTCAACTAGAAATTTCTGTATGGAAGTAGGAGTGTATCAAAATCTCTTTCAGTTCCTCTTTAGTCTTTAAAACCACCATGTAAGCACTTTTTAAGAACAAATCCAATTTTACAGCTTCATTACTGGATATGTTTGCACCTATATTAAAGAAAGAACAACATGAATGTAAGCCACAAAAATAATAAACAATAGACAATTTCAGATAGACCAATAATATTGCTCTAGCACCTTAATTTTTGCAAATACCTTTTGTAACATTCAGCCTTTTTAAACATTTGTTGGATTTTGTGAAAATGCTACCATTTTAGTAGGAGTTTTCATGCAAACTACTAAGTTTTGTGATGCCATGAACAGAAATACATTTTTTTAGCTAAGGTATTTCGTATATTTTAAACTTTATATTTTGTTTCTTTGTAAAAAGCCTACTGAATGTTCAGTGATGAACTTGTTAGGACTCTGTCCAAATGGTTGGGTTGTTAATATATAAACAAGCCGCCAATCTATGTTTGTATATATTCAAGTATTATAACTTTAAATGTATTGCTGTATTCTGATTGGATGTGGTGTTTCAAGATTGCCATAAGAGGGAGCTAGAGATCGTAGTTTGAAAGTGCTCTCTGCTGATTCATTCGTGATTGACTTTGTGTCTGATAGTGAGCTCTGTGTGAAGCTCTGTTACTCTATGATAGTTTGATGTGTTTGTAAGCTGTAATATATTTGTTTGATGTAAGACAAAGGAAGGCTGGTAAGAAGATTATTGTACTTCTTGATATTGACTGACTGAACGTGTATGACCTGGACTGTTTAATTGGACTGTACTATTTATCTAAAAGTAAACTACTTTATACACTTTAACGAATCTGTTTGTAACTGGATCATTACTCCTATCCACTGGTTACCACGCTGAAACACCTCATTTCTACGTGCATGTCCCTGATAACTCAGGGGTCGCTCTGTACACTCCTTAACACTGGTTATGGGCCCAGTGTGGTATTCCCAGTGAGGTATTGCCAATGAGATATTGATAGTGAGCAGTGAAAAATTGAATATTCCAGTTTGTATATTCAGATAGTTAAAGTTGTACTGTTGAAATAATGATGGCACAACAACAGTCAACTTGCTTATCCTTGATAACCCGACTGGATGGAACGAACTACATTTCCTGGTCTATGAAATGTAGCCTGCTGTGGCGTAAAGAAGGCCTATGAACTGTAGTAATTAATCCACTGAATGTATCTGCTTTGGATTCAAGAGATGATGAAGATGCAAAGAAAATAGCTGACTTTAATCGGGACAATGATAAGGCTCTAAGTATAAATGGACTGACATTGAGTGACCAGCAGCTAGTCCATATTCGTGGTGAAGAATCTGCTGCTAGATGTTGGAACATTTTGAAATGAATTTATATTCGTGACAGTGTGGGTGCACACATACAACTCACACGTAAACTATTTAGAGCCCGTCTTGTTAAGGTGAGAATAAATCTCATAGAGACGATGTGGATCTTTTCTTGGAATTCAGACATTTAGAAATAAAGCCGAGATTAAAAGTCTAATAGAAAATATTTATTTTGGTACAAAAACAATAAATCATGAATAGTTACATCTTTGCTAATAAATCGTGACCGTTCTGGTCAGAGTCAAAGGCAGAAGTGAATAATGGAGAATCAGGAATGCACACATGCGCAGAAGATCATATCTCGTGTCCTGCTTGTATTGGAATGTACCATAATATTAGGATAGGGATGCATCACTCTGCATGTACATACAACTGGCAATATTCACACTGTGACACCCCTTCTTTGTCTGTTGGGTGGATATGCCTATGTCACTCTACACACATTAAATATGTCAAAAATTCATGTTGTGCTGCTGGCAATGGCTTGTTCAAAATGTCAGCTATCTGGTATTCTGTTGGCACATATTCTAACTTTATGAAACCTTATCTTACTAAATCTCTAACATTTTTATAACGAATGTCAATGTGTCTGGACCTTGAACCTGTGAGACGTGTTTTTGAAATGTAAACTACTGATTGATTATCTTCCATCATGGTGATTGGCTTCTTCGGTTTGGTCCAGATATCTGTAACTAAAGCGTAAAACCAGGTTAATGAGTTACTAGCGTCTGACATACAATCATATTCTGCCTCAGTTGAAGAACAAGAAACAAAACTCTGTTTTCTCACGTTCCAATGAACGGGACATCCATTCAGGTACATTATGAAACCTGAAGTGCTTTTTCTTGATTCCTTATCACTTGCCCAGTCAGCATCTGCATAACAATACAATTCAGCAAAATCAGAATGTGTTGGTTCTAGCTTTAATTTCATGTGTTGAGTGTATTTGAGGTATCTCAATAACTTCTTGATGCATGACCAGTGAAACTCTTTTGCTTTGCTTACGTGTCTTGACAACAAATTGACACTAAGTGCTATGTCTGGTCTAGTCCAACCACTAATGTATAGTAGTGAACCAATTACTGAACGATAAAGTGTTTGGTCCTTGAACTCAGGACTTTGTTCATCTTTCAAATTACAAAAATCTGTTTGTATAGGTGTGTATGTTGGTGTAGCATCTTGCATGTTGCAATAATGTAAACGTTGTTCTATCTTGGTCTGTTGTGAGAGGCTAAACCCCTTCTGTGTCTTTTCAATCTGAACACCTAAATAATCATTAATGTGACCTAGTGACTTCAATGTGAAGGATCTCTTCAAACCTGTAACAAAAATCTCACTCATGTGTTTGTTAGGACCAATGTAAACAATGTCATCAACATAAACAAGAACAATTTCATATGCAGCTTCATACCTTTTTGTGAACACGCATTCATCAGTTTCGGACTTAATAAAGCCCATTGAATTTAGTTTGTCTTTGAGACAGTTATACCACATTAAACCTGACTGTTTCAGACCATAAAGGGTTTTGTTGAGAATCCACGTGTCCCCTTCTCGGCCACAGAAGCCGTCATGGAAGCCGGGGGCACACTTCACGTAGATTTCTTCATCTAGGTCTGCATGTAGATAGGCTGTTTCAACATCAAATTGGAAAACTTCAAGTCCAAGAATGGTAGCTGTAGTTAAAGCTATTTTTACACTTTCAGTTCGCACTGTAGGTGAGTAAGTGTTTGTGTAATCTTCAGGATAATTTTGTGCGAAACCTTGTGCCACAAGTCTTGCTGTTGTAGAAAGAACGGGACCAGCAAGCTCTTTCCAGGGAAGGAATAGGTTTATTGATTTGCGCAGGTTCAAAGCAAAGAAAAAGGCCTGAACCCTGAATACTGATCAGGGTCTTTCTTTTATACATTGGTTTACGTATACATTTCCTTTGTCCATATATGGTATACAATTAGGCAGATATATCTTAAAATATCATAAGGAACTGAGAACAGACAGTTAAGCAAATAATACATATGTGCACAGATGTTTCCAGGCCCTGTGGTTTGTCCTTGACATTTTTAAGGAATTACACAAAGGTTCACACAAACGAATATAATACTGTAGACAAAGCAAAACTAGCTTTCTCATGGTCAGCATATCTAGAAAGGATACATATATTATTAGTGCTGACAGGACAGTTCCTTTTTGCTTAACTAATAGATCAAGATACGCGTCTATATGCTTTGTAACATAGTCCAGACCTGTCAGGCCTGTTTCTGAGGCCTAATGGATTGCTGTCTTATTTCCCCCCTTTGTAACTCATCTTCATTAGCAAGAAGAGTTACATATTCTAGTTCATTATGGGCTGCTTGGTGTAAGCTTTATATTCCCACATAGCCATTACTTGGGCAGTTGCTTTCCATTCAGCTAGCAAAGATAAGCTATTAGTTATGGCTTTTACAAATATTGGCAGAATACATGGAAGGATTACACATCCTGCAGCTATAAGTCCTATTAGAACTACAATTGCTTGCAAGCCTGGGAGTTTGGGAAACCATTGGCCAAATATATCTTTGAGGTTCATTCCCTTCCAGGTCTGAACTGGAACATGAGCTGTTTTGACCATTTTGTTAGTTATTTCTTGGATGACATGGCCACTATCATCTATTTCAATGCAACAATTGGATAGATTAAATTTTTCACAAACACCTCCTTCTTTAGCTAGGAGGTAATCTAAAGCTAAGTGATTTTGCATAATATATGTACGGGATTTAACCCCTTCTACAGCTAATTTGGTTAGACCTAGAACAGTTTCATTAGTAATTATTTCGATTACAGCCTGTAATCTAATTAGATGGTTTAACGTGTATATTGGGGTTCTATAGCCATAGGTTCCATCCTCAGCCCAAGTGGCTGGACCATATACTTGAATAATTCTTTCAGGGGGCCATTCATCATCTTTCCAAGTGCCTATTTTTAAGCCCTCAGTTACTGAAGTATCTATGGCCTGTTTAGAACGGATGTTCCCAACTTCATCATATACAGGTACCCCCAATACTTGTCGCTGACGAAGAGGTAATAGGAAAAACCCTGGCTTGATAAGTCCTAGAACACAAGATCCACACCAATGAGATGGTAATTGGCTATATGCATATTTTCCACAAATCCAATACATACCATCTGGCGCTAACCATTTGAGGGAATAATTTTGGGGATCCAAGATGTAATGTTTTAATATTTTTACTGATTCTAGGGCTCTCGCTTCATGGGGTGCTTCCTGACCCTTACCTGACCACCATTTACCATCATTCCAGGCAGATAGGCATCTGAAAGCTCCTACCTGCTGGCATCCAGTGGTATGGTTCCGGGTGTAACACACAGACCCCACCAAATTAGAAGTCAAGGCCCAGTTTCCATCTTTTCCCATTGTAGCAGTGAGATTTCCCACTTTTTCCATCTCAAGCACTGTAGTATAGTTTAGTTCTTGAGCTTCCCAAGCCATTTCTCTCCCATATTAGTTCCTCCACATACAAAACAATTGCTTACATTTAAAATGATTGCAACGTTTTCTGCTAATTCGACAAATGTGTTTACCACTTTGGAGGGTATTTCCTGGAGATTAAGCTTTTCAATTTCTTGATAATATGACCAAAATAAACTTTTCTTTTGGCCTATCGAGGTAGTTTTTGTTGTTACTTCTAGTTCTAGCAGCGTACCGGGATCTGATCCCTTCCCATCTATTTGGAATCCCATAACTATGGGTCTAAAAGTGTTTGTTGGAGTGAGGGATAAAATCATAGGATTACATTCGCCCTTTTTACAGTTACTGTCAGCGATTCCTTTCTTCAAAGTTATTTTTAGGGGCCCTACAGGTCCTGTCATCCATGTTGCAAATGAAACACAAGCCCAGTAGGGACAGTAGTTGTAGTCAATGTTTTGGCATTCTGCACTACGAGGGCCATTTGCCGCCAAACAGATATATTTATCATTGAACATATATGTGCACTCCCAGTCCAGGCTTCCACAACCCCCTCTGGGAAAACAGTTCTTACTTATAACAGAGCAAGCATCAAATTTTAATGCAACCTGCTGGTGTAATGTTGGAGTTACTACCCTAGTAATTTCTTCTATCCTCCCACAGGCTTTGTGTCTGAGGATAACTTGATAGTCCATCACTTTGGTAGCCTGCTTTGGATCATAGCATTGGATTCCCTGGGAACCATTGCATTGTTTATATGACGTGCCGTTTAAGGCACAATCAATAAGATCAAATTGTTTACATGTTGGAGGTACAGAAGTGTGATATACCAATGTGTGGGTGATCTTATTCCCAGTCATAGTAGTATGAATGCAATGCTGACATTGTTTGTGTCCTACTATTTCCCCTAGAACCCTTTTTCTTCTAACCCTTTTATGTGGTGGGGATATATGAGGGCTATCATAGGTATTGTTTAATTGTAAACAAGGTGAGGCACAAGGTAAATTACTAGCTTCACAACCAGTTCTGAGCCTACCTTTTCTTCTTGGCTTTGGTCCTCTTATTGTGTGGCCAAATTCTAGGCCTAACTCTGGGATGGAGCGGATAATACAAATCCCCTCCCAACCAGGTTTTAATTGATTTATAGAGGTAACACGGTCCCAACCCCAAAATAAGGGATTCCCACAATCTAGCATTACAGGGGGAGTCCTACCTTTATATGGGGCTTGGGAACACATGCCTTTTCGTAGTATGTACCCCACAAACTGACATACTTCAAAGTTGACTGATTGTCTCGTAAAGCAAGCTTCTTTAACAATCCTGTCAAAAATCTGAGGGAATTGGCAGGGATGAGGCAGTATCCCTATCCAGCATTCAGGTTGTAATGTGAGAGGGGGGTGACCCTCACACTCCCTCCCAAGCCCAACAGTATAAGACTGAACAATATGGGGCTTGTCACCTGGCAAACTCCACTGTCCCAAATTGCTTATGCACACACTATTACCAAGTACCCCACCATTACTTAAAAGGATTATCACAAATATGCTCCACCGATCTGCCTCCATCTTCATCCTTTCTTCACCCGTGCGTAAAGAGCCAGCTTCTGGGTGTGGCCCAGCAGGGGTTTGTCTTCACCACTGTGCGATGAAAACCTATTGCCGGTAAGGTTTTTGCAGAGTGGCCTTGGAGTTACAAAATTCCCTATTCTTTTTCCAAATACAAGCAACACACACAATACAGCCTATTATTACTATTCCTATAGCAAAGTAACAAAGAATAAAGTTTTTAATCATTTCCTCATTTCTTCTGGGTCAGCCTCAGTTTCATGGGATCATCACTTGGTTGAATGTTCCACTGGTCATCTGCGGCTTTCTTGACCTGTGTCCAATGGATCCATGATTTAGATTCAGCAATCTTGATAGCTAATGGAGATGACATGATTACAACATAGGGCCCCTTCCACTGCCCTTCTAATTGTTCCCGTTTCCAATGCTTCACCCATACTCGATCTCCCGGTTGAAACCCATGACATTGAAACCCCATGTGACTAATCTCGGAGGGGATTGCTCAAGCACATAGTTTCTAAGCTTCTCAATTTGCTTATTCAATTCCTGCATCATTTCCATGGCCCACACTCCCCCCTTGTGGCCTAAATCAGGCCACCCGGCTAAACTTCTTCTAAGTAAAGTAGGAGGCCGACCAAACATAAGCTCATATGGTGAGAGCTTATGTTTTCTTCTTGGGGCACTTCTAATTGCATAAAGCGCAAGCGGAAGAGCATCGGGCCATTTCAGGTGTGTTTCAGTACATATTTTAGTAATTCTTTCTTTTAGGGTGCGGTTCATTCGTTCACAAGGCGCTGCAGATTGGGGATGGAATGCCATATGAAACCTCCAGTGTACCCCAATAGCTTTTGCCAATGTCTGATTTATGTGATGTACAAATTCAGGACCGTTATCAGATGAAATATATGTTGGACAGCCAAAACGCGGAATCAAATCCTTCAGTAACACCCTAGCTACCTCTTGAGCCTTCTTAGTTCTGGTAGGAAAGGCTTCTGGCCATCCTGTATATAAATCAACAATAACTAGCATTGCTTTATAAAATCCACATCTAGGCATGTCTGTAAAGTCTATCATTACAGTATCCATCGGATAATATGACACAGGTATAGTCCCAGGCGGTAACAAAGGTCCCTGCCTAGGATTTACTTTTGCACAGGTGATACATTACGATACCACCTTAGCCACGATTCCAGCTAAACCATCAATGTAATAATCATGAGTTAATGCTGTTTCTAATGCAGTTTTCCCCATGTGTGTTGCATCATGGGATGACTGGACTAATAGCCAAGTTACTTAATAAGGTACATACACTCGTCCATCAGGAAGAATGTACCACCCCTCCTTTACCATGGCTTTGAGATCATTCATCGCCTTTGCACATTCCGATTGTGAGTATGAGGGTTTGATATCAGGTGGAATTACTCCTAGATCCATAGTTACATGGATAGAAAGATCAGGTATAGGTTCATTCAACCTGAGAGCTGCAGCTCGTGCCTCAGCATCAGCAGCTTGATTTCCTAAAACAACCCTGTCATCTCCCCATTGGTGTCCTTTACAATGCATAACAGCTACTTTAGCAGGCTTTTGAACTGCTTCAATCAACCTCTGAATCAAGTATCCATGCTGCACATATTTTCCTGCAGAGTCTCTAAAGCCTCTTTCCTTGTATACTGCACCGTGTGCATGCAATGTTAAAAAGGCATATTTGCTGTCTGTCCAAACATTCAATTTTTCTTCAGCCGCTCTTTCCAAGGCTCTAATTAATGCCCATAATTCAGCCACCTGTGCACTCTTACCACTCCCAAGGGGTCCACTTTCCACCACTTCATCATCATTAACAATTGCATAACCAGCTACTCGCATCCCTTCATGGATGTAACTAGAGCCATCTGTATACCAATCATAGTCTGAGTTGGTTAGGGGGATGTCTGTCAAGTCAGGTCGGGTAGAATACACACTTTCTAATACTTGCAAACAATTATGCTTTAAGTCTACTTCCGTGGGCAACAGAGTCGCTGGATTCAGCTTATTGGAAACTATCAACCTAACATGAGGGTTTTCTATCATCATAGCCTGATATTTCACCAATCTTTGACTACTTATCCACAAGTGTCCCTTTTGATCTAAGATAGATTGAATCACATGAGGTGTATGTACATTGATAGGACAAGAAAAGGTGAGCTTGTTACAATCCTGTAACAACTCAGCAATAGCAGCTAAAGCTTTTAAACAATGTGGCCAACCCTGAGCTACCCCATTCAGCTGCTTGGAGAGGTACGTAACGGGTTGCTGCCATTTACCAAGCTGTTGTATCAAAACACCTAAAGCCACATTCAATTTTGTGTCCACATACAAGTTGAAAGGTTTTTCTAAGTTTGGCAGGGCTAACGCTGGCGCTTTTGTCAAAGCCTTTTTAATTTCTACAAATGCCTTATTCTGTTCCTCAGTCCAGATAAAAGGATCTGCATTGCCCCCTTTAGTGGAAGCATACAAGGGGGCAGCCATCAGGGCAAAATTGGGAACCAAAATTCGGCAGAACCCATCCAACTCCAAAAATCCCCTGAGTTGTCTCCTATTTACGGGTGCCACAATTGCCAAGACTGCCTGTTTTCGCTCTGGTCCTAATGCCCTCTGGCCATGTCCGATGTCATATCCCAAATATCGTACATGTTTCTGCACCAATTGTGCCTTCTTTTTAGAGACCCGATACCCACATTCTAATAATAGCACAAATAATGCCTTTGTATTGTCCCAACAAATCTCTTCTGTCTGTCCGGTGACCAAGACGTCATCTACATATTGCAACAAAGTATCCCCTTGCTGGCTGGGCATGTAATAAAGTAAATCTCTGCCTAGAGCCATTCCAAATAAGGTGGGCAAATTTTTAAAGCCTTGTGGCAGCCGGGTCCAAGTGTACTGCATTTTAGTACCCGTAATTGGATTTTCCCACTCAAAAGAGAACAAAGATTGGCTCACTGGATGTATCGGAATGGTGAAAAAAGCATCTTTTAAATCAATCACAGAAAACCATTTTGCTTGTGGTGGGATCAAACTCAGAAGTGTGTATGGATTGGGCACTGTTGGATGTATAGTCACTGTCATGCTGTTAACTATTCTAAGATCCTGCACTGGGCGATAAGAACCATCTGGCTTTTTGATTGGCAAAATGGGAGTATTCCAAGGTGACTGTATGAGTACCAGAATCCCCGCTTTTAAATATTTCTGAATGCACTCATAAATGGCAGTTATTGCCTCTCTAGAGCAGGGGCGTTGTCTAATATGGACTGGGGTTGCTGATGGTTTAACCTCAACTATGATGGGGTGGTGGTGTGCAGCATAGCCAGGGGGATTGTCCCCAGACCACAATCCTGGCACATTAAACTCCCTCCACTTCTCATCAGGATTCACTACTGGCCTGATTACCATTAACCTCCACATTGAGTCTGGTTTGTGTTTGACTGTGATGTATTGTTGTCGTTCATCAAAAGAAATAGTTGCTCCAAGTTTACTGAGTATATCCCTACCTAAAAGGGGTACTGGGCATTCAGGAATGTACAGAAACTCATGCTGGATTTCTGAACCTTTGAAAGTGCAGGTTACAGGTTTAAGGACTTGCCGTCCTATGACCTGCCCAGACACCCCCTGCACTTGTATTTGGTGTGGTCCTGGGGCAGTGATGAGGTTGTTTACCACAGATCTACCTGCCCCTGTATCAACTAGAAATGAAGTGTTATGACCCCCAATATTCAAAGTAACCATAGGCTCAGAGGGGGTCTGTTCCAAACCTGGTCCCCATCAGTCTGTCCATCCAGTACCAGCCAATCCAATGCCCTCCACTTCAGGTTCTCTATCAGAGCCGGGCATACCCCTTCCAGCCTGGGCATACTGTGGGTTCCATCCCCTAGCCAGGTGTCTGGCTGGACCCCCACGTCCCACAAATCCACGGCCAAAAGGGGACCGACCTCTCACAAACCTTCCCCTTATCAATCAGCGTGGGCATTCTCTTTGCCAATGACCTTCTGATCCACAGTGGGCACATTGATTTGGTCCTAGGGCTTTCGGTCTTCCCTGCAATGCCACTGCCAACAACTCCGTCTTTTTATGCATACGAGCATCCCTCTCTCTTTTCTCCACCTTATCCCTATTAACAAAGACCTTCCGAGCTACTTCCAACAATTCTGTGGTATTCTTCCCTAATGCTCCTTCCAATCTCTGCAACTTTTTCCGAATATCATCATAACTCTGAGCTATGAATCTCTCATTCAACATTCTCACATTATCTGGTGCCCGCGGGTCAACTTGTGTGTACAACTCATAAGCCTCAATCAGGCATTGAAGGAAACTCTGGACTCTCATCCGCCCCCTGAGTGATCAAAGAAGGCTTGGACATGTTTACGGGGGGCTTCCCTGCCTTTCTAAGTGCCTCCACAGTCAAGTTCTGATATTCCCATAACCGAGTCATCTGATCCTGGACCTTCGGCTCCCATCCTGGGTCTTGCTCTGGTGCTTGTTCCGCTAATTCTTGTCTCAAATCCTGCACATTCGGAAACCTATCTCTTATACACCTCCTCACAGCTGCCTTCCATTTTTCCTTCTCTTCCGGTGTCAACAAAGCATTCAACAATTGCTGTATATCCTGCCAATTAGGATTATGAGTTTGCATGATCGTTTGGAACAAATTGGCCATCTCAGTCGGTTTAGCTGACAGGGGCCCATAATGCTGCTTCCAATTCAGCAGATCAGTGGTTGAGAAAGGGACGTACTGAAAACAAGGTCTGTATTCCAGCACTCCCTGTGGATTCAAAACCTGCTGATCCATTTGCCTCAGGGGCTACGAAACTTGGTCTGGCAGCAGCTGCTGCTCTCTCAGCCACAGCAGCCTCCACCCTAGCAGTCGCCCCCCTGGTCATTGGACCCACTGAAACATCATCTACCTCTCTAGCTTCTTCATATTCCTCCTCACTGAAAGCACTCTCATCTCCCAATTCCTCATTTTTTGCTCTCCTTTGTTTCGCTTGTGCCTTCACCTTTTTCCGGACAACCGGGGCAAACTTATCCACACCCGCAGCAGCCTCCCCCTCACCATTATCTGCAGCTCCTGCTCCTATTGCCCCTAGCGGGGGCGCAAGGGGAATCAAAGGTTCTGGTGCATACGGCGGGGGATGTAAAATCACTTCTTCCTCATGTATCAACACCTTTTTCTGGCTGTCAGATACCTTGGTTTCCGACACCTTTACGTCCTTATATCTCTTAGACACAACTTTCAACTTCTTCCCTCTTGGTCTAGCCACACACAAATGAACCATCTCAGCCTGACATTGCAACAAGTCATCTGCTTTCCCTGCTACAGCATCTCCCCACTGGTCTATATACTGAAATTGATTAGGATATTTTTCCTCATTAGCCGCTATCAAAGATGTAAGATCATCAATGATCTGGTTCTTAAATGTACCCTCAGGGGGCCAGCCAACATCCATGTGTGGCCATTGTTGCTCACACAAATATCGTAACCTGTCCTTTGTTACCTTGGGGTAGGGAACCCTATATTGATTATGGTTGAAGTAATCATCAAACCCCTTTAACATGCTTTCCAGTGGGGTGCTGGGAACGCTACTACCTCTTCCCATCCTAACACACTGTCACTGGCCGCCAGCCCCAGAACTCACGGTCACTGGACGGAACCTCGATGACTTACCCTTCCCACACAATCTAACAAGGCTTCGTTAGGACACGTGTCCCGAGTCTAAGGGAGAGATCAGTTCCCTTCTTCTATCTTCAACTGAGATAGGTACACTTATTTATTGACATATACTCACCTGAGGCAACTTGTCCTGGCCAGGATTCAGTTCAGACCTCCTTTCCTTCCCTCAAGGGTTCTTGGACTTGCCGTCAGCACCGTCGGCCCCTTGGAGGTGTCACTGCTGTCTCCCGGAGGTTCAAACCCCCATGGCGCCTGGAGAATGTTCAGGAGTGGCCCCTCCCAGGGTCCAAGGGGTCGGGCAGCCCTCAGTGAAACATCACCTTGCTTAACGTCCCATCTGGGGTGCCAGGACTGTTGTAGAAAGAACGGGACCAGCAAGCTCTTTCCAGGGAAGGAATAGGTTTATTGATTTGCGCAGGTTCAAAACAAAGAAAAAGGCCTGAACCCTGAATACTGATCAGGGTCTTTCCTTTATACATTGGTTTACGTATACATTTCCTTTGTCCATATATGGTATACCATTAGGTAGATATATCTTAAAATATCATAAGGAACTCGGAACAGACAGTTAAGCAAATAATACATATGTGCACAGATGTTTCCAGGCCCTGTGGTTTGTCCTTGACATTTTTAAGGAACTGCACAAAGGTTCACACAAACGAATATAATACTGTGGACAAAGCAAAACTAGCTTTCTCATGGTCAGCATATCTAGAAAGGATACATATATTATTAGTGCTGACAGGACAGTTCCTTTTTGCTTAACTAATAGATCAAGATACGTGTCCATATGCTTTGTAACATTGTCCAGACCTGTCAGGCCTGTTTCTGAGGCCTAATGGATTGCTGTCTCTACCTTATTGCCTTGTACAATGATTCACCATCTGGTTTTTGTTTAATCTTGTAGACCCATCTCGTGCCAATGACTTTCTTGTTTTGGGGAGGTGCTGCAGGTGTAAATACCTTTAGTTTCTGCAGACTGTCCATCTCAACTTGCATGGCTGCGTGCCATTTGTCTTGTTCATCTTCAGAGAGATATTTTATTTGTGCAAAAATCTCTGGTGGAAGTGTAACATTACAGATCAATGGTGATTGTCTGTGCAATGCAGTGTATATTTCTTTGGAGGAATACCTTTTGTAGTTCTCTTGGAACGTCTTGGAGTGGTTGTCCAATCGTCATTGTCGTCCTCATCTCCATCGTTGTCGCTAGCATGAGCATCCGCGGCTGGTGAAGATGGAACTTCAGAAACTTCATCTCTGGGAAAATAAACTCCAGGATCATTAGAATGTACCCTGGACCAATCTGAATCTTCTTCAAAGTTAGCTGAATTAGAAACTGTTATCATATTGTGAGAGTCAATGAATTTTCTCCATTTTGAATTGTCATCAACACCCATGTATCTCAGTCTCTTTGCAGTTTGGCCTCCTTTTCTTCTCAGTGCTAATGGAATGTTCACCATTGCATATGAACCAAAGATTAGAAAGATCTGGCTGGTAGCCATATAACATGTAAAAAGGTATTTGGTCAATCACACTGCTCCAAGTGCGATTAACAATGTAATTTGCATACTTAACCGCTTCGCCCCAAAATGAATGTTTCAGATTAGCATCTTCTAGGAGGCAGCGCATCATGGTTTGTAGAACCCCTTGTTGTCTCTCTGCCACTCCGTTGTGAGGTGGTGAGTAAGGCGGGGATGTTTGGTGTATAATACCGCTTCTGCACATCCAATCCTGGAAACGTTGTGACATGAACTCGGAACCTCGATCACTTTGAATTCTGCGAATCTTCACCCCGTGTTGATTGTAGGCCTGGACTGCAAAGTCTTTAAAGATCTGAAAGGTCTCAGAATTTTCTTTCATAGGAAAGACATAACCATATCTAGAATGATTATCAACAATAGTTAAGAAATACTTTTTACCGCCAATAGTTGGCCCATAAGGACCCACAATATCAGTGTGAACCAAATCAAAAATGCGTGTTGACTTACGTATAGCATGTTTTGGAATGGCTGCTGCCTTTGATTTTGCCTTTTTGCAAACAGCACAATCCAAATGTACCTTACATCCTTTGAAATTCAAACCTTGTGCGAAGAATGGCATTTTCTTAAGAACTTCAAAGCTTGGATGGCCTAATCTTCTGTGCCATTTATGGATACATCTGTAATGTAAAGTCTTGCCGGTTAATGAATTAACAAAATTAACATTTGAATGAGAAACCTTAGGTTTGCTTTTAGCAATTTGTTTGTTTACTTTTGGTGTAATGGCTTTAGGAGCCTGTGTAGCAATCACAGGATCTCTCACTGGGTCATCTCTCTCTGGGCCTGCATTGCTTTTAATTGAGATTTCTATACTTGCCTGATTTTGAGGCTTAGATTTTGGCCTGAAGTAGTAAACTCCACCAATCAAGATTGTGTCAGTAATAATTTCACCATCCTTAACAATGTAACTTGCTTTCTTAAAGTGATGAACCTGAAAATCTAAAACAGTAGTTAAATGACTGTGACTAAGCAAATTAAAAGATGCAGAAGGAACATAATAAACATCTGGAACCAGTGTATTTAACTCTTCAATATAAACAGTCCCTTTTCCTTCGACCTTGCAAGGTTGTTCTGTAAATGCATAAAGTTCACGAAATTCTGGTTCTGGTTCATGCAATTCTTTGAAAAGGTGCTTTTGGTAAGTAATAGTAATTGCTGCACCTGAGTCCAAAGTCCATAATAAATGTCTGTCATATTGTTGACTTGGTTGCACACCTTGTGTGATGGCAAGAGTGGCATATAGGCCATGTGAGTCGCGCCTGGGACCAGGTCGACGCTGGCTGCCGTTTCTGCTTCTGCTGCCTCTGTAGACTGTTCCTCTGGGCAGGGATGTACTTCTGTAGACTGTGCCTCTGGGCTGGTAGTGTTACTGGTGCTGAACAGGAACTAGGGCGCGTTGAAAACAATCTTTGCTGAGATGACCCACACGATCGCAAAATTGGCATCTTGGCATCCTTGGGACATATTCCCTCTCGAAGGGTCGTCTGGGTGGAGCTCTGGCCGCTGCTAGTGGGCGTTGCAAGTGAGGCGTGGCAAGTGTAAGAGCTTCGTGCTCTGTTAAAATTCTACAAACATTGTCAACAGTTCTTTGAGCAATAGGTGTTTGGTTAATTTGTGTAATGGCATCCTTCCATGTGTAATTCAATGAAGTGATGATAATACTGACCATTTGAAAATTATCAATTGCATAGCCTCTTTCTGCGAGGTCTTTTGCCATCCCTTTCATTTTCGTTAAATGTGCCCCAATGCTTTCGCCATGTTTAAGTTTCATTCCATGGAATTATGACAAAAGTAAGCATGTGGTCTCCATGGAGACTGGACGGAAACACTGTTCTAATTGAGCCCAAATCTGTTGAGCAGTTGCATTAGGAACAAAAGTCTGCTGCAATTCTGTCTCCATTGACATCAATAAACTTGTAAATGCTTTAATATCTAAAAGTCTCGTGGCATCAGGCCAAGGTGGAAGAGGGGGGTTAAATACCAAATCTTGTGTGCCCTCATGACGAAGTAAAATTGTTATTTCACTGACCCAGGCTTTATAATTTTGTCCCGATTGCTTTAATTTTGAGTGGCCAGTCAATGGGGCAACTGGTGCCAGGTAAGGTTTATTTATTTATTTATTTATTTATTTATTTATTTATTTATTTATTTATTTATTTATTTATTTATTTATTTATTTATTTATTTATTTATTTATTTATTTATTTATTTATTTATTTATTTATTTATTTATTTATTTATTTTGGTTTTCTTATATGCCGCCCAACTCCCGAGGGACTCAGGGCGGCGTACAGCAAAAATACAAGAGCACCAACAAATAAACATTGATTAAAAACAAATACAAAAATTAAAAATTCATTATTAAAAAAACATCCATCGGCCAGACATACCCGAGGGAGAGCTCAGATGGATTAGTCTCTACCCCCTGCCTGCAGGAAAAGTCATGTCTTGACGGCTTTTCGGAAGGCCAACAGGGTGGGGATGGTTCGGGTCTCTGGGGGAAGTTGGTTCGAGAGCGTGAGGCCCGCCACAGAGAAGGCCTTCCCCCTAGGGCCCACCAGCCGGCATTGCTTGGCTGACGGGACCTGTAGGAGGCCAACTGTGGGCCCTAACCGGTCGAAGGGAAGTATGAGGCAGAATGCGGTCCCGGAGATAGCCTGGTCCTAAGCCATGAAGGGCTTTAAAGATGATGATCAACACCTTGAATTGTACCCGGAGACCGATGAGCAACCAATGCAGCTGGCGGAGTATAGGTGTCACATGGGTGTACCTTGGCACACCCACCACAGCATGCGCAGCCGCATTTTGCACCAACTGAAGTCTCTGGATACTCTTCAAGGGTAGCCCCATGTAGAGCGCGTGGCAATAGTCCAAACGGGAGGTGACAAGGGCATGAGTGACCGTGAGTAGAGCCTCCTTCTCCAAGTATGGCCACAACTGGTGCACCAGGTGGACCTGTGCAAAGGCCCCCCTAGCCACAGCAGTAAGATGATGGTCCAATTTTAGCTGTGGATCTAGGAGGACCCCCAAGTTGCGGACCTGATCCGAGGGAGTCAGTTTCGCTCCCTCGAGAACCAAGGAGGGACAGTTGTCATAGTCCTTAGGAGGCAATATCCAAAGCCACTCAGTCTTGTCGGGGTTGAGTCTGAGTCTGTTCCTCCCCATCCAGATCCTAACGTCGTCCAGGCACCGGCACATTACATCAACTGCCACACTGAATTGAGATGGGGTGGTAATGTACAGCTGGGTGTCATCAGCGTACTGATGGAAACACACCCCGTGTCTGCGGATGATCTCCCCCAGAGGTTTCATGTAAATGTTAAACAGGATAGGCGAGAGGACCGACCCCTGAGGCACCCCGCATGACAGGGGCCTAGGGGATGATCTCTGCCCTCCTGTTAACACCGACTGCATCCTATCGGCGAGATAAGAGGAGAACCACCGCAGAACGGTGCCTCCCACTCCCAACTCGCCGAGACGATGCAGAAGGATACCATGGTCGATGGTATCAAAAGCCGCTGAGAGGTCAAGTAGCACCAGGATGGAGGAGTTCCCCCCATCCCGGGCTCGCCAGAGATCATCCATCAGAGCGACCAAGGCTGTTTTTGTACTGTAGCCGCGCCTGAAGCCCGACTGATAGGCATCTAGATGATCTGTTTCCTCCAGTAGCCGCAGAAGCTGAGTAGCTACCACCTTCTCCACAACTTTCCCTAAAAAAGGTAAGTTGGAGACCGGACGATAGTTCTTCAAGTCAGCTGGATCCAGATAAGGCTTCTTCAGGAGGGGTCTCACCACCACAGCTTTTAACGGCTGCGGTACGGATCCCTCCCTCAAAGAAGCAGTGACCACCGCCTGGATCCAGCCGCGTGCCACCTCCGTGCTGGCCGAGACCAACCAGGAGGGGCACAGGTCCAATAAACAGATGAAAGCACCCATCGCCCCCATGGCTATGTCCACATCTTCGGGAGAAACAGGCTCAAACTCCTCCCACAATGGTGGACTAAGACTTGCCCCTGTCAACTCCATGGACTCTGCCCAGCCAGAGTCCAGGTTCGACCGGATCTGAGCGACTTTATCTAACAGAAACTCTGCAAATTCCTCAGCTCTACCTTGCAAGTGTTCCTCGCTCCCCCCTTTAGCAAGGAGGGAGTGAGTCACCCTAAACAAGGCGGCTGGGCGAGAATCTGCGGACGCAATAAGAGCGGAAAAATAGGATCGTTTTGCCGCCCCTATCGCCACTAAATAAGACTTGATGTAAATTCTTAATAGTGTTCGGTCAGATTCGGTTTTGCTGGCCCTCCAGCGGCGCTCCAGATGTCTCTTCTGGTGTTTCATCTCCCGGAGCTCCTTGGTAAACCAGGGAGCTTTCCGGGATCCACTGCCGTGGAGAGGTCACAAAGGCGCAATTCGGTCTAAAGCCCCTGATGCTGCGGTGTTCCAAGCAACCACCAGGGAATCAGCCGAATTGTGTACCAGGGTTTCAGGTATTTCCCCAAGTTCCCTCTGGAATCCTTCCGGCTCCATTAGGCGCCTGGGGCGGAACCACCTAGTCGGTCCTGCCTCCCTGCGGGGGAGGAATGGGGCTGTGAAATCCAACCTCAGTAGGAAATGATCTGACCATGACAGTGGGGTGATGACTATGTCCCTTATCTGTTTTTTTATTTTTTATTCAAAAAGTTTTATTAGTACAGACTTACATAAGTAGTAGCAAAATATTAAATATAAAGTACAAACATTATTTTTGTTTTTTTCTCCCCCCCCCAAACCCACCCCCTTCCCTCCCCACCTCCCCCCCCCGGACTTCCCAGAGATAGTACAGGGCATAATAATAAATTTAAATTGTTAATAAAAAGAAAAAAAAGGAAAAAAAAGACTATTTTTAAAAAGCTTCAACTCCAGATTATACACTAATAATATATCGCATTTATATACAATAGTAAAGATACAAAAAAGAGAAAAAAGAAAAAGAGAGAAAGAGAAATCTCTTTAACAATACAAACAAACAAACCTCCTACCTCCTTCCTTCAATCCTCTATCTTATACAAAGTAAGTGTTATATAAATAATAACTAAATATAAAATACAAAAATCTTAAAGTAATATTATTGACATTAAAAATAACCTCTAAGCTAAAACTTAACTAAATATTACATAAGTAATCATCAAATATTAAATTTCATCACGATATTAATAACATAATATTATTCTAAATTAACTTACTAACTTCAATAAACAAAAAAAAAGAAAAAGAAAAAAGGAATAAACGAACAAATCTTCAACAAACTATATATATCTAATATTATTAACATTAAAAGTAACCTCAAAATTATATAAAACTTAGCTAAATATTGCATAGATAATCATTAAATAGGGAAAAGGAAAAATGCAATCATATTAATCTCCATCCGTCCAATATATTTCAACATCACATCGTTTTGTATCTTGATAGTTCATCTTTTAATAGTTCAGTAAATTCGAATTTGTCGACTCGTCTCCCATCTGATCCCAAACCTCCATCTCCTTCTCCCCAGCTGTCTGGTTCTGGCATTCCTTTTGGGTTTTTGAATCTCTTTCCTTTTGATCCAGCAAAGATGGCTTCCCCTCCTCCTCCTCTTTTATTTTCATACATCCTTCCTCTGGAATCTTGGATATATCAGCCTTTAAAACATTGACATAAAATTCAGTAGCTTTTTTTATCGTGCTGAGCCGGTATCTTTTTCCAGAAAATTTCACTGCAACTCCAACTGGCGCTTCCCATTTATATTGTAAATTTAATCTCTTAAATTCATCAATCAAAAAAGTATAGCTTTTTCTGGCTTTAAGCATTTTAGAGGGGATTTCTTTCCAAATCTTTAGTTCCTGACCATTCACCATGAGATTATTGTTAAACGTTGCTTGTATAATTCTATTCCGTAAAGCTCTTGTGGTAAAATATATGACAATGTCCCTTGGTAAATGCTTTTGTTTAGCGTACCACGAATTGATTCTGTATATTTTATCGATTTGTGTAGCCAATTCCACTTTAGAAATTCCAGACACCTGATCCAATACATCAACCATCCTTCCTTTTAAATTTTCATATAGTCCTTCTTGCAAACCTCTGACCCTTATAGCAACTTCCATGGACCTGAACTGTGTCATCAAGACCTCTTTTTCAAAATTTGCAATATCATTTTGGATTTTATCTATGTAATTCACCGAGGTTGCCAAAGCTTGTTTATTTGTTTCAATACGTTCTGCCAAAACTTCAATATTTGTTGCTAGACCTTTGCAAACCTCTAACACATCAAATCTGAGTTGTTGATTCATATTCTTCAAAGCAGCCTGCATTTTTTTGTCTACCTCACTTATTTTCTGATTAAATTCCAGAGTAAGTTCATGTTTCATAATCTTTAAATTATTTAATAAATTTTCAGGTGTCAAAGGCTGTGGAGGTATTAACTCAGTATTAAGTTGCATTTTAGAAATATATCCAGATGGGTAGTCATTTCTTTTAGTCAGAACAGTCTTTCCAGATTTTGAAGCCATTATGGTGTTTCAAAAGAGTACAAAGAAGAAAGAAAGCCAGGTGCCTGATTAAAATTCTTTCCAGTTTAAAAACCAGATAGTCTTTTATTATTGAAAGTTTTTCAATTATAACTTTAATCCAGGGTTAGGAGACAGAGGGAAAAAAAACCATTTTTCCAAATTGAAAGTTTCCATAAGAGAGAGAGAAAGAAAGAAAAAAAAAAGCCTCTGGGAAAACGAAAGTCACTTTCACTTCTCAATCGCCATGTTGTTACTTTGTTTCCTTTGTTCCCTTGCCGAAGTGAAAGCTTGCCCAGGAGTTGAAAAAAAGAGAAAAAAGAGGTTTCAGTACTTGCCCATCTCACGCCTGTTTTTCTCTGTCTGCTTCTGTAGTTTAAATATAATTATAAATCCCATTCTTGAAGCAGCGGCTGGTCACGACATCTAGCTCTGCAAAGGCAGAGGTTTCCTGATCTTCGGAGCTGGAGACAGGCTGCATGGGGAGCTCTCCCTTCGCGCCCTACCAGATGGCTCCTAGGGCGCTGGGGGGGCTCTACCCCACCTGTCAGGCTCTCATCTCTCCCCTTTGCCTGGGGAAGAGATTTCAAAGCCGCCAGACAGCTGTTCTGGCGGCTTTTAACGAAGAACGGAAAGGCGTCCGACAAGGGGACGTCCGCGATGAAGCGCTCCAAACCGGAAGTCTATGTCCCTTATCTTCAGATCATCTCTCCACTGCCCCGAAAGAAACACTAGGTTGAGCGTGTGACCACCCTCATGAGTCGGACCCTGGATTACTTGGGTCAGGTCCATGGTTGTCATGGAATCCATGAACTCCTGAGCTACCCCAGAGGTTTCGCCAGCAGAAGGCAAGTTGAAGTCCCCCAGCACCATAAGCCTAGGGAACTCAACTGCCAAGCCGGCTACTGCCTCGAGCAGCTCAGGCAGGGCCTTACTTACGTAGCTGGGAGGCAGGTACGTTAAGAAAAGGCCCACCTGAGCTTCCAGTTTGGAGCGCGCCATCGCGGACGTCCCTTCGTCGGACGCCTTTCCGATCTCCGTAAAAAGCCCCCAGAACAGCTGTCTGGCGGCTTTGAAATCTCTTCCCCGGGCAAAGGGGAGAGATGAGAGCTTGACAGGTGGGGTAGAGCCCCCCCAGCGCCCTAGGAACCATCTAGGGGCACGAAGGGAGAGCTCCCCATGCAGCCTGTCTCCAGCTCCGAAGATCAGAAAACCTCCGCTTTGCGGAGCTAGATGTCGTGACCAGCCGCTGCTTCAAGAATTGGATTTACAATTACTTTTGAACTACAGAAGCAGACAGAGAGAAACAGGCGTGAATGGGCAAGTAATGAAACCTCTTTTTTCCTTTTTTTTCAACTCCTGGGTAAGCTTTCACTTCGACAAAGAAACAAAGGAAACAAAGTAACAATATGGCGATTGAGAAGTGAAAGTGACTTTCATTTTCCCAGAGGCTTTTTTTTTCTCTCTCTTATGGAAACTTTTAACTTGGAAAAATGGTTTTTTCTTTCTCTGTCTCCTAACCCTGGATTAAAGTTATAATTGAAAGATTTCTAATAATAAAAGACTACCTGGTTTTTAAATTGGAAGGAACTTTAATCAGGCACCTGGCTTTCTTTTTTCTTTGTACTCTTTTGAAACACCATAATGTCTTCAAAATCTGGAAAGACTGTTTTGATTAAAAGAAATGACTATCCCTCTGGATATATTTCTAAAACGCAACTTAATACTGAGTTAACACCTCCACAGCCTCTGACACCTGAAAATTTATTAAATAATTTAAAGATTATGAAACATGAACTGACTTTGGAATTTAATCAGAAAATTAGTGAGATTGATAAAAAATGCAGGCTGCTTTGAAGAATATGAATCAACAACTCAGATTTGATGTATTAGAGGTTTGCAAAGGTCTAGCAACAAATATTGAAGTTTTGGCAGAACGTATTGAAACAAATAAACAAGCTTTGGCAACCTCGGTGAAATACATAGATAAAATCCAAAATGATATTGCAAATTTTGAAACAGAGGTGTTGATGACACAGTTTAGATCCATGGAAGTTGCTATAAGGGTCAGAGGTTTGAAAGAGGGATTATATGAAGATTTAAAAGGAAGGATGGTTGATGCATTGGACCAGGTGTCTGGAATTTCTAAAGTGGAATTGGCTACACAAATCGACAAAATATACAGAATCAATTCGTGGTACGCTAAACAAAAGCATTTACCAAGGGACATTGTCATATATTTTACCACAAGAGCTCTACGGAATAGAATTATACAGGCAACGTTCAACAATAATCTCATGGTGAATGGTCAGGAATTAAAGATTTGGAAAGAAATCCCCTCTAAAATGCTTAAAGCCAGAACAAGCTACACTTTTTTGATTGATGAATTCAAAAGATTAAATTTACAATATAAATGGGAAGCGCCAGTCGGAGTAGCAGTGAAATTTTCTGGAAAAAGATACCGGCTTAATACGATAAAAAAAGCTACTGAATTTTATATCAATGTTTTAAAGGCTGATATATCCAAAATTCCAGAGGAAGGATGTATGAAAATAAAAGAGGAGGAGGAGGGGAAGCCATCTTTGCTGGATCAAAAGGAAATAGATTTAAAAAACCAAAAGGAGTGCCAGAGCCAGATAGCTGGGGAAAAGGAGATGGAGGTTTGGGATCAGATGGGAGACGAGTTGACAAATTCGAATTTGCTGAGCTATTAAAAGATGCAACTATCAAGATACAAAAAGATGTGATGTTGAAATATATTGGACGGATAGAGACTAATATGATTGTATTTTTCCTTTTCCCTATTTAATGATTATCTATGCAATATTTAGCTAAGTTTTATATAACTTTGAGGTTATTTTTAATGTTAATAATATTAGATATATATAGTTTGTTGAAGATTTGCTTTTTCTTTTTTCTTTTTTTTAAGACTTTAAAGAATTTTTGTTTTTTTGAAGTTAATAAGTTAATCTAGAATAATATTATGTTATTAATATTATGATGAAATTTAATATTTAATGATTATTTACGTAATATTTAGCTAACTTTTATTTATCTTTGAGGTTATTCTTAATGTTAATAATATTAGTTTAAGATCTTTGTATTTTATATTTAGTTATTATCTATATAGTATTTACTTTGTATAAGGTAGAGGATTGAAGGGAGGAGGTAGGAGGCTTGTTTGTTTGTATTGTTAAAGAGATTTCTCTTTCTTTTTCTTTCTTTTCTTTTTTGTATCTTTACTATTGTATACATAGACGATATATTATTAGTGTATAATTTGGAGTTGAAGTTTCTAAAAATCAGTGTTCTTCTTTTCCTTTTTTTTCTCTTTTTATTAACAATTTAAATTTATTATTATGCCCTGTATTATCTCTGGGATGTCTGGGGGGGAGGTGGGGAGGGAAGGGGGGGGGGCTAAGGGGGGGGGAAATAAAAATGCTTGTACTTTATATTTAATGTTTGGCTACCATTCATGTAATTTTGTACTAATAAAACTTTTTGAATTAAAAAAAGAAAGAAAAGGCCCACCTGTACCCCTAAGTCCAACTTCAGAAGGAGCGTCTCACACCCAACAATCTCCGGGGCAGGGGTCCTACGAGGATGCAGACTTCCGCGCGTTATTATTGCCACTCCTCCCCCCCCTTCCCTGGGGTCGGGAATGATGCTGCACTGAGAATCCGTCTGGGCATATCTCGGAGAGAGCTACTCCCCCCTCCTGGCACAGCCAGGTCTCAGTTACACAAACCAGGTCTGCACCCTCCTCTGTGATTAAATCACGTATCAGGGGGGCTTTGTTGATGATTGACCTGGCGTTAAGCAGCAGCATCCTGAGCCCAGGGCCCTGAAAACCCTGGTTGCCAGGTATTCGGGTTGAGCAAGATGGAACCGGATCGGAGGGGCCGGAACAAGGGATTGCTTGTAGACAGTGAGGTCTTATTCCCCGAGAGCGGCCCGCCCCTCTGCTCCCGCCATATCTGCCTCTTCCCATTATGACCGAGATGTTCTGGCTCTCGTCCCCACCAGAGACCCCCACCCAAGGTTGAGCTACAGATGGAATGGGCTGTAGAGGTAGGGCGCCTAATGGGGCCTGCGCAGGTGCGGCCTATGGAATCGCCTGTGGTCCCACTTGGGGTTGTTGAGACGGAGGTAAAAGAGCCTGCACTGGAGCAGGTGGTGGTCCCACTTGGGGTTGCTGTTGTGCGGCTTGAGGAGCCTGCGCTGGAGCAAGTCCAGCTTGTGGGGCAGCTTGCTGCAGAATTTGTGCTGCCACAGGAACAGGCTGAACAATTTGGGCCTGTATTGTTTGGGCAGGTTGGAGAATTTGTTGTTGAATGACTGGTGGAGGTGGAACAAACTGTGATCCAAACCCTCCAGGTGGCGCAGGTGACTGAAAGCGCCCTTGTGTGCTTATGAGTAAATCAAATCTGTCACACAAATTCTGTAATAGCAATTCTCTTCTTTCGCCGCTAGATGGCGGTGCAACATTACTTTTAGGCAGTTCAAAGTCCCTTAATCTATAATCTCTTTGTTCAGTAAAGTCAGCCTCTAATGACGCATGCGCATATTTTTGCTCTGGCAAATCTAAGGTGACACCCATTTTTGGGCATGTTTGAAAACTTGAGGAAGAAGGCGAAAATGGTGGAACTCCCTTTTCTGGAATGTAGGAAAGCTGGCAGACATCTTGTTTTTCACTTTGTCGTCTGCTTTCTAATAATTCTTTCCTTAAATAATGTATCTCCTTCATTTGTCTTTCTATAGTTTGCTTACATTGTGCAGCAATAACTTTGTCTGTAGTAGACTGATCATGGGAGTACAGTTCATCAGAAAAACTTTTACTATGGTGGGACTGAATTTTCTCTTCGTGAGGAATTTTTGGAATAGCCCCCATTTGGGTAGAATTTGCTCCTGGGTGAAAGGATGTGCTTTTTACATTTTGCACTAACCTGTGAAAGGTTTCTTCTCCTTGTAAAATGTCTGCTTCTGTTAGTTTTTCAGCAGCGGCAGCATGCATAGGAGAGATTTGCACAGATGTCTCGGAGATTCCTTGTACTGGGGTTGAAGTGTCATGAAAACTTTCTGTGGGAGGAATTTTCTCCCCTTCTTTGTTCGGCAGATCAAGGATATATTTTTCTTGTTTTTCTAGTGAAGACATCTCAGAAGATTAATTAGCTGGCTCACTTCGGAGACAGTAAAAAAAAAACTTTCTTATCTAGCTAGCTAGCCTAGGCGTCATAAATCTGTGAAGATTATTTTCCAAGGACCACATCCGATGCTACCATGTTAAGGTGAGAATAAATCTCATAGAGGCAATGTGGATCTTTTCTTGGAATTCAGACATTTAGAAATAAAGCCGAGATTAAAAGTCTAATAGAAAATATTTATTTCAGTACAAAAACAATAAATCATGAATAGTTACATCTTTGCTAATAAATCGTGACCGTTCCGGTCAAAGTCAAAGGCATAAGTGAATAATGGAGAATCAGGAATGCATACATGTGCAGAAGATCACATCACGTGTCCTGCTTGTATTGGAATGTACCATAATATCAGGATAGGGATGCATCATTCTGCATATACATACAACTGGCAATATTCACACCGTGACACATCTGGTGAAAGGTGGTGACATGTTAGCTCATTTGGAGTTGATGAAGAAGACTTTGCAATAGCTACATGAACAGAAACTGATATTTTCTGAGTTGCATCAAGTTTATATTATTCTATCTTCGTTGGATGAGAGTTATGATGATTATGTGTCTTCACTGGAAGTTTTGTCCAGAGATGAACTTACATTGACTGGCATAACTGGAAGACTCATAGAGGAATCAAGAAGAAGGGAAGATAGGAAGCAGATAAGAGAGAAACAACCACAAGAAGAGAACATTTCTTCAAATGTATATATTGTTAGAAAATGTTATTCTTGTGGAGCGAAGGATCATATAACTAAATTCTGTAAAAAAGGTAGAAAACAGAATGTTAGAAATGTACAGAGAGTATGTAATAATCTTGATTTAACTATGCCAAATTCAACTGAAAAAGTTAACCATGATGTATGGATGGTTGATAGTGGAGCAACTCAATGCATAACAAGCAGTAAGGAAAAGTTTGTTAAAATGGATAAAAGTAACCAACATGTAGCATTAGCCAATGGTTGGAAAATGAAAGCGAATGGGGAAGGAAATGCATATTGTTCATGGCTAAATGAAATGTTACCGATACTATATATGCCTAAACTAGTATTCAATCTACTATCTGTTAAGGTATTGGTAACTGCAGGGTATATTGTAACATTTAAGAGTGATAGATGTATAATTGAAAAGCAAGGAAGCAATGTTACTGCAAGGCTAGAAAATGGTTTATTTTTGCTTCATGACAATCCAGTAAATAATGCTAATTCAGTTTTTGATAACAAACAGCCACATAATAATTGTATTCACTTACTCCATAGATGTATGGGGCATGTGAATTTTAAATTGCTGAAGAAAACTGTGGAATTAGCTAATGGTATCAAATTACAACCTTGTGCTAGCTATTTAAACTGTAATGCCTGCAATCAGAAGAGTAAGGTAACTCCTGCAAACAGGATCAACGGATTTAAAACTAAAGCGCCATTAGAGGTAGTGTTTGTAGACTTAATTGGTCCAAATAAATCCAGTTTGGGTGGAGCTTGCTATATTCTCAGTATCATAGATCACTATTCCAGATATGGTTTCTGTTACCTAATGAAATCTAAGTCAGAAACATATCAGCATTTCTCCAATTGGTTGAGATTTGTAGAGAGGAAAAGGAACAGGAAAGTAGTGAGTGTTGTAACAGATAATGGGACAGAGTTTACAAATAGGAGGTTTGTTACCATGTTGCAAAGGGCTGAAATAGAGTGCAGATGTTCTGCGCCATATAGACCTCAACACAATGCTTATGTTGAGAGGAGAGGGCAGACACTGCAAGCCATGGTGATAACAATGATTATAGATTCTGGTTTGCCAGACCAGCTGTGGGGAGAGGCTCTTATGTATGCTAACCATGTTATTAACAATGTAGTTAATGCAACAACTGGGGAAATTCCATTCACTCGATGGTATGGTAGAAAGCCTGATTTAAGTTATTTGCATACCTTTGGTGCACCAGCATGGGTGCATATTCCCACTCAAGTAAGGAATAAAGGTCAGCATAGAGCTAGGTTATTGTATTTTGTTGGCTATGATACAAATCATAAGGCATTTAGATTTTGGGAGAAAGGTACTAAAATACTTATAGGAGTGCAAGTGCTAAATTTATGGAGCATGTAGGATGGAGTAAGCTAGAGCAGGAAGACAACAGAATGAATGATAATGTTGTTATTGAGACTCCAATGTTTGAGGATAGTACTTCTAGTAAGAGATATGTTGAGAATAATATTGAAGAAGAATCTTCAATGGAGGATTCATCAGGTGACCAACCCTCTTTAGATGATGAAAGAGATCTGATAGGGGAGGTGAAAGTAGAAGTGAAGGAGGAAGAAATTCCTACTACTAGTACAAATTTACCTAGGAGAGGTACTAGGGATAGAAGGCCACCTGATAGATTTCAGGCTAGTATTGTTTGTCAAGTGAGTTTACAACCTTCTAATTATAATGATATTAGGTTGTATCCTGAAAAGGATCAAAAGGCTTGGCCCGAGGCAATGAATGAAGAATTGAATTCATTGAAAGAGTTGGATGTGGTGCTACCAAGTGGTGAAAGAGCTATTGGTTGCAAATGGGTATATAAACTAAAAACAGGCAGATTGCCATAAGAGGGAGCTAGAGATTGTAGTTTGGAAGTGCTCTGGAATTCTCTCTGCTGATTCATTCGTGATTGATTTTGTGTCTGATAGTGAGCTCTGTGTGAAGCTCTGTTACTCTATGATAGTTTGATGTGTTTGTAAGCTGTAATATATTTGTTTGATGTAAGACAAAGAAAGGCTGGTAAGAAGATTATTGTACTTCTTGATATTGACTGACTGAATGTGACCTGGACTGTTTAATTGGACTGTGCTATTTATCTAAAAGTAAACTACTTTATACACTTTAACGAATCTGTTTGTGACTGGATTATTACTCCTATCCACTGGTTACCACCCCATTTCTATGTGCATGTCCCTGATAACTCAGGGGTCGCTCTGTGCACTCCTTAACAGAACTACTATGTATATTTACAGAACAAATCGTCTCTATACTCACTCATTTTTACCCAACATAATTCTAGCACCAAAAATTGGATGAAAAAGAGAACAAGAGAACAAGATGGTTTTGCTCCCTTTTTAAAATTTTTCTTTCAATGTGATTCCTGTAAATAAACTAGAGAGATATAGCAATAAAACATGTAACTTTTCTTGTTGCATCTAGCAGTATCTGTGTTCTACACCACCCAGGAGGAAATATATCAAGTGCACCTGCAGACATAAGAGATATCCAGGAAACTTGTTTTATGTTTGATAAACATAATGTAAATAGCATATCATTGAGAACAAGCTAAAAAATAAACATGAACTTCAATAAGACAATATTCCAATGTCAAAGAAGTATCTGGGATCTAAATGAAGATTTAGAAGCAGCCAATTTGGTAAATATTTAATGAAGTATTCTATTACTCAGGTTCTACCAGAAATATAAATCTTAAACAGCCACAAACCACAAGCCTTCATCTGAACTGTCAAAAGAGATAATGCTCCAGCTTAGCAGTCATGTAAAAGAATGAGCAAGGCACTTTAAACAGCTGCAAATATGATAAAATCTGCGCTACTTTTTACCTCAGGGGCGTTAGAGACTCACAGCTGTTTTTCACAGATGGCAGGCAATTTTAGGTAGCATGCTGGGGCAGACAAAGAGGAAGTGACCAAGGTCAGATGTCAAAAGTTTGTTTCAGCAGATGACACAAAACTGGAGAGAATTGCTTTGGAAGATAGATTCAAGATTCAGAACAATCTAGACAGACTTGAGCATTGTGCTCTATCCAACCAGATGCAGTTCTGTGGCAAACAACAACAACAACAACAACTCAAGATCCTGCACTTAAGTGGGATAAACTACCTCCCCAAAACTGAACTGTAGGGAGATTTTTCTAAGTAAAGGAAACTGAAAGAGATATGGATGTTACAGATTTAGAACTGATTGAGGGGATAACACATGGCTTCCAAAAAGTCAGGCTGCCATTCCTTTTCAACAGCAGACTGACTGAATGTATAAGTGATAAATTGGTTTCACCTAAGGAGATTGGGGAATAATTTTACCATATTCAGCTGGAAAACAACTTCATCTTCTAGATCAGCAGTTCCCAACCTAGGGGTCGCGACCCCTTTGGGGGTCGAACGACCATTTCCCAGGGGTCGCCCCGGCATCATCAGCCCCCCCCGCCACAGGCCTGGCCATCTCGGCTCAACTCGCCCGAGCCCTCCAATTGGTCGGGAGAGGTGCCATTCGGCGAGAGGCGTTTGTGTCTGATTCCCCCCACCTCCCCGGCCGAGGGACAGGCCCGCAGGAGAGCCCTTCTGACTGGCGGGAAGGCAGTGTGGATGAAGCACCTTTCCCTGCCTCCTGTGCTTGTCTGGCACCCACCCCTGCAGAGCTTGACTCCCTTCTGCTCCCCCCTCCTGACTTGACTCCCTCCTGCTCCCTTGGGCCCGCGGTGCCTGAGGTCTCCTGCTCGAGGGGACTGGAGCAGAGGTGGGGGTCCTTTTGTTGCACGCACTTTGGGAGACAAATGGGGGGTGCAGCCTCAGTGCTAGGAGCGTGGGGGTTATCCCCACCAGGGGCCCTTTTCTGGAGCATCAAACCCGCCGCAGCAGAGCTTGTGAGGGGGGAAGGCTGGCACTCCAGCCAATAAAGAGAAGAGCCGCACTCGGAGCCCTGGCCCTGGCAGACTTTCCGTGGCGCCTCTGCCTGCCTTTGGATGGGGGGATCCCAGCGTGGGCATTGCAGTTTCCAGCCCCGCTCGCTACAGGTAGACGGGAGAGACTCTGCGAAGGGGATGGCTCTCTCCGGGCAGCCGCCTGTCCTGGCCCCGCCGAAGTCGCGCACGCCTTTTGCGATGGGGCTCGAAAAGCTCCCAGAGGCAACACGCGAAGCAAGCGGAGACCTCGCCTGGATCTGGAGACTTTGCCCGGACGCCGCCATTTGGGTTTACCCGGCACAGAGGGTAAAAGGACCCAAATGGCGGCGGCGCAGTGGGTTGTGGTGCGGGGGCAGGGGTCGCGGCATTAGGAAGGTTGGGAACCGCTGTTCTAGATAGACCAATTTTAGAGAATGGATTTATTGTATTTAAATAGACAGCAAAGTCTAGTTCAACCCCTTGCTTAAGACAGAAATTCCCATACTATATCGAACCAATGATTGTCCAATCTTTCCTTCTTAATATCAGAAACAATCATGGATATTTGATCCAGGATGAATCAAAGTTAGCTGTTGGAATAATTTGGAATAGATAAGAAGCCATGCTAAACTTTCTGCGAGTTGAAAACAGCAATTATTTATTAACAGAGAGTGTTGATACTTTGCTCTTCCCTTTTCTGTTTGGTTGTTTGTTATCCTACTTGTTAGCTATTTTGCCATTAATATAGTAGATAGATGACAGCTTAATAATTTGTGAACAGAATTAGAAGTTTGAAAATATCTCAGGCCTGATTCACAAGGGGTGGGAAACTACATAATTTTGTTGTAATATACTTATCAGTATTCAAATAGGGGGATGATATGTGTATACATGTTTCTTTTTTTAATGCACCTGTGGGAAATCCCCCTCCTAGAAGAATGAAATATTTTGAGAAATATTAAAAAGGCAGAATATTATATTTCCCCAAAGGGGGATATGGAGAAACATGTTTTTAGAGGCAGAAAGTAGCCCTCACTTTTTCTTAATAGCCCACAGCAAATGTCAGCACTTAAGAGATAAAGAGCTTATTGAAAGAAGCCAACTATCTAGATGGCTCTATTCATAAGCAAAGCAAATACTGCAGGCAGAAATTCGTTCAAGACAGGATATTTCGAAACTGCAGCGAAGTTTGACAGCTAAGAAAAGCAGAGTGATAGGATTAGAAGCAGTCCCTCACCCAAGATCCAACACATTAAGCCACAATAGGAATTGCCTAACACCCTTTCAGAACACAAGCCCTTTCATTGCACCATCCCAGAGCAGTCCAAACTTCATCTGGGAGCTCAGATAAACAATAAGACAGAGGTTAACCAGATTAGCTCAGACAAGCACCTAGGATTTGTATTTCCTCTTTTGCCTATAGAGTCAGCTATGACCCCTACATAACCCCTACATGACCCCATAGGAATCTGACAACAGCCAATAGAATATTAAAGGATATGTTTTTGCACAGGAACAGGAAGCTCAAATACAAAGCCCAAAGAAGGTATTACCCCCTCCCCGCCACTCTCAACTCCGTTTTGTCAGCTGCCCAGAACCACAAACCCTGGTGGGTCTGCTTCATC
The DNA here is from genome assembly GCA_023053685.1 of Diadophis punctatus similis. Taxonomy (NCBI): domain Eukaryota; kingdom Metazoa; phylum Chordata; class Lepidosauria; order Squamata; family Dipsadidae; genus Diadophis; species Diadophis punctatus. The sequence continues at coordinate 29,288,040 of JALIGW010000008.1, read as the reverse complement.
AATAAATGGACCCTCTTTCCAATCAGCCTCCAGTCTCCATTTTATTTCCAGCGCCTTTCTCCCAGCTTGGAACTGGACCATATGGATATTTCTCCCAACACACCCTTTAAATGTTTTGTTTGGGGTTTTTTGTTTGTTTCTGTGAATTTTTTCTTTTCCAGAGTTTTGTTTTTTAATAAAATAAAAATAATTTGTAAAAAAAAAACAGATGATCAATTAGATGTTCAGGATAAGCAGTCAATAGTAGTGCCTATGAAAGGTTCAGGTAGATCACTGCTTAAGTATGAATCAGCAGTGTGCTGAAGCTGCCAAAAAAGCCAACGCAGACCTAGGCTGCATCAATAGAGGGATTGCATCAAAATTACAGAAAGTGATGGTACAGCTCTGTATTGCAATCGCAAGCCCACATACTGTGGGTTAAAAAAAAAAAGATGCCAAGGTCTTAGAAAGAGAGCAGAGAAGAGCAACAAAGATGATAAAGGTCATAGAAGCTAAATCCAATGAAGAATGGCTAAAGAAATTAAATATGTTTAGCTTATTAATGAGAAGACTGAGGGAACACATGATAGCAGTCTTCCAATACTTGAAGGGCTGCCAAAGGGAAGAGGAAGTCAATTTATTCTCCATAATACCTGAAGAAGCAGTGGGTTAAGTTGGTCAGAGGGAAATCCAACTTGCAAATAAATTGGGATTTCCTGATGATATTTCCTGACTATAAAGTAACGGAACAACTTAACTTCCAGAGTTGTAAGTGCTTTATTACTGTAAGTTTTCAAGGAAAGATTGGACAACCATTGGTTCAAGATAGTATGAGGATTCCTGTCTTGAACAGGGGGTTGGACTAGAAGACTTCCAAAATATCTTCCAATTTGTGGTTCTATGATTCTATGGTTAACCTTTTGTGTACATAGAACTGAAATGTAATGAAGGTTTTCATGTGATCCGTCTTTTGCAAATATTCAGCAATGCATGTTTGATTTTAATCAGTATAATAAAATCATTATTTTATTTAAATGAAGGTGTCATGGAGGTGCCATTTAAACCCAGGCTTATTTGTGAAAAGTGGTTCTAGAAGAAAAGCATATGGGATGCTAATGCTCCTAAATGCATTCTAGCCATAAACCATATTAAAACTGCCTCCTATCATGAATATTCAATCAATAAAAATTGACCCAGCATTTTCCACTTGCAAGTCAGTCATGATGGTAATTTATTTACTAAGAAGACTGATTAGCAATAGTTTTACACAAATTGGAAAACCTTAATAATAAAAAAAAAGTTTCATCATCTCTTTTTAAGAGAATAACAGAATTGGAAGGGATTAAAAAAAAGGTTGCAAACTCAGACACAGATTAAAATATCCAGTGTTTTAATTTCTCTCTGCAAAGGTAACAATTGGTGCTAAGTAGCCAAAGTAGATTTCAACCACAAGGAAAATTCTCCCTTATACTGTCTAGTGCACTTCTGACAAAAACAGGATTTGCAGCAGGACTTAGCTGTATAGTTTGCCTTTTTAAAAGAGGTGCTTTATGTCTGGCAGTTATTTCATTTTTTAAGGATATATTGCCCTTGGTTGTTGTTTTTTAAATATATAAATAAACTGAACCAGGAATCCAAATATGTTGTTTGCAATGCCAAGAAGCTGATTGATAGAGAAAAGGAATAACAGCTGGTGATTTCATTTCCTCAGTTTGTGACAGCATTAAACAGCCCAGCTGCCTACTTTTGTAAATACTTAAAGCTTTCCTTATTTATTTTTATTGCCTGAAGCCTGCTAGATATTCAGAGATCCATTTTTCCCTACCGGTAGATATTATCCATTTAAAATTTTACTTGAGCTGCATTGCAACGGCTTATCTTTCAATAGCACTGATGTCATGTTTTTACTTGAACATAATTATTCTTTGATTTAAAAAAAATCAAAGGAGTGCAATAATACAGTATCTCTTATTTTTATGAGTTCAATAAACATACATGTTCTGGTTTGGGCATTCGGTGCCGAAAAGGTTCACCATCACTGATCTAGGGTGTTGGCTATTCCTGCCAGCTTAGTATTATCCACATATTTGGTAAGTTCCCCTTCTATTCCCTCATCTGTCATTTATGAAGATGTTGAAGAGTATTGGGCCTAGGATGGAACCTTGTGGTACCCCACTACTTACTTCCCTCCATGTAGACGTAGACCCATTAGGGACTACTCATTGGGTATGGTTTGTCAGCCAGTTACAAATCCATCTGATGGTGATGTTATCTATCCCACTTTATCATTTAATTAAAATAAGACCTGAATTCACAGTCCTGGGATTATTTAAGGAGAATAAAGAAAACTGATTTGGCCAAGCATAGCTATGTGCAGACAGAAATGATGACAGGATTTTAGAAACGTCAGGAATTAAGGAAGATAGTGGAGATTGGCAGTTCTATATACCATGTTTCCCCAAAAATAAGACATGTCCCGAAAATAAGCCCGACGGCTTTTCAGGACATGCCTTGAAATAAGCCCAGCCCCAAAAATAAGCCCCCTTCCCAACTACGTACACGCATCCCCTGCCCCATCTGCCACTCCCAAATTGTGCCTGAAGATCTTACCAGCATCTGGCAGCTCGTCGCTTCTCTTTCTCGGCAAGTCTTTGCAGGGAAACTCCTTGAAATGTAAAGGAAAATTATCGCGAGTGTGAGAAGTTGTTAATTGCTCACACTCGCGATAACTTTTCCTTTACATTTCAAGGAGTTTCCCTGCAAAGACATGCCAAAAAAAGAGAAGCGGCAAGCTGCCAGACGCTGGTAAGATGAGCAGCCCAGCCCTCCCCCTCCCCTGCCTCACCTGCCACCCCCAGATAGGGCACGCATCTCGCAGCTCTCCCCACCATGAGACGCGTGTCCTAGATGCTCGTCCAGAGCGGCTGCTGTCCTGGCTGGATTTGGAAGCCGAAAGGGTGAAGTTTGGGAGAAAGAAAGACTTCTGCTACTTCTGCTTTTGATTGCACTGCAGGAAAGCAGCAGAACTCTTTCTTTCCCCCAAACTAAGGCTCTTTGGCTTCCAAATCCAGAAGCAGCAGGGAGGAGGACGCGCACCCCACCCACCCTGCCAAGCCCCCGCACGAGATGCATGTCCTAGACCCTTGTCCAGAGTGGCTGCTTTCCAGGCTGGATTTGGAAGCTGAAGAGCCTTAGTTTGGAAGAAAGAAAGACTTCTGCTGCTTCTGCTTTTGATTGCACTGAAGGAAAGCAGCAGAACTCTTTCTTTCCCCCAAACTAAGGCTCTTCGGCTTCCAAATCCAGAAGCAGTGGGGAGGAGGATGCACGCCATGCCCCGCCCGCCCTGCCAAGCCCAGCGCGAGATGTGGCACCCGAAGCTTCTCCCTTCTTGAAGGCCATTCCCTAAGGAGCTGTCTTCTGTCTGCATGACGTAGGACCTCCTGGGAAGCTGACATCTCGGAGATGTCACAATGTCTTCTTCGTCCCCCCATAAATGTTATTGGTATGCTCCATTCCTTCCTCCCTACTCACTTGTAGCAACCCAAAGGGGGGGGGAAGAGAGGGTGGAATCATCGCTTTTCTTTTCTCTCACTTTTTTGCTTCATCCACATCCTTACTTCCCAGTCCTTATTTTTTTCCATCATCTTCATTTACTCTTGGCATTGTTACTGCAAATCTCTCACGATGCTGGAAAACTTGGCTTGCTGACAAATGCCTTTGCTAGCTCACTCTTTCGCTTTACCCTGGGATAATTGTGTCCTCGCGCCCCACCCCACCCCCACCCCGCTCCGCCTGAAAAATTATCTGTGTGTCTCTCGGCTGGTCTCTTTAGGGAAAAAAGGCTTGCAAAATACAGAAACTCTTCTCACTGCAAGTTGTTAATTGCTTGCCCTCGCGAGAAGAGTTTCTGTATTTTGCAAGCCTTTTTTCTCTAAAGAGACCAGCTGAGAGACACACAGCTACCAAACTCAAGTACCATTAAGATGCCCGTCTTGCGCCCTGCTGCCGCTGCCTCGTGGAGCAGGACTCTGCAAGGCTTGTTGTGCCGTTGCATGCACAAATGGCAGGAGGACCCCAGCTGTGCCGGTATGATGAACCTCACAGCAGTTCTGCAGTTCGTGCATACAACAGCACAAAAAGCCTTGCAGAGTCCTGCTCCATGAGGCAGTGGCGGCAGGCCAGCTGCTTGGCCGGCGCCAAGAGCAGGGAGGTGGAGGTGGCGGCACCCCCAAATAATAAGCCACCCCCAAAAATAAGGCCGGGGCAGTTTTGGGGGGTCAAAAAAATATAACCCCCTGTCTTATTTTTGGGGAAATATGATATTGACACAGCAATTTGCCTTCCATTTTGTGAAAGGAAAACAAAACAAAAATAGAATGATGCAAGTTTTCAGAGGTAATTGGTTTTGTTTGAATCAAGTCGTCCTTTGAAAGATTTGTTAAAATAAATGTGTAATTTAAGCAATAGTTCCTTTATTTTCACAATTATAACAGAATACTAATCCTGGATTTTGAAAAACAATAGCTTTATATTTGCCGATAAAATATTTTGAGAAAGCATTAAAACAAACCTATTATATATTCTGTTTTGAATATCTGAGGACAAAACAGCATAATATACCGCTGATAAACTAAAAGCTTCACAAAGTATCAAAGGAAGTGGTTGCTGAATTGTCTGCAATATTGGGGGGGGGGGAGTCATATTACCACCTTCCTAAGCCCAGGATAAAAATTAATTGCATTTTGCAAGATGCATTGTAAAAATTGTATTTTGCAACTTACATTGATAGATGAATTCAGGACAGTCTGAGTACATATTTTTTTAAAATAATGAAATATAAATATTGGGAAAGGAGCAGCAATGTATAAGAATGGAGAAAAAACACTTTTATAGTTACTATTTTAGAATAATCACCAATTGCACTCTTTATCTTGTATCATATCTAACATCAATGACGTAATATTACTACAGTACTTTGGAGCATGCGTGCTTAAATGGTTTTATATTCAACCACTAGAAATAATGCTTCTTTCTATACCAACTTGTTCATATTTTACCACAAAAATATTTCTTCAAGAATCTTCATTAACAAAACTATGTTATATAATCACATGTAAAAAAGAGAACCTAATTTTAGAATGAAAAAATACTTAATTTGGAATGGCAATTCTAAAGAGGTTCATTTGATATTGAATTAAAAAATCTTACCAGTACCAGTTAATACTTTTCTTCTCTTTGGGTAGAATATAAATGTGTTTTGCTTTGTTTCATTTCTCAGGGAAATTGGAGATAGAAAGAGATTTGACTTTATTGTACAATAGTTTACACATACATAGTGAACAACAAAGTATTTAAAATAGTAACAAAGCTGATGCAGGCAATAAAGTATCCTATTTTCATTGCTAGAAAAACAGGAAGTCTAATCAATATCAGGTAAATGAAGGAAGATGATTTCCTGAAATTTCTGGTATTTATTTTGCCAAACATCTAGAAAATCCATAATACTGTAACCAGTGATAGGTTTAAAAAAAAATACAGCAGGAACATTCTTTTCTTGGGTATTCACTTATACATCTTCAAAAATCTCAGGGGTTGCCACAAAGAAGAGGGAATCAAACTATTTTCCAAAGAACCTGAGGGCAGGACAAAAAGCAATAGATGGAAACTAATCAAGGAGAGAAGCAACCTAGAATTAAGAAGACATTTCCTAACAGTTAAATAATCAGTGGAATAACTTGCCTCCAGAAATTGTGAATGCTGGAGTTTTCTGGAAGTTTTTTTTATTTCAAAAAGTTTTATTAGTACAAAGTACAAACATTTTTCACTTTTTCTCCCCCCCTTCTCCCCAACCCCCTCCCCTTCCCCCCATCCTCCCCCCCTCTCACCCACCCCACCCCGACTTCCCAGAAAAAGCACAGGGTGTAATATTCAGTAAAATTAAGATTAAATTATACTAACAAATTCTTAATTTCAAAATTTCTCTAAATCTTTAACTCCTTGTTGCTCAAAATCTCTTAAGCATAATCTAAAAATCAGGCATATTATTAATCAATTCACATTTCAATATATCAGACTGTAGATTTACTCCCCTATGTATCTTTCATTTATATAATCTTTAAAGTATAATAATAAAAAGAAAAGAAAGAAGAAATCTTTCTTTAACCATTTCATTCAGTTACACAACCATCAACATCATTTCCTCAATACTAAATAGATCTTCCTTCTTCTGACACTATACCTCTTCGATAAACATAAAAATTAAAACATATTAACAAATTGTTAATTCCAATATTTCTCTAATTCTTTAACCCCTTCTAACTCAGAACCTTTTAAGCATAATATAAAAATCAAACACATTATTGCTAACCTAACATTCCAATATATAAAATTAATAATTTCATAATCTTTAAAATATAATAGTAAAAAGAGGAAAATAGGAAAACAAAGAGGAGACACAACCATCAACGTCATTTCCTCAATAGTAAATGGATCTTCTTACTGCGAAGTATGAATTTTCATTCATCTCTCCATCTGGCCTATAACTTCCCATGCTAAGACCAAATTCTAATCGTTCCTTCTTCTCTGTCGAACTTTAGATCTAACTCTTGCAGCCATTTGTAGCTTAGTAATTTTTTGAGTTGTCAGCTCTGCTCTAGTCTGACTCTGATCTTCTGTCTCTTCTTCCACATTATAAACATCTCTCTGGTTCTGTAAATCACCTTGACTCATCAAAGCTCCTTCCATTTGAACAACTATCGATGACTCTGCTCTCTCATCTTCTATTGCTTCCTTCATTCTTCTTCCTTCTGGAATTTTGGATATGTCGGCCTTTAACACTTTTACATAAAAATCAGTAGCTTTCAATATCATATTGAGCCAATATCTCTTTTTCAGGTGTCTCACCACTATCCCAGTTGGAGCCTTCCATCTATACTGTATGTTAATGTATTAGCAGAGTATTCCTTGTGTTACCAAGGTTGTGCATACAGAAACGTTTAGATTGAGATCAGTTGTGAATAAGTACTCAGCCACACACAGATATACTAACTTGAATTAAAGTTTACTTTAAGAAATAGCATGTTCCTATAAACAGTCCAAAGTCATACACTTAATAGTCATAATGACAATCCAAGTATTATCCAGTACAAATACATTTCAGCTATAATACATAACTACAACACAGAGAGAAATGCAGAGCATACATACTCTGGGCCCATAACCAAGTGTTAATGATAAGCAGAGACTACACTAAGTAGCAGAGACCAAAGACAAACAGAGAGGGACTCCCAGAGAAATAAGCTGTGAACTCTAGCTCCCTCTTGTGGCAGTCTGCAACACCTAAGCTAAACGGACTTATAGCTGTTAAAAGCTAGACATATATTGTTCTATCCAATATTAGTTATGGTCAGAGACCTAACATTCTCCCCTTTGGGTAGATCAATATATAATACCTTACATCTTTAAACCATAGTTTTCACAACACTCTTTGTGTTTAATTGCACCTTGCGCTTTAGTAAAATGATCTGCAATATTCTGTTCAGTCATGCAGTATTCCAACTTAACCATTTTATTTTGAACACATTGTCTAACATTCAGATATCTCAAATCAGTATGTTTCGACCTTGTTTTCACAGCTAAACTATTAGCCATACTAATGGCAGATTGATTGTCTTCATACACAATAAATGGCTCCTGTACAGTAATTCCTATATCCTTTAACAATTGTTTATAATATACCAATTCTGTACACATTAATGATAAACTCGAGAATTCTGCTTCCATAGTGGATAAACTAATATGTTGTTGCCTAATAGATTTCCACCCTATTAAAGCATTACCCAACATTACCACTATACCTGATGTTGATTTGCGAGTCATTGCATCAGTAGCAAAACTTGCATCAGCATATGCAGATAACACTAATTCATTTCTCGGTTCTAAATATAAAGAATAATGTATTGTGTGCTTTAGATATCTAAGTATTCGTTTAGCTGCTTGCCAATGCCTTTCATTTGGTTCAGCATTATATCTAGCCAGTTGATTTACGCTGTAAGATATATCTGGCCTAGACCAATTACTCAAATATGAGAGACTACCAATTAGAGACTGATATATCTCCTTATCAAACACAGGACATTTAGTATCACTATTTGTAAATCCCTGATCCATTGGTGTCTTAGCAGTTTTACAATTCTCCAGGTTATATCTTTTTAACAATTGGCTAATCTTCTTAGCTTGCGAAATTTTGAATCCTCTATTTGTCTTCATTATATCAAGACCCAAATAATGTTTAATTTCTCCTAAATTTCTAATCTTGAACTTTCTTTGTAATTCAGAAACAATATCATTTGCTTCTTGTTCAGTCTTTGTTATAATCGCTATATCATCTGTAAATAATAGCAACAGAGAAATCAAACCATCTTTCTCTCTCCTAAATAAACAAGGATCAGCTATACCAGCTTTAAAATCCATGGAAACTAATTCTTTTACAATGCATTTATTCCATTCATAACCTGATTGCTTTAAACCATAAAGACTTTTCTTTAATTTCCAATAATTATTTTTTCCATCATCTTTTAAACTTAATGGCTTTCTCATATAAATGGTATGTTGTAAAGGTGCATGTAGATATGCAGTTTCGACATCTACATGATTAATTATGCATTTATTTTTAGCTGCCCAAACTAATGCTCCTCTCAATGTATTTGCTCTCAGACTAGGTGCAAATACCTCATCATAATCCTTATCTGATTGAGCAAATCCCTGAGCAACTAATCTTGCTTTATGGGTAACAGTGCCATCCACACCAGTCTTTAATTTATACACCCATCTGCAACCTATTGCACGCTCACCTGGTGGTAACTGTACATCTTCATATACCTCAAGATCCTTTAAAGATTTTAATTCCTTATTCATAGCTTCCTGCCAAGCTACCTGTTCCTTTGTTGGATACAGCTTAAGTTCATTATAATTAGACGGTTCCACATTAATCTGGCATACAATACTTGCCTGATATCTATCAGGTGGACGTCTCTCCCTAGTTGACCTCCTAGGCAATTTAGTACAAGTTGTTGGAATTTCCTCTTCCTTTTCCTCCCCTATCGAGGTATCTTCTACATCACCCATAGATGATTCCTCTATTGAGGATTCTTTCACTATCCTATCATCAGTACTATTCTTATCAGAATCATCAGGAAACAATGGATCCTCAACAACAATACTATCTTGTTCCTTGTATTCCTGTTCCAGTTTACTCCATCCAACATGCTCAAGGAATTTAGCACTTGCACTACAATATACTCTAGTAGTACCTGGCTCCCAGAATCTAAATGATCTATGATTAGATTCATACCCTACAAAACATAATTTCCGTGCTCTATGTTGTCCCTTTCGCCTTACTTGTGTGGGAATATGCACCCATGCTGGTGCACCAAATGTATGCAAATAACTAAGATTTGGTTTCCTACCATACCAACGGGTAAATGGCAATTCACCAGTTGTTGCATTCACTACATTGTTCAAAACATGGTTAGCACACATTATAGCTTCACCCCAGAGTCTTTCTGGTAAACCAGAATCTGAAATCATGGTTCGAGACATAGCCTGTAATGTCTGACCTCTTCTTTCAATATGCGCATTATGTTGCGGCCGAAAAGGAGCAGAACGCTTATGTTCAATACCAGCTCTCTTTAGCATATCTTCAAATCTCTTATTGGTAAACTCAGTACCATTATCTGTTACTAAACTAACCAGTTTCTTTTTCATTTTTCGTTCAACAAACCTTAACCAGTTTACAAAATGCTGATATGTTTCCTTTTTTGTTTTCATCAGATAACAGAAACCATATCTAGAAAAATGATCAACTATGCTCAATATATAACAGGCTCCACCTAAACTGGGTTTCTTAGGGCCAATGAGATCAGCAAATACAACCTCTAATGGTTCCTTGGTTTTAAATCCATTTAACCTGTTTGCAGGAATTACCTTGCTCTTTTCCTGATTGCAAGCATTACAGTTTAAATATCTTGCACAAGGTTTTAATTTTATACCATTAGATAACTCAACAGTTTTCTTTAAAATTTTGAAATTTAAATGTCCCATACGTCTATGGAGCAAATGAATACATTCGTCATGAGGCTTTCTATTTTCATAAACTGAATTGGCCTTATTTAATGGACTATCATGGATAATGTATAAGCCATCATGCAACCTTGCAGTAACTCTTTTACCTTGTTTTTCAATTAAACATTTATCTCCCTGAAAAGTTACCACAAACCCTGCTTTTACCAATTCTCTCACAGATAGTAAGTTATATATAAGGTTAGGTACATATAACATTGGTAAATTTTCATTAATACATGAACAATATGCATTACCTTCTCCAGATACTTTCAATTTCCAGCCATTTGCTAATGATACATGCTGGTTACTTTTAGTCATATTTACAAATCTCTCTTTACTTTTAGTTATACACTGAGATGCTCCACTGTCTATTATCCAGATATCATGGCTTACATTTTTATTTGTACTTGATATAGCTACACTAACATCATTATAAGCTCTCTGCATATTACTAGCATTCTGCTTTTTACCCTTTTTACAGAATCTGGCTATATGACCTTTAGCCCCACAAGAATAACATTTCCTAACAATATAGGCAGTTGAAGACCGTTGTTCTTCCTGTGGTGGTTTCTCTCTCAGTTGTTTTCTATCTTGCCTTCTTCTAGACTCTTCTAACAGTCTTCCTATTATGCCAGTCAATGTCAGTTCATCTCTGGTCAAAATTTCCAGTGAAGACACATAATCATCATAAGAGTCATCCAAAGAAGAAAGAATAATATAAACTTGATGCAACTCTGAGAAAATCAGTTCTTTTTCATGTAGCTCTTGTAATGTTCTCTTCATAAACTCCAAATGAGCTAACATGTCATCACCTTTTAACAAACGTGCTCTGAACAGTTTACGTGTAAGGTGTATGTGCGCACCAACACTATCACGAACATAAAGTCTCTTTAAGGTACTCCAACACTTGGCAGCAGAATCTTCACCATGAATATGGACCAGTTGCTGATCACTCAGTGTCAGTCCAATAATACTAAGAGCCTTTTCATTATCCCGGTTAAAGTCAGCTATTTTCTTCTTATCTTCATCATTTGTTGGATCCCAAGCAGTTATATCAGGTGGATTATTAACCACAGTCCATAATCCTTCTTTACGCAAAAGTAAGCTGCACTTCATAGACCAGGAAACATAGTTAGTTCCATCTAACCTGGTTATCAGGGATAAGCTAGTTGACTGTTCTTGTGCCATTGTTAATTTAACAGTAAACCACAAGTTAGCTGTCTGAGTATGAAACTGAATATTCACACTAACTCTCAATATCTCTCTGGGCCCATAACCAGTGTTAATGTATTAGCAGAGTATTCCTTGTGTTACCAAGGTTGTGCATACAGAAACGTTTAGGTTGAGATCAGTTGTGAATAAGTACTCAGCCACACACAGATATACTAACTTGAATTAAAGTTTACTTTAAGAAATAGCATGTTCCTATAAACAGTCCAAAGTCATACACTTAATAGTCATCATGACAATCCAAGTATTATCCAGTACAAATACATTTCAGCTATAATACATAACTACAACACAGAGAGAAATGCAGAGCATACATACTCTAGGCCTTGCTCTAATGATAAGCAGAGACTACACTAAGTAGCAGAGACCAAAGACAAACAGAGAGGGACTCCCAGAGAAATAAGCTGTGAACTCTAGCTCCCTCTTGTGGCAGTCTGCAACACCTAAGCTAAACAGACTTATAGCTGTTAAAAGCTAGACATATATTGTTCTATCCAATATTAGTTATGGTCAGAGACCTAACACTGTACTTGCTGTTTTTTCAGTTCTTCAACCAGAAAGGCATAATCCTTTCTGGCTGTCAACATTTTAGGAGGAATTTCTTTCAATATCATTACTTCCTGTCCATCTACCTGAAACTTATTCTTGAAAGTCGCCAGTAGAATTTCATTACATAATGCCCTTGTAGTAAAATATATAACGATATCTCTTGGCAGATGTTTTTGTTTAGCAATCCCAGAATTGACACGATATATTTTATCAATTTGCATAACCAGTTCCTCTTTTGTCAATCCTAGTGTATATACAAATGCTTCCACCATCCTTTCTTTTAGATCTTCTTGTTTTTTCTCTTTTACACCTCTTATTCTTAAAGCAAACTCCATACTTCTATATTGAATCATTAACACCTCAGCTTCAAACTTTTCAATATTATTTTGAGTCTTATCTATATCTTCACCCAAAGTTATCACAGACTGTTTAATTTCTTCCACGTCCTGCTCCAAAATTTCCATATTTCCTACCAGTCCTTTAAGTACAAATATCATATCATTCCTCAGTTGCTGGTGTCGAGTATCAATCTCCTCTAAAACAGCCTGTATTTTTTCATTGATTTCATTAATTTTTGAGTTAAATTCCATAACAAGTTCATTCTTCATAATTTTTAAAGCATCAAATAACTTTTCAGGTGTTAAATTCTGTGGGGGTGTAAAATAAGGAGTGGGTTGCATTCTTGAAGTATAAACAGGAGGGTGCTCAAATCCTTTGTTAAAAACAGTCTTTCCAGGTTTAAAAGCCATTTAAAATTTCAGGTTAAACTTTTGGTTTTAATCCAAGATCAGAGAGAGAAAATAATTCATCAAAGTCAGGCGTTTTCAAACATTTTCAAACAAAAGGCCAAGTCCTTTATTAAAAACAGTCTTTCCAAGTTTTAAAGCCATTTAGGTTTTAAAATTAGGTTTGTTATTTTATTCCAAAGTCAGAGAGAAAGAAAAAAGAATTCCTCAGAGTTAGGCGTTTCCATACAGAGGGCTGCTAACGAAATGAAACTTTATAGCTTTCACTTTCCACACCCTCTGAATCTTCAATCACCATTTTGTTGCTTGTTAGCTCAGTTAATTTGTAACTTCCGAAGTGAAAGTCAGCATTGGAGTTAAAGTTAAGGTACTTGCCATTCAGGTCTCCTGCCTTTCTCTGTCTGCTGTCTGCAATGAATCGAAATTTCATAAATCCCATCTTGAAAACAGAGGCTGGTCGTGGCATCTTGCTCCGCATAAGCGGAGGCGTCCGAAGTCCTGGAGCAAGTGACAGGCTGCCTGGGGAGCCCTCACCCTTTGCGCCCCAGATTGTCTCCTGGGGCACTAGGGGGGCTCTACCCTCACTTGTCGGCTCTCATCTCTCCCCTAATCCTGGGGAGAAGATTTTCAAGCTGCCAGACAGCTGTTCTGGCGGCTTTACGGGACCTCGGAACAGGCGCTCAACAAGGAGCCTCCTCGATGCCTGTGGAGCCAAACCGGAAGTCGAGTTTTCTGGAAGTTTTAAAGAAGAGATTGAACAACAATTTCTCTGAAATAGTATAGGGTTTCTTTCCTGAACAGGGGATTGTAGACCTCCAAGGTCCCTTCCAACTATTCTATACTATACTATACTATACTATACTATACTATACTATACTATACTATACTATACTATACTATGGTGTGGTGTGGTGTGGTGTGGTGTGTGTGATGTAGTCTAGTCTAGTCTAGTCTAGTCTAGTCTAGTCTAGTCTAGTCTAGTCTAGTCTAGTCTAGTCTGACAGATGGGATTTCCAGGGAAGAAACTGGAGGCAGGTCTTCTGAGAATGGAACCAACAACTGTGATGGAATAAAGAATCTGACTGAAAAGCTGACGTATCATGATTCTTCTCCAAAAAAGAGGGCATGAATTGTTCACAAGTGTTCCAGATAGTTGCTACTGATGAGAAGACCAGAAAATAATATTTTCCAGTGCTGGAGATGGAGGAAAACCATTATAGCCCAAACTGCAGTTCAACACCTTTAAAAAGGACACAAGGGTCCCATAAAAGAGCCGAGGTGGTGCAGCGGTTAGAGGCAGGTACTGCAGGCCACTTTAGCTGACACTGATCCGCAGGTCAGCGGTTCAAATCTCACCGGCTCAAGGTTGACTCAGCCTTCCATCCTTCCGAGGTAGGTAAAATGAGGACCCAGATTGTTGGGGGCAATATAAATATACATTGCTTAATGGTGTAAACTGCTTAGAGAGTGCTTGCACTGTGAGGCGGTATATAAATCTCACAAAATAAATAAATAAATAAATACTGGTAGTCTTCAACTTATAGCCATAATGGAGCTCGGAATTTCTATCGTAAGTTACTGTGGTCTTAAGTCAAGGCACCTTGTGAACAGATTCAATTTTGCAAGTGTTTTTATGACAGTGAGTCTCCTGAATAGGCCAAAACCCAGCAAAACATGCTAGAAACCAGCAAAAAAAATCACAAATCAAGGTCATGTGACTGTGAAAAGTGCAACTAGTCATAAATGGGGGCTGTTTGCCAAGCGTCCAAAATGTGATCACATGACCATGTAAATAGCTTTTTTTTAAAGTCCATCATAACTTTGAACACTCATTAAATTTTCTTCCTCCATTGAGTTTGGACTTTAAGGTCTTCTTCACTCTCATTATGTATTCGCTTCTAACCTTCTTCTTGACTTCAATATTGAAGAAACCCAGGTATTTGTAGCAATCGTCTTCATCCAGATCTTGATGTTATTTCCATAGGGCATCTTGATTCCTTCAGTTTTCATTATTTTTCTTCTCTTGATGGTGAGGGTAACACATTAGATTAGAGCTTTTCCCTTTCCATCACCTCATATGGGTTTTTTTTTGTTGTTGCAGTGAATATTCAATGTTTTTAATCAGATTAAATTTGTACCTTTTACAGGTAATGCAGGCATTCAGAGTGAGTAATAAAATTGCTTTGGGAGACAGCCAAATCAGGGACATGAAAAAATGTAATTTCATTTACAGAAGCCCTGTCTACATAGTGAAGATCCAGAATAGTAATGCTTTAAACTCATTTATGGCGCTAGGGGTAGAGGGAAGCTAGCAATAATAATAATAATAATAATAATAATAATAATAATAATAATAATAATAATAATAATAATAATAATAATAATAATAATAATAATAATAATAATAATAATAATAATAATAATAATAATAATAATAATAACAACAACAACAACAACAACAACAACAACAACAGAGTTGGAAGGGACCTTGGAGGTCTTCTAGTCCAACCCCCTGCTTACGCAGGAAACCCTACACTACTTCAGACAGATGGTTATCCAACATCTTCTTAAAAATGTGTAGTGTTGGAGCATTCACAACTTTTGGAGGTAAGCTGTTCCACTGATTAATTGTTCTAACTGTCAGGAAATGTCTCCTTAGTTCTAAGTTGCTTCTCTCCTTGATTAGTTTCCACCCATTGCTTCTTGTTCTACCCCCAGGTGCCTTGGAGAAAAGTTTGACTCCCTCTTCTTTGTGGCGACCCCTGAGATATTGGAACACTGCTATCATGTCACCCCTGGTCCTTCTTTTCATTAAACTAGACATACCCAGTTCCTGCAACCGTTCTTCATATGTTTTAGCCTCCAGTCCCCTAATCATTTTTGTTGCTCTTCTCTGCACTCTTTCTAGAGTCTCAACATCCTTTTTACATCGTGGCGACCAAAACTGTATGCAGTATTCCAAGTGTGGCCTTACCAAGGCATTATAAAGTGGTATTAACACTTCGCGTGATCTTGATTCTATCCCTCTGTTAATGCAGCCTAGAACTGTGTTGGCTTTTTTGGCAGCTGCTGCACACTGCTGGCTCATATTTAAATGGTTGTCCACTAGGACTCCAAGATCCCTCTCACAGTTACTACTGTTGAGCAAGGTACCACATATACTGTACCTGTGCATTTTGTTTTTCTTGCCTAAATGTAGAACCTTACTTTTATCACCATTGAATTTCATTTTGTTTGATAGCGCCCAATGTTCAAGTCTGTCAAGATCCTTCTGTATCTTGAGCCTATCTTCTGGAGAGTTGGCTATTCCTGCCAGTTTGGTGTCATCTGCAAATTTGATGAGTTCCCCGTCTATCCCCTCGTCCAAGTCATTGATGAAGATGTTGAAGAGTACTGGGCCTAAAACAGGGCCTTGGGGTACACCACTACATACTTCCCTCCATGTAGATGCAGTTCCATTGAGCATTACACGTTGAGTGCAGTTGGTCAGCCAGTTTCGAATCCACCTGGTGGTGTTGCTGTCTAACCCACATTTTTCTACTTTATCTAGTAGTAGGTTATGGTCTACTTTATCAAATGCCTTACTGAAGTCCAAGTAAATTATATCGACAGCATTCCTCAGGTCCACTAATTTTGTCACTTTGTCAAAGAATGCAATAAGATTAGTCTGGCATGATCTGTTTTTGACAAACCCATGTTGGCTTTTGGTTATTACTTTGTTTGCTTCTAGGTGTTCGCTGATTCGTGCTTGATTATCTTTTCCAGAATCTTCCCTAGTATTGAGGTCAGGATGATAGGTCTGTAGTTTTCTGGATCTATTTTTTCTCTCTCTCACTAGGGGGTGGAAATGGACCCCGCAAAAGTCAGAGCAGTGCTCCAGTGGAAAACCCCCTGTACTCGCAAACAATTGCAGAGCTTCCTGGGGTTTACTAACCTTTATAGGCAGTCTATCCCCTCTTTTGCCCAAATAGTGTTGCCGATTACAAAACTGTTAAAAACCAAGGGGATAGATAAACTGAAACCTAGCCAATCACTGAATTGGACTATAGGCTGCCAAGCGGCATTTGAAAAACTGAAAAAACTCTTTTTGGCTGAACCTGTATTAAAACACCCAGACACAGAGAAACCATTTGTAATCTAGGCCGATGCCAGTGATGTGGAAGTCAGTGCTGTTTTACTCCAAGAGAATGAAGAAGGCAAATTACAACCATGTGCATACACCTCTATGAAGTTAACTGAAACTGAACAGAGATGGGCAATATGGGAAAAGGAGGCTTTTGCAGTTAGGAGGGCATTCCTAATTTGGAGACATTTCTTGGAAGGAAGTAAAATACCTTTCCAAGTATGGACCAACCACGAGAGCTTGGAAGCACCCTGGAAAATGTCTCCAAAACAAGTCCGGTGGGCACAGTACTTCCAATGCTTTAATTTCACTTTGAATTATTTACTGGGAGGGAAACACTTTTTGGCAGATGCCTTGTCCAGACTACCGCAATACAATAGTGTCAAGGTGGAAGTAATTAAGCCCATGATCCCAACCTCCCAATTAGCAGCTAAGGTCGTCACATGCTCTCAGGCGAAGAACGACCCCTCCACCTTAGACAATGCCACCACCACAGATTTCAAAAAACCCTTAGAAACAGATGAGTGGTTTAGTGCCAATGAACATACTTGGCATAATAAAAGAGGGGTTAGCTTGGGTGGGAAATAAGCTGTATGTCCCAGCTAGGGAAAGGCTGAGGATTATGTAAGCTTGTCACGACTCCAAATTAGCTGGTCACTTTGGTTTTGTAAAAACATTACATTTACTGAAATGGCAATTCTGATGGCCCTCATTAAAAAAGGACATAGAAAGTTATGTAGCAAGCTGCCTCATTTGTGCTGCTGCTAAATGCAGGCAGGGGAAACCCCCCCCCCAATCTACTGCAGCCGGTGGGCCGACCCTTCAGCACCATGGAGAGAGATCTCTATGGATTTCACTGTTGAATTGCCTGAGAGTTCTGGAAACACAGTGATCTGGGTTGTCACAGATCTTTTCTCAAAACAGGTTCATTTCATCCCATGCCAAAAGATCCCTATGGCTAAAGCCTTGGCTAAACTGTTTTGGTCCACATTTATCACTTGCATGGGCCCCCACGACATATTATTTCAGACAGGGGGGACCAATTCACACCCAAGTTCTGGAAAGCTTTTTTTAATCTATTTGGGACTGAGCAGGAACTTAGTTCTAGTCATCATCCACAGACAAACGGGCCTGGGATGAATGAACTCAGTTCTGGAACAATAACTGTGTTGTTTTATTAATTACCAGCAGGACAACTGGACTGAACTACTGTCTTTTGCAGAAGTAGCCTATAATAATGCAGTTCATGCTAGAACAGGTTTTACGCCTTTCAGAGTGACCACAGGGCAAGAATTTAATGCTATGCCTGAGTTACCCTCACATGAACCAGATATACCTTCCTTGAAACAGTGGATCAGTCATTTGCAAACCATTTGGCCGGTTGTCCGCAAAGCCATGAATAAAGCCAAGGCTGCCTATAAAGCACAAGCAGACAAGAACAGAGCCTAAACCTTATAAAGTGGGGGACAAAGTTTACCTTTCCACCAATTTTCTAAAATCTTTGCAGCAGTCTAAAAAGTTGGGTCCTGAGTTGGGCTGCTACCAGTTTGCACCGGTTCTCCCGAACTGGATTTTAATTTTCTGAGCAGTTCGGAGAACCGGTTGTTGGAAGAAATATTTTCCCACTTTACAGGGATAATCCTGCAAGGGAGGCAGGAAGGAAACATTCTGGTATGCCTATATTTCTAGCCTAATCCTTATCTTAATTGCCCTGTTGCTTTAAGTGTTTTCAGAAACTGCCTCTCGGTTAAGCCTTACACCCAGACTTTCTGTCTGTAGACTGAGCTTCTCTGGAGTCTCTCCCCCCCCCTGGGAGTTTTTTGTGGTAGTTTTATTCCTGAGGCTTGACTTTCTTAAGGATTGTTAAACTACCTCTGTTCCGCCCCTTATTATGGTAGAGGGTGAACAACATTTTGAGGTTCAGGAAATTCTTGACTCTAGGAAATTCCATGGGACCACTCAGTACCTGGTGGCTTGGAAACATCTCCCTTTCTCACACAATGAATGGGTTCACAAAAAACATGTTCATGCCCCTAAATTAGTATGTATATTTCATCAATTGTACCCCGACAAACCTCATTGATTTTATGTTTCCCTTATCTCCCCTTCCCTCTTGTTTTGTTTCATGTGGACTTCCTGTTTTTCTAGGGGGGGGGCATGTCAGGTCCCAGATATTTTTACATTTATTATTAAAATAATAAAATGAGTTACTGTTTCTTTAATATTGCTAACTGTTTTGAGTAGCAGCTTTAATATTGCTGACCAAATTTGCATCCTGTCCAAGGCCCCCACCATATTTTCAAGCACAGGCTGGGGGATCAGATAGTGAGGAAATTGTTGTTGCTGACAGGCAGCTGCAGCAATTGAAAAGAGAGAGAGGGGATGTTAAGCCGAAGATACGGAAGAATGTAACTCCTTCAGATTGGGTTACGAGATCACAGACGAAGCAATATCCTTTAAGGGAGATGCCGAATGGTGTGACGGCTGTGGGAGAACCCATAACTACTTTTGTAAATATGCCATTAACATCTTCTGACCTAAGGAATTATAAAATTCAGATGCCAAAATTGCAGTCTGATCCTATAGGTCTTTATGAGAGTTTGAATTTGTTTCTGGGACCAAACATTTATACTTTTGCTGAAAAACAACACATTCTGGGTTATTTGTTTACTTCAGAGGAAAGAGCTCAGATTAGTACAGCTGCCATGACATATTGGACAAAGACTCAGGAGGGGGTTGTCAATCCAATTGCAGCCGATGTTAAGTTTCCCTTGGTAGACCCACTTTGGGATAACAATGAAGTTGCTGGCAGGCAGAAACTGGAAGATTTGAAGAGAATAATTTTGGAAGGTGTTAGAACAGCTGTCCCTCAGGGAACTAATTTGAAGAAAGCTTTTGAAGTGGGCCAGTTGAAGGATGAGACTCCATCTGATTTTTTGAACAGGATAAAGGACTGTTTAAATAAATATTCTGGTCTGGCTCCTGGAACAACTGAATATGAATCTTTAATGAAGATACAATTTGTTACGAATTCCTGGCCTGATATTCAAAAGAAAATACAGAAGATTGATGATTGGGCCGGTGCTGACATTACTAAATTGTTAAAGGCAGCACAGAAAGTGTATGTGAATAGGGAAGATGCTAAGAGTAGGCAGAAAGCCCAATTGATGGCATCTGTGATGAAGGCAGAGAAAGCAAGAGATGGCAAGGAAGGATTTGGTAGAGGTAAGGTGTTTAGGAAGCCCATGGATAGGCAGGGACAACGTCCTAGCCCAGGAAGAGGGCTAGTCCCATGGAAGAAACCTGTTGGGGAAAGCAAGAAGTGTTTTGCGTGTGGGAGAGAAGGGCATTTTGCTAGGAATTGCCCACAGAAAGGGAGACCTCAAAGGAGAGAGCAACACCTTTTCACCCTCATGGGAGGTGAGGATGAATAGGGGTGTCAGGGGCTGTTGATTTTGGGGTCTCACCAAGAGCCCTTGATAAATTTGTTTGTGGGACCTGATAATGAAGAATATATGTTTTTAATTGATACTGGTGCTACTGGTGCTACCTGTAAGGTTGAAGCAATATAGGATTCCTGTAGAGAGCAGGGAAGACTTGAGCAAGGTGATAGAGACTCTATTGAGAGATGGATTAATAGAACCAGCAATGTCACAATACAATACACCAATATTGCCTATAAGAAAACCAGATGGTTCTGTGCACCTTTGCCATGATTTGAGACGAATCAATGAATTGATTGCCAGTCGTCATACGATTGTGCCTAATCCATACACGCTATTGGGTTGTATACCTAATAGTCATAAATACTTTAGTGTAATAGATCTTAAGGATGCTTTTTGGACTTGTCCATTAGCAGAAGAATCAAGAGATATTTTCGCTTTTGAGTGTACTGAACCAAAAACACATAGAATACAGCAGTACAGGTGGTGTGTGTTACCACAAGGCTTTTCTGAAAGTCCGAATCTGTTTGGACAGATATTGGAACAAGTGTTGGAACAGTTTAGTCCACCGGAGGGGTTGCAGTTGTTGCAATATGTTGATGATTTGTTATTGTCAGGAGAAAAGAAAGGGATGGTAGAACAAGGAACAAATGAGTTGTTGAATTTTCTGGGAAGTCAGGGCTTGAGAGTGTCAAGGAAGAAGCTACAGTACGTAGAGACAGAGGTGAAATATTTGGGACACTTGATTAGCCAAGGAAACAAAAAGATAAATCCAGAAAGGATAGACGGAATAGTGATGCAACCTTTGCCTAGAAATAAGAAGGAGGTTAGGAAGTTGTTAGGACTGGTAGGATACTGCCAGTTGTGGATAGATGGATATACTGATAAGGTTAAATTCTTATATGAGAAGTTGTTGGAGGACGAACCATGGGAAGTGTCATGGACAGAGGGAGACAGGGATAAGTTTGAGGAATTAAAGACAGCTATGATACAGGCACCTGTCTTGAGTTTACCTGATTTGGAGAAGCCTTTCCACTTGTTTGTGGCAGTGGAAGATGGAGTGGCTAAGGGAGTGTTGGCTCAGGTGGTAGAAAGAAACCAGTAGCGTTTTTGTCTAAGCTAATGGATTCTGTGGTAAGGGGATGGCCTTTGTGTATACAAGCCGTAGCTGCCACAGCTCTGTTGGTTGAGGAGAGTAGAAAGTTGACATTTGGAGGATCATTGGTAGTTAGTAGTCCACACCAGGTGAGAACAATTTTAACTCAGAAAGCGCATAGGTGGCTTACACATGCTAGGCTGCTGCAATATGAGGTGATTTTGTTATCACAAGAAAATTTAGTTCTTTCCACTGATAGGAATCTGAATCCAGCTGAATTCTTATCTGGAGAAAGGAACGAACGGGAAAATGTGGAACATGATTGTGTGCAAGCAATAGATTTGCAAACGAAAGTGCGTGAGGATTTGGCAGACAGTCCGATGGAGGGAGGGAGGAATTTGTTCATTGACGGGTCCTCAAGAGTGGAGGACAGGAAGAGAAAGAATGGTTATGCTGTAGTGGATGGAGATAGTGGAGAAGTATTGGAAGCTGGGAGATTACCGACGGAATAGTCGGCGCAGACATGTGACATATTTGCTTTACTACAAGCATTGAAATTACTGACAAATGAAGTCGGTAATATTTATACAGACTCTAAATATGCTTACGGTATTTTGCATACCTTTGGAAAGATTTGGATAGAACGGGGTTTGATAACCAGCAAGGGAAAGGAGCTGAAACAAATTGAGCTTATCAAATCTGTTTTGAAAGCAGCCGAGAGGCCGAAGAGGTTGGCTGTTGTACATGTAGAAGCACATAGGAGAGGTTCCTCAAAGTTAATCTTGGGAAATAGGTTAGCAGATGAAGCTGCAAAAGAAGCAGCAAGAATGGGAAAGGAAACAGAGATAATGGTAATAATTCCTACTCTTGAATGGGATGTGAAGCCAAAATTCACGAGGGAGGAGGAAAGCCAAATGATTGAAGACGGTGTGGAAGAAATAGATGGGAAATGGATGACAAGGAATGGATTGCAAATGGTAAATAAAACTATTATGAGAAACTTTCTTGACCGTGTACATGAAGGGACCCATTGGGGTACACAAGCATTGATTGACTTTGTGAAAAGGAAGTATGTATGCAGAGGAATGTATGTACTTGCTATGCAGATATTGAGAAAATGTATACATTGCATTAGAATAAACAAGAAAATCATGAGAAAACAAGTGGGAGGTGGAAGAGAATTAGTGATATGGCCTTTTCAACGCATCCAAATGGATTTTACAGAAATGCCGGCTGTGGGAACTTTAAAGTATCTGCTAGTAATAATGGATCATTTAACTGGATGGGTGGAAGCTTTCCCGTGTGCTAGGGCAAATGCTCAGATGACAGTGAAAGTAATACTGGAGCAGATTGTCCCTAGATATGGGTTGGTGGAAACTATTGACAGTGATAGAGGTACACATTTTACAGCCAAGGTAGTGAATCAGATAATGACTCATTTGGGTATTGATTGGCAATTTCATTTAGCATATTGTCCTACTTCAAGTGGGAAAGTTGAAAAAAGGAATCAGACCTTGAAAAATACCTTAAAGAAGTTAATGTTAGAATTACAGCTACCTTGGACAAAGTGTATACCTTTAGCATTATTGCGTATTAGAACAAGTCCAAGAAAGGACATTGGAATTTCTCCATATGAAATGATGTTTGGAATACCTTACACTGGGGGAGTGGGAATGCCTAGAATTGAGGTAAAAGATGTGTTCCTTCGTAAATATGTACAAGGACTGTCCCAGTGTTTTTCTCTTTTAAGGACCAAAGGACTATTGGCACAGACTCCTCCTCTTGATTTTCAAATACATGACTTTAAGAGCGGAGACTGGGTCCTGATTAAAGCTGTAAAGGAACATAAACTCCAATCGCAGTGGGAAGGACCGTTTCAAGTGCTGTTGATGACCGAGTCGGCTGTTCGGACTGTGGAGAGAGGCTGGGTCCATTATTCGCGTGTGAAGGGACCGGTGGCGGCACCACATGGATGGACAGTGACTGCTCAGGCAACAGACCCTCTTAAATTGACTTTTAGAAGAAGTGACACTAATTGATGGCAACTTGGGACTGGGAAATAGAGTTGCCTATTTGGATAGGAGTAATAACTTTTTATATTGTGCTTTTGTTCATATTGAGACAGGATATGGTAGAGTGGTATGGTTACATGTTGTGGAAGTATGTGGATGTAAGTCCCCGGAGTGATTGCTTTGAAGTTTGAGTGCACATATATACCTACATTGCACATATACGGGGGGGGGGCAGTTCACAGAAAACATGAGTAGCTCGGCAGTAAGGGTGATTATTGTCTTCTGGGGAATATGGATGTCTTTTCAAGTAGGGATGGGAACATTGGATGTTATGCCTAGTTACCCTATCGTGTGACAGCAGTTTTGTTTCCATACTGAGCTTGAACAATGATTTTCCCAGATACATGCATCACTGACACTGATTGA
Source organism: Diadophis punctatus similis (assembly GCA_023053685.1). Taxonomy (NCBI): domain Eukaryota; kingdom Metazoa; phylum Chordata; class Lepidosauria; order Squamata; family Dipsadidae; genus Diadophis; species Diadophis punctatus. The sequence goes on along the minus strand of JALIGW010000008.1, from coordinate 29,264,314 downwards.
GCCAGAATATGAGGCTGGAATATGCATAAGATCTACCTTTAGCGATGGCATACCACTCGGTAAATATCCAAAGTGTAACCGTACATATGATGTAGTTGTACAACCTAGAGATGTGTCCAACAGAATGGAAGCTATATATAACCAATGTTATGAAACATATGGCAATTATACACCTTCCTATAAGAAATTTAGAATTATAGAGGAGGGACTGATGATGCCATATAGAGAAATAAAAGCCCCATCCAAGCTTATGTTTTTATGTGGCAATATAGCATTGCCAGGTCTACCTTTTACATGGAAAGGAAGATGTACTGTGGGATATTTAAAAACACCACTTAGATACACACGACATGTTAGCGAAGAGCCTATGAAGAAAGAGGGAAACATTTTTCTTGACTTAATGAAAGTGGCTTTGAATAGTTCATCCTTTTGCGTGAAAGGAGAGACAACAGTTTCGGATATTATGTCTACATGTTTTGTTGGTGTACCAGTCCCTGGAAAGTTTTTGTTTGAAGAAGCAAAAATCATTATTGAACCTAACAATTATAATCTATCAAAGGTGGTTACTTTGTTTGGTCACCCAATTAAGCCCAATAGATGGACCAATCAGAATAAACTGGTAATTGAAGTGAAAAACATTTTGCCAGCTTATGATTGCATTATATACAAACAACCAGAAAAGAAGTTAGAAAGGGTTACATATACACCTGTGCCTACTGAATGTGTGTTCGCTTGCACTGAAACTGAAGAAGTAGATGCATTAGGGCAGGTGATATATTTACCCAAAGGATGGTTTTTGTTTTGTGGCTTATACGCTTTTGCATATATTCCCGCACATGCAGTAGGAGGGCCATGTACTGTTGGGCACCTGACTACATTTATGGGAGTAACACATTTTAAGAACATTAATCAAGAAACTCAGTTTTATTATGAAATGATGAATGCTACCCTGTATCATAGAAATCACATACCTGCAAAGAAGATTACAGTTGCAAAGGATAGTGCGAAAGACATTACAGGTGAGACACATGACCCTGAACCTGAACATGCAGAAACACCTAAGGAAGGGGGTGAACCTCACCTAGTGATACAGGATTCACATATTATATCCATACAATGGCCTATATTTCCAGTGCGGTATAACATGACTGGATATACTGCTGGTAGGAGTTATAGGGGACGGAGGTCCGTACCAATTGATGCAGGATGTAGTGATGAGGTGGTGATATTATCTAAAGTAGAAGCTGGACTTCTAGGCTTATTTCCTTGGTTTGCAACACAATATAATCATAAGCAGATAGGACATCTTGCTTGTGCCTTGGCGAAAAGCATTAATGAGACTTCGTCTGCCATAGCAGCTTTGGCTGATGAAATGGGAGAGGTAAGGAAGTCTTTATTGCAGAATCGGGTTGCAATTGATTATATCTTGTTACGGATGGGCCATGGTTGTGAGGAATTCCAAGGATTATGTTGCTTTGATATAGAAGATAAATCACGATTTATTGAATCTAAATTACAAGCCTTACATAATATTACTACCCACCTGCAGTATGAAACTGAGAACTCTGCATTTAAAGGATTATGGAGTATGTTAACCTCTTGGATACCTAGTTTTGCTTGGGTAAAAGACCTATTCGTAGGCATTATATTCATTATAGTTGTGTGCCTTATATCTTGTATCTGTGTGAAATGTATGCCTGTCTGTATCAAATGCAGTAAGTGCTGTTGCAAGAAAAGCAAAGAGAAAAAGTTAGGGCAGAGGACCCTAAATAAGCAGGAAGTGCATATAATGTTGCAGGAGATACAGGAGCAGTTACAAGAATAAGATCAATGAAATGGGATCAATAGAAAATTGATCTAAAGGGAAAGGCTGGATTGTGAGAAAAATGAAAGTTATTCTTTGTAATAAAGATATGAAAGGCAGGCCATAGCTCAACCATTTTGAATGCATCTATAATGAGGAATTATTGTATAATCACATGTATTCTTTTTCTGTATGTCAGCTATATTCATACTGACCTAATAAGTTGTTTGTACCAAAATTATGCTGAGGAAGATGGGAATGTCAGAACAGGAAATATTGACAGGATGTATTTGCTGGGAAGCACCTAAAAGTCTTGGGAAAGGAAATGTGGAGACATCAGCATGAAATGCAGGATTGGGGGCTTCCAACATGGGAAAAACCCAAAAGCATGATGTATTGTGTTATGTAAGGGGGGGAGGAACAAAGGTGGGATTTGTGATATGTATAAAACCTGTAACCTGGGAGGTAGCCTACCTCCTCCTCTTCCTTTGTTCCAGAGTTGCATTCTCTGGGAGGAGTCGGTCCCTTGGCCAAGGATTATTATTCTTTTTTGATTTCTTAATAAATTGTTTTTTATTGCTTACCTGGTTTCCTGTTTCTATTTTACTTTTGGATTTTTCTATCAGGCGGCAGGACCTATCTCAGTTCCCTTCCCTTCAGCAGTCCGAGAAGCCACGAACGTGCGGTGATGATCCCAGGCATTTTCGCACGTTCAAGGCTTCTCGAGCTGCTGAGGAGAGGGCGAACGGGCGGCAGGAGCCTAGGATCATCGAATGGGGAGAAGCATTCAGGCCAGATGGAGCCTGCTAGAAGAACCACTGCCGCGGACTTGCTGCTCCCGCTGCGGGGGGCTGCGTTGTGGGTGGGCAATGCCCCCCCGCTTCTCCGGCCACTGCGAAGCTCCCGAGGCCCACACCCACCCGGTCACATGGCTGGCAAGCCACACCCACAAAATAAGCCACGCCCACAGAGTGGTAGTAAAAAAATTAGGAACCTGCCCCTGCATCCGGGGGTCCTTCACGTGGCCTGAATGGGATGGTGAGGCTCCTCTGGAGGATAAGGGTTTGGCCCTTTCCCTGGTCTCACCTTCCTCCGTTGGAGACAATGGATCCCCCCACCCCTGCTGGGGCCATCACAGGTGCCCCCAACATGAGTGACATCAAGCTGGCCATGCCCACCCTGGCCACACCTACCTTGCCCCCCAAGGTCAAACACAACCCTGATGCAGCTCTCAATAAAATTGAGTTTGACACCCCTGATCTAAAACATCTTTACGAATGTTACAGAGGGTCTGAGATTTTACTTTAAAGATTAGATGGAAGAAGTTATGTTGTCCTCCTCCTTCTGGAAGAAATAAAATTATTGACAGTATTACAGTAATCAAATAATAGATTTAATACAACATAGGCAACTTGTCTTGTAATGTAAGGTTCCATGTCTCTCTGAATTCACTGCATCTTCAGTGCATTTAACAAACATCCTTCTAACATTTCTGAACATATACAAAAAGCACAAACACACACACTTGGCTTCATAACTGCTATCAGTAATTAAGTACATGCTAAAGGTACCTTATTTTTTGGACTATAAGACGCACTTTTTTGTCTCCCAAAAGGGGGTGAAAATGTCTGTGCGTCTTATAGACTGAATATTGGTGAAGTCCCGCCCACCCACCAGCCATTTTTTGGCCTCTGCACACCCTGTTTTGGGGCCTTTTCCAGGCTTTTTTCTGGCCCATTTCAGGGCCTTTTTTGGCCGATTTTTGAGGCTTTTTCTGGGCCGTTTTTGAGGCTTTTTTCAGCCCTTGAGGCTTTTTCCGGCCTGTTTTTGAGGCTTCTGGGGCCATTTTCAAGGCTTTTTTTGGCCCGTTTTTGAGGCTTTTTTCAGGTTGTTTTTTCCTGAAAAACTGGGCCGAAAAAAGGCTCAGAAATGGCCCAAAAGCCTTGAAAACAGGCCAGAAAAAGCCTCAAAATGGCCTGAAAAAAGCCTCAAAAATGCCCCCCCCAAAGCCTCAAAAACGGGCTGAAAAAAAGCCAAGAAAAGGTTGAAAAAAGCCTCAAAACCAGGCCAAAAAAGCCTCAAAGAAGCCTGAAAAAAGCTTAAAAACGGCCCCCAAAAGCCTCAAAAACAGTCCCCCAAAGCCCCTGAAAAAATGGCCTGAAAAAAGCCCCCGAAATGGCCCAAAAAAAGCCTCAAAAATGGGCAGAAAATAGCCTCATAAATGGGCAGAAAAAAGGCCTGAAAATGGGGTGCACGGAGGCCCAAAACTTTTTGTTGTTGTTTTCCTCTTCAAAATTTAGGTGCGTCTTATAGTCAGGTGTATCTTATAATCCGAAAAATATAGTAGTTAATTGTTTTCAGTGTTGTCATCTGTCATGGCGTCCCAACTCAGGAATTTGGGATTTCTTTCTTTATCTTCCTTGCTATGGAAATAATGTGTATTTCTATTTGAACCTAGTAATCTTTGTGAATTGTCACCATTTTTATTTACAAAATTCATTGTATTCTTTCAAATTCTTTGACCTTATTGGAAAAAAAGGGGGGGACCTTTTTCCCCCACTCTTTTTTTCCCTTCAAAGTATTAAACTTTTTTTTAAAGAAAACACATTTTAAAAATTTAAACAATACAGTCAAAAGATGAACACAGGTAGATGCAAGCATTTCATATTGACTCATTAGTACAGTGGTTGCCAACCTGTGGTACGTGTACCACTAGTGGTACGCGAGGGCCTTCCAGGTGGTACGCGAACACTTTCGAGGTCATGAATGATTTTTAGTTAGTTATTTTTTACTTCACAAAAATGTTTACTGCCTAACACAAGATAATCTGGCAATGATTTGCAACTGTTGCCACACGCCACCCACCTGGTCCCAGCGGCCCGAGAATCCAGTTGCTGGATGCGCGGGGCCAAAAAAGGAACGGTGACTGTTCTGAACTCTATGGAAATAAAGTGATATCTGATCGAATTTAATTTCTCTGGAACCAGGTGGTATGCGGCGACTGTACGGGACCTCCAAGTGGTACTCGATCACAAAAAGGTTGGGAACCACTGCATTAGTACCTACATTACAATAACACGGTTGAAAATCAGCCTGAAATAAAAGATCTAGCAAGAGGATTAATTAAGCCTATAACTTTTTTTTAAATCAAAACTTTCTAATACATCTTTTTCTTTGACTTCTTAACATACAAGCTTTAAACTTCAGTATTAGGTTTAGATCCCTCCCTCCAAACTGCCCTTATAATTTTTTCTCTTTTATAAAATCCCTAAAATGTTGCAAGTCTTCAAAAAGGTATATCAAACTGTAGCTAGAAAGAGCCTCTTTTTAAGTTGACTTTAAAAAGATTAAAAGTCATTGAAGGCATAACTTACTGTCCATTTGAAAGGTGAATTTCAAAATGGCAGCTTCTTCAACCCTGAATAGATTGCAGCCCTTCCCCTCCCAGTTTTTTGGCATGCAGATAGCTTCGGAGTTCAACTCCAGAAGCCGTTTGCTGGCTTACAGCTGTATTGGAGGGTTCAGAGGGGAAGTTCTTTGATACACCCTGGCCAGGTGGGTCATAAAAAACTGATAGGATGCCAGTCCCTTCAGTTAGAAGGCAGAAGAGCTACACCCCAGGGAAAAATTCTTTGTAGATCTCTCCCCGGGTATGTGTTCAGTTAGCCATCTTCCCAGAAGTTAAATTGATTATTTTATTCAAAGAGGAAAATATGTTTTATTTGTATATCACTTCTGGAATTTGTGCTTGTAAAGGGAAAAAATGAAACTTTGACTTTGGTTTTGTTGATTAGAAATATTTGGTGTTATAGGAATGGCTAGTTATATAAAATACATGGGTGTCAGTGGGGCACGCAAAAGGAAGCAAATATAAAATATGATAAATGGTACAATTTTGAGCTTGTTTTCAACTCAAAGCAGAAGTGCATAATGATGGCATTTGCATGATGTCATCACTGCATGTGGTTTGTCATTTTTGTGTCATTACCACTTGCTGCAGATGCTTTTGATTATTTCACATACAAAAACTAATTGGCCAACTACAGAGTAGAGGTAGAGCCCATGTATCTTTCCAGATCTTACTGAATTCCAGTTTCTATAGCAGTGGTTCCCAACCTTTCTAATGCCGCAACCCCTTAATATAGTTCCTCATGTTGTCATGACCCCCAACCATAAAATTATTTTCGTTGCTACTTCATAACTGCAATTTTGCTACTGTTATGAATCGTAATGTAAATAATATGCAGGATGTATTTTCATTGTTACAAATTGAACATAATTAAAGCATAGCGATTAATCACAAAAACAATATGTAATTATGCCAGATCAGAAATTCTCGGGCCAGTCTTTGCAAGAGCACAAGGAATATCATCTTCCACTGGATCCGACCCAGCTGTCCTCCTTCCTGCCATCGTGTGCTGTGAAACTTAAGTGGTTGTTGGCTGGCCGTTCCCTCCCGTGACTCCCTTTCCCTTTGACACCAGCGGGAAGAAACTGCCGCTGTGAGCAGGAGACAGGGGCAGCCACAGATGTCTTAAGCACCGCCTTGTACTCTCCAGCACGCAATCTTGCGATGCCCCGCCCCTTAGCTCGGCCGCCAGCCATCACAAACGCCTCTCACCGAATGGCACCTCTCCCGACCAATTGGAGGGCTCGGGCAAGTTGAGCCAATATGGCCAGGCTTGTGGCAGTGGGGGGGGGGGAGCTGAGGATGCCAGGGCGACCCCTGGGAAATGGTCGTTCGACCCCCAAAGGGGTCCCGACCCCCAGGTTGGGAACCACTGTTCTATAGCAATATATAGAAATGATCAAAGTAAAGTATTATGTTAATGTAAGTTTACCAATATCTGAAGTGACCTAAGTTTCTCCTGATAATCTTAGCATAATGCTTTATTATTTATATAGAATTTTATGTTTTATTTATTTATTTATTTATTTAAACGCTCTTATAGGCCGCCCAATCCCGTGGGACTCAGGGCGGCGTACAACATGAATAAGAGGCGTACATTTAAAAACAGTCGTCATTAATTTAAGTTAAAAATATAATTAAAAAGAAGACATTATAAACACAACATTCAGGGGGAATCTGGTTGTCCTATTCACCCCATCTGCCGGAAGAGCCATGTTTTTAAGGCTTTACGGAAGGCCAGTAGGGTGGGGATGGTCCGGATCTCTGGTGGCAGTTGGTTCCAGAGGGATGGGGCTCCCACAGAGAAGGCCCTCCCCCGCGGTCCCGCCAACCGACATTGTTTGGCCGACGGGACCCGGAGGAGGCCCTCTCTGTGGGACCTAACCGGTCTTAGGGAGGTATGTGGTAGGATGCGGTCCCGCAGGTAGCCTGGCCCTGAGCCATGTAGGGCTTTAAAGGTAGCGACCAACACCTTAAATTGCACCCGGAGGCTGACTGGTAGCCAATGCAGCTGGCGAAGGATAGGTGTTACGTGGGTGTATCTCGGTACACCCACTACTGCACGCGCAGCTGCATTCTGTACCAGCTGGAGTCTCCGGATGCTCTTTGAGGGTAGCCCCATGTAGAGCGCGTTACAGTAGTCTAGCCGTGAGGTGACAAGGGCATGAGTGACTGTGAGCAAGGCCTCCCTCTCCAAGTAAGGTCGCAATTGGTGCACAAGACGGATTTGTGCAAAGGTCCCCCTAGCCACAGCTGAAAGATGTTGCTCCAATTTTAGCTGTGGATCTAGGAGGACACCCAAATTGCGAACCTGTTCTGAGGGAGTCAATTTTTCTCCCCCGAGAACCAAGGAGGGACAGTCGACATAGTCCTTGGGAGGCAATATCCAGAGCCACTCAGTCTTGTCTGGGTTGAGCCTGAGTCTGTTCACTCCCATCCAGACCCTCACATCGTCCAGGCAGCGGCACATCACATCAACTGCTTCACTGAACTGACACGGGGTGGAGATGTATAACTGGGTATCGTCAGCATACTGTTGATACCTCACCCCATGTCGTCGGATGATCTCACCCAGCGGTTTCATGTAAATGTTAAACAGGATGGGCGAGAGGACCGAGCCCTGTGGCACCCCGCAAACCAGGGGCCTAGGGGCCGACCTCTGTCCTCCTGTCAACACCGACTGCGTCCTGTCAGAGAGATAGGAGGAGAACCACTGTAAAACAGTGCCTCCCACTCCCATCTCCCCAAGACGACGCAGAAGGATACCATGGTCAATGGTATCGAAAGCCGCTGAGAGGTCAAGTAGCACCAGGATGGAGGAATGACCCCCATCCCGGGCTCGCCAGAGATCATCCATCAGCGCGACCAAAGCAGTCTCCGTACTGTAGCCGCGCCTGAAACCCAATTGAAAGGGATCCAGATAATCAGTATCCTCCAATAGCCGCAGGAGTTGGAGCGACACCACCTTCTCAACAACCTTACCCAAGAAGGGTAAGTTGGAGACTGGACGGAAGTTCTTTAAATCCGCTGGGTCCAGGGAAGGCTTCTTGAGGAGGGGGCCTCACCACCGCAGCTTTTAAAGGCTGTGGGATGGATCCCTCTCTCAAAGAAGCGATCACAACCGCCTGGAGCCAGCCGCGTGTCACCTCCCTGCTGGCAGAAACCAGCCAGGAGGGGCACGGGTCCAATAAACAGGTGGAGGTGCTCATCGCTCCTATGGCCTTGTCCACATCCTCAGGAGTGACAGGTTCAAACTCGTCCCATATAACAGGACTAAGACTCACCCCTGTCATCTCGGCTTGCCCTGTCCAAATGGAGTCCAGGTCTGTCCGAATCTGAACGACTTTATCCGCCAGAAACTGGGAAAATTCCTCAGCTCTGCCCTGCAAGGGATCTTCAGCCCCCTCCTTGGCTAGGAGGGAGCGAGTCACCCTAAACAGAGCGGCTGGGCTCTGTTCATATGATTATAAAATGGCAATGTTGAAATGTGAGGTGCAGAGGAAAAGTCAAAATTTGACAATATCCTGATTGTTATAGACAGAAATTGCAACAGCTTGCAGGACTTAAAATCCATTTGGTGCCCTGTTTGCTTTATAATAATAGTATTTGTTTATATTAAGAAATGCCTTATTTGCAGGACATATTTTTCCACAGATTACGCATTTGATACACCATACAGCAGATTGCTGCTTATTAAGTTTCTGTGACTCCTTCTTTTCCTAGCAGTAAGAACTCATGAGTAATGCATTAAAAATTATTTTCATTATATGACATCCAAAATCTGCTGCTTGAGAAATAGGAGTGGTTATTACTCTTCTTATTTCTTAGCTACTCCTAGGAAGTACCTATTTGGAATGTAATTGGTTGTCTTCTGTGAGGTAGGTGTACAGTTAGCA
>JALIGW010000008.1:29020205-29250205 GCA_023053685.1 Diadophis punctatus similis | reverse complement strand
AGATCACCGAGGGGATGAATGACAGGGAAGCATCCGAGTGGGTGGCAGAGCTCCACGATGAAGCTGCACCTGAGTTAGATGACCTGGACGACTTTGTCCAGCTGATGAGAATCAGGTTCCGCAATGAGGCCCAGCAAGCAGATGCTGAGGCCCAGATCAAAGTGTTGAAGCAAGCAGGACACCCAGTGAAGGAACTGGTGTGGGAGTTTAGGAGAGTGGCAGGAAAAGTGCGAGATTGGCCTGAGCGGCTCTTAGTGCACACGTTCCGAGATGCGCTAGACCCAGAGCTGAAGAAAGCATGCGAAATATGGGGGGTCCCGTGCCAGATCCAACAATGGTACTCCACCACCATTGCTCTGGACCATGTGGTCAGAGTCAAAAAGGTGACCTCATCAGACTGCCCCTCTAGAAGGCTACCAGCCCGCAGGATCCCCCCTAGACTGGCACCGACCCCCTGAGTTGAGCCGATGAGGGGAGTGGCTATAGATGGGCCATTGTGTGACCGAGTGGGCCATTGTGTGACCGAGTGCGCAGCACCAGCCCCCCTTCCTCTTCCGAGGGCCAGGCCAACTCCGGCCTCCAGAAGAAAGCCGAGCAAGCCACCTGAACCGGGGTGGTTGGCCCTGCAGCTGGAGGGGTCCCCTCCCCCTCCTGATGACAACGAACCGCCATCAACAGGGGAATCAAGTCCTCCATGGGAAGAGGGGGTCGATGAGGAAGACGATCCAATGGTGAGTTCAGCCGTTCGGCCCTTTCTCATAAAAGCCAAAATCCTGGTGCCCAAAATGGGAAAGGAAGGGGAAGTAGATGCCATAATCGACACTGGGTGTTTGAGGTGCCTAATCAGCAAGATAGTGGTAGATAAACTGGGGATCCACACTAGACCCTTAGCCAGCCCCATTCACTTCCAACAATTGGATGGGTCATTAGTGGGTGGGGCTCCTGTCATCCTCCTAACTTAAGCAGTAAAGCTGCAGTTTGGGCGGCACCAAGAACGAATTCGATTCATAGTAGCCCCCAAGATGTCTGAAGCAATTATCCTGGGTCTGGCATGGTTAGACAAGTGGACCCCCACCATCTGATGGGAGGATGGATATCGGAAGCTCAACATACACATCGGCCCGACCCCTCCTTTGGAAAGCCAACAGCAGAGGGAGAAATTCATGCGGGGGGGGGAGACCGGAACCTCAACTGGCCGCACCTGCGAGGGAGATCACCCCCCCAGGAGCCCAAAGGGTACCGAGGGAGTATCGCGACCTAGAGAAGGTGTTCAGTGAGGAAGAATGCAACGAGCTCCCTCCTCACCGGGCAACAGACTGCGCAATAGAATTCGAGCCAGGTGCTATGCTCCCAAAACCAAAGATGTACTCAATGTCCCCCAAGGAATTGGGAGAGTTGAGAAGATACATCGACTCCAACTTGATGAGGGGGTTCATCCAGCCAGCGAAGTCAAGAGTGGCCATGCCAGTACTGTTCAAGGAGAAGAAAGATGGGGGGGATCAGATTATGCGTGGACTTCCGGGAGATCAACGGAGTGTGCATGCAAAACATCTACCCCCCCTCATGAAAGACTTACTGAACCATTTGTCAAAAGGCAAGATATTCACTAAGTTGGATTTAAGAGAAGTGTACTATCGCATCCGAATCCAAGAATGGGATGAACGCTTCGACACAGCCTTGCCGAACAACCCCTGGCTAAATGATAACAAGGAAATATTGACCATGAGGGATGGACTGGCTTGGAAGGGATCCAAACTGTACGTGCCTGCTGACCTCAGGCTGCAAGTGCTCCAACGAAGCCACGATTCTAAGCTGGGAGGACACTTCGGATTCTTGAAGACCCTTCACCTTACGAGACGGCAATTTTGGTGGCCAAAGATGAAATCTGAGGTGGAGGATTATGTAAAGAGCTGTGCCACCTGCGCTACCAGGAAGCACCGACCAGGAAAACCACCTGGACTTTTGCAGCAGGTGGCCAGTCCCAGTAAGCCCTGGGAAGAAATAGGAATGGATTTCATCGTAGAACTCCCAGAGAGCAAGGGAAATACAGTGATCTGGACAGTCATCGACTTATTCTCCAAACAGGCCCACTTCGTTGCCTGCTCTGGATTACTGACGACCAGACACTTAGCAAAACTCTTCCTCAAACACATCTACCGCTTGCACGGAGTGCCAAAGAGGATAATCTCCGACAGAGGCGTGCAATTCACCGCTAAATTCTGGAGGGAATTCCTGCGCACCATTGGATCCACTCAAGGCCTTAGCTCGGGGTTCCATCCTCAGATCAAAGGCACAGTTGAAAAAGCTAACTCCATGGTGGAACAGTATCTCCGCTGTTATGTGAACTACCAACAAGCCAACTGGGCGGAGCTGCTGCCATTTGCAGAAGTAGCATACAACAACACAGTACACAGCAGTACCGGATTGATAATTAATTTCCAGGTTACCAGTGGACAAGAGTTCGTCCCAATTGCAGAACTGCCCATAGAAGCACCCACATCTATGTCCCTAACGGAATGGATGGAAGAACTAAAGAAAGGATGGGAAAATACTAAAAAGGCATTGGCTGAAACTGCAGAAACCTATGAAAAGCAAGCGGACAAGCATAGAGCAATTCAGCCCCCTTTCAAAGTGGGGGACAAGGTCTACCTATCAACAAAATATATCCGCTTGAGAATACCCAGTAGAAAGCTGGGTCCAAAATTCTTAGGACCTTTCCCAATAGTAAAGATAATTAATCCTGTCACAGTACAGTTGGCTCTACCAAGAATATTGTGAAAGATACACCCAGTAGCTTACTTAGGCCAATGGCACAATCCAACATTAGGCCACCAACCCTTCCTCCACCACCACCCCAATAGTAATACAAGGGAAAAGGCATTATGAGGTGAAAAAGATCCTAGATTCCAGGTTATTTAGGGGACACCTTCAGTATCTTATTCTTTGGAAAGGATATTCGTTAGCTGAATCAACATGGGTCAATAGTTGGAAAGTAAAAGCCGACCGGCTAATTAGAGATTTCCATAACAAATACCCAGATAAGTCGAAGGAGCCCCCTGGGGGAGGGAGGGGTGATTAACTTAATCCTTTGTACTATCACTCTCTCTTTTGTGTATTGGTAGGAATGGCTTTTCGCTTGAGAGGAGGCGGCCTGACAAAGCATCGTTTCTCACCGTTCTACATAGAAGACATGGAGTAGGGAGGGAGAAGACTATGAGCATGAGAAGTTAGAGATATCACATTCTTAGTTACTTCTCCAAGGTCATCTTCTGTCAAGCACCTGCAAGAAGCTGGGAGGGGTTGTGCCACGCTGGCAGAAGATGAGTGGGCAACATGACCCTGATGGGGGTGGGGTGCCCGTTTCCTATTGAGGGGAACTTGGGAGAAAATTAGATTTGGGTTTCCCCAATGCGTTGCCAACATGGTGTCTGCATTAAATTGGAACTTTGGTGAATTCTTTGCCTTGGATTCTGATTTGTGCTCGATTACTATTTGGAACCTTGACAGGTTGTTTTCAACTTATGACCACAATTGAGCCAAAAATTTTCATTGCTAAGCAAGACAGTTGTTAAGTGAATCACTGCAGTTGTTATATTAGTAACATGGTTTTTTAATTGAATCTGGGTTCCCCATTGACTTTCCTTGTCAGAAGGTCACAAAAAGTGATCACATCAGTAGTGGGATTCAGCCGGTTCGCACTGGTTCAATAGAACCGGTAGCCATTTTTTTTGTTGAGTTCGGTGAACCTGTTAGGATAAATCTGTGTTTTCTGGAACATGTCTGGTTTTGTTCAACTTCCTTCCAGGCCGGTGGGGGGGTGGAGAACCTTCCACAAAAGTCCAAGAGTGGAGTGATGGAAACCAAACAGAGGCGCAAGAAGAAGGGGACAGAAAAGGCTAGGAGAATTACTTAATCACCCATCTAACAGCTGCTGTGGCTGTTTTCTTTCACCTTGCCTAGTTATGCTTTTTTTCTCTGCCTCTCCCCTCTGCCTCATGTCTACATAGGAATTATAGAGGCAGCTCTGGAGGAGGAGGATGGGCAGAAGCAGCCCGTTCCTTCAGCTAATCACCCTCAAGGTTTTCAAGGACTAGGAGCTGCTGTGATGTCATGCTGACTCTCCGGAGGAGTGTTGAGTTAGAAGCGAATTCAGAGATCAACTAGATTCTGCTCACACCCTGCCCAGTGATTGATTACCTATTCATGCAGGATTTGCATAATCTGTCATTGGGAATCCACCACCCTTCTAACCTTGCTGCGTTCGGTCTTGGAGTAAAAATGCCACTCTCAGGGTTTGGGGAACTGATGCTTTCTCTCACCCTGCCCCCTTCTTTTTTGAAAAGAAAAAGAAAAAAAAGACCGAAATGAAAAGTTTGAAGAGTGATTTTTCTGTCACCAAAAAGACAATTGCAAAGCATGAGAGTGGAGCTGGCACAGAATGGAAGAATTGTACTTGACTGTGTAAGAAATGACACAACTTCCCCAAAGGAAAAGCCCCCGACATTAATAAAGAACCACTAAGGAAGAGAGCCCCTCCATGGATTACTGCCTTGTCCTGATGAAGGGGCTTGAATAGCTCAATGAAGCTATGAGCTATGCCATGCAGGGTCACCCAAGATGGACAGGTCATGGCAGAGAGCTCTGACAAAACGTGATCCACTGGAGAAGGAAATGGCAACCCACTCCAGTATTTTTGCCATGAAAACCCCATGGACAGTACTAAAAGGCAAAAAGATAAGATGCTGGAAGATGAGCCCCTCAGGTCAGAAGGTGTCCAATATGCTACTGGGGAAGAGCAGAGGGCTAGTACTAGCAGCACCAGAAAGAGTGAAGCGACTGGGCCAAAGCCAAAAGGACGCTCAGCTGTGGATGTATATGGTGGTGAAAGGAAAGTCCGATGCTGTAAAGATCTTTTCTCCATAGGAACCTGGAATGTAAGATCCATGAATCAAGGCAAGCTGGACGTGGTCAAATAAGAGATGACAAGATTGAACATTGACATCTTAGGAATCAGTGAACTAAAATGGACAGGAATGGGTGAATTTAATTCAGATGAGCATCAGGTATACTACTGCAGGCAAGAATCCCTCAGAAAAATGGAGTAGGCTTCATAGTCAATAAAAGAGTAGGAAAAGCAATACTGGGATACAATCCCCAAAATGACAGAATGATCTCAGTTAGAATCCAAGGCAAACCATTCAATATCACAGTAGTCCAAGTCTATGCCCCAACCACTGGTGCTGAAGAGGATGAAATTGACCGGTTCTATGAAGCCCTACAGCACCTTAATTCAAAAAATTATGTCCTTATCATCATGGGGGATTGGAATGCTAAAGTAGGAAGCCAAAAGATAACCAGAATAACAGGCAAGTTTGGCCTTGGAGTACAAAATGAAGCAGGGCACAGGCTGATAGAATTTTGTCAAGAGAATACAATGGTCATAGCAAACACTCTGTTCCAACAACCCAAGAGACGACTCTACACATGGACATCACCAGACAGTCAACACAGAAATCAGATTAACTATGTGCTCTGCAGCCAAAGATGGAGAAGCTCTATACAGTCAGTAAAAACAAGACCAGGATCCGACTGTGGCTCAGATCATGAGCGTCTTGTTGCAACATTTAGGCTTAAATTGAAGAAAGTAGGGAAAAGCACTAAGCCACTCAGGTATGAACTAAATCATATCCCTGATGAATATACAGTAGAGGTGACAAATAGATTTAAGGAAATAGATCTGATAGACAGAGTGTCGGACTGGCTAAGTCAGACCCGTGCGTTAATGACTTCAAGACACTTTCAAAGTAAGGACTTCAGCTTTTAATCACACTACAGATAAGAACTCAGACCATGATGAATCCATTCAGGTCAAAGTCAGCTCTGAGATCATCCTCCTCTCAGTGCTATTTATGCAAATCCTCAACATTCCTTCCCCCCAAACCACCACCCGGTGCTGTGAAGCCCTCCCCTCTCAGCTGGACATGGCTTAGATTGTCTCTTCCGGTGGCAGCGTTTCTCTGTGCTTGGCTTTCTCAGCGTCTCATGTAACAGGACGTTAATCACCGGCGTCAGGCATTGAACTGCTGATAAGAGTTTGTTGTGTTGGCAACCATCCATCCCCCGTCCAGTGTCTCTCCCTCCCACCAAGGTGCATATGTCGGCCTTGGCATGACAGGCGGCTCCCCTCTACCAGGAGTCCACCTGCAGGGGATAAAGCAAAAGGGTGAGCCACATTCGAATAATCCTGATTGGGACCTGGTTTGTGTGGATATTTTCAATGAAATCGCCTTAATAATCGTTCAGCTTGTATGTCATGCGCAGCCACCCAGGTAGCCTCCGTAATCGGATATCCTTTCCAATACACCAGATATTGGAGGTTGCCTCAAAATAGTCTGGAGTCAAGGACTTCAGCTACCTCGTAATGGTCCCTATATGGGACCAGGGGTTGTTGGTAGGTCTCAAGTTACTCCTACAGGTTTAAGGAGACTACCTGGGTGGCTGCGCATGACATACAAAGAGGCATTGAACTGCTGATAAGAGTTTGTTGTGTTGGCAACCATCCATCCCCCGTCCAGTGTCTCTCCCTCCCACCAAGGTGCATATGTCGGCCTTGGCACGACACAGAGTGCCTGAAGAACTATGGATGGAGGTTTGCAACATTGTACAAGAGGTGGCAACTTAAACCATCCCAAAGAAAAAGAAATGAAAGAAAGCAAAATGGCTGTCTCAGGAAGCTTTACAAATAGCTGAGGAAAGAAGGAAAGTGAAAGGCAAGGGAGAAAGAGAAAGATACACCCAATTGAATGCAGAATTCCAGAGAATAGCCAGAAGAGATAAGTATGCCTTCTTAAATGAACAGTGCAAAGAAATAAAAGAAAACAATAGAATAGGGAGGACCAGAGATCTCTTCAACAAAATTGGAGATATGAAGGGAACGTTTCATGCAAAGATGGGCATGATAAAGGACCAAAATGGCAGGGACCTAACAGAGGCAGAAGAGATTAAGAAGAGGTGGCCAAATTACACAGAAGAACTATAGGACTTCCGGTTTGGATCGTGCCATCGCGGATGCTCCTTGGTGAGCGCCTTTCCGATTCTTCGTAAAAGCCGCCAGAACAGCTGTCTGGCGGCTTTGAAATCTCTTCCCCAGGCAAAGGGGAGAGATGAGAGCTTGACAGGTGGGGTAGAGCCCCCCTAGTGCCCTAGGAGCCATCCAGGGGCACGAAGGGTGAGGGCTCCCCATGCAGCCTGTCTCCTGCTCCGGGAATCTGGAAACCTCCGCTTTTGCGGAGCAAGATGCCACGACCACCGCTGCTTCCAGAATGGGATTTATAATTATTTTTTGATTTAAAGAAGCAGACAGAGAGAAACAGGAGTGCAGATGGGCAAGTACTGAAATTTTTTCTTCTTCTTCAACTCCCTGCTAACTTTCACTTAGGAAAGGAAACAAAGTAACAGTTAATAAGCAACAATATGGCGATTGAAGAAGTGGGAGGAGAAGTGAAAGTGACTTTCATTTCCCTAGTGGCTTTTTTTCTCATGGAAACTTTTGACTTTGAAAACTGGCTTTTCTTTCTCTGTCTCCTGACCTTGGATTAAAGTTACAACTGATAGATTTTTAATAATAAAAGACTATCTGGTTTTTGAAATTGGAAAGAACTTTAATTAGAGATTTGGCTTTTTCTTTGTACTCCTCTGGAAATACTATAATGGCTTCAAAATCCGGAAAGGCTTCAAAATTGAGCAAAAGAAATGACTATTCCTCTGGTTATACTTCCAAAATGCAACTTATTACTGAGTTAACACCTCCACAGTCTTTGACACCCGAAAATTTATTAAGTACTTTAAAGATCATGAAAAATGAACTGATTATGGAATTTAACCAAAAAATTAGTGAAATAGATAAAAAAATGCAGGCTGCTTTAAAGAATATGGATCAACAACTTAGGACTGATGTGTTAGAGGTTTGTAAAGGATTAGCAACAAATATTGAAGTTTTGGCGGATCGTATTGAAACAAATAAACAAGCTTTGGCAACCTCGGTGGAATATATAGATAGAATTCAAAATGACATTGCAAATTTTGAAACAGAGGTGTTGATGATGCAGTTCAGATCTATGGAAGTTGCTATAAGGGTGAGAGGGTTGAAGGAGGGATTATATGAAGATTTGAAAGGAAGGATGGTTGAAGCTCTGGAGCAGGTGTCTGGAATGTCTAAAGTGGAATTGGTTACACAAATTGACAAGATATATAGAGTCAACTCGTGGTATGCAAAACAAAAACACCTACCAAGGGATATTGTTATATATTTTACTACAAGAGCCTTACGGAATAGAATTATACAGGCAACGTTTAAGAACAACCTTCAGGTGAACGGCCAGGAATTAATTATTTGGAAAGAAATAATTAAATGCTAAAATGCTCAAAGCCAGAAAAGATTATACCTTTCTGATTGATGAATTTAAAAGATTAAATTTACAATATAAATGGGAAGCACCAGCAGGAGTAGCAGTGAAATTTTCTGGAAAAAGATACCGGCTTAATACGATAAAGAAAGCTACTGAATTTTATGTCAATGTTTTAAAGGCTGATATATCCAGAATTCCAGAGGAAAGATGTATGAAAGTAAAAGAGGAGGAGGAGGGAAAGCCACCCTTGTCGGATCAAAAGGAAACAGACTCAAAGAATCAAAGTGATTGGCAGAGCCAGATAGATGGGGAAAAGGAGATGGAGGATCGGGACCAGATGGGAGGCGAGTTGATAAATTTAAAATCATCAAGCTATAAAAAGATGCAACTATCAAGATACAAAAAGATGCAGTGTTGAAACTTATTGGATGGATAGAGACTAATATGATTGTATTTTTCCTTTTTTCTTCCCCTTTTTTTCTTTTTCTTTTTCTAATTCCTTTTTTTAAAATATTTTTTGAAGATTTGGAATCTTTAACTCAAACTGTTTATTATTAATATCCTTTTAAGATTCAGAACTTTTCTGAAGTCAATAAGTTGATGTATAATAATATTATGCTATTAATATTATGATCAAATTTAAAGTTAAAAAATTTCTATTTAATATTTAGTTATTATCTACGTAATATTCAGTTAAGTTTTATTCAATTTTGAGGTTATTTCTATTATTAATATTTCTTAAAAAATTTAGAACTTTTTTGAAGCTAATAATTTGATGTATGGTAATATTATGTTAATAATATTAGTTTAAGATTCTTGTATTTTAGTTATTATTTATGCAATATTCATTTAAGTTTTATTTAATTCTGAGGGAATGTTGCGTAGGGTAGAGGATTGAAAGGAGGAGGAAGTAAGTTTTTTTTGTTTGCCCATTTTTTTCTTTTTTCTTTCTTTTTTCTTATTTTTGTTTTTCTTGTATTTTTCTTGTATTGTTATTTTTTTTGTATCTCTATTACTTTATATATAGACGATATATTATCAGTGCACAATTTGGAGTTGAAGTTTTCAAAAAATAATGTGGAAATCCAACAAGGTTTTTTTTTTAAATTTAATTTAAATTTATTTAATTGATATCATGCCCTGTATTCTCTCTGGGAAGTCCGGGGGGGAGGGGGGAGGGAAGGGGGTGGGTTAGGGGGGAGAAAAATAAAAAAATGTTTGTACTTTCTATTTAATATTTAGCTATTATCTATGTAATTTTGTACTAATAAAACTTTTTGAATAAAAGAACTATACAAGAATGAGCTTAACGTCCCTGATAACCACAATGGGGTGGTCACTGACCTTGAGCCAGACCAGAAGTGGGTTCCTGCCGGAGCTGTCCAGTACGCAGCTCCGGTAGGGAGCAGTGGATTTCACAACCGCTCCGGAGCCCTCTCTGCCGGTCAACCCGGCACGTCGCCATTTTTTCCCCGTGATTTTTGGGTGATTTTGCTTCTGCGCATGCGCGGAAGCAAAATTGCACCAAAATCTTGCGAGCAGATGCGTGCGTACGTGAGATTTCAGTGAGATTTTGCCTCTGCGCATGCGCGGAAGCAAAATCATGCCGAAATCTCGTGCACACGTGCGCCCCCTCGCACCCCCTCGCGAGATTTTGGTGCGATTTTGCTTCTACACATGCGCAGAAGCAAAATCACGCAAGGGGGCGCACACGCATAGCGCGTGTGTGCCCCCCGAAGCGTGGAAATGCGCACGCATGGCTCCGGCAGCAACCCGCCCCTGAGCCAGACATCTTAGAATGTGAAGTCAAATGGGCCTTAGGAAATCTGAGCAACAACAAAGCTAGTGGAGGTGACAGTATCCCAGTTCAGCTATTCAAAATCTTAAAAGACAATGCAACAAAAGTGCTACACTCAATTTGCCAGCAAATTTGGAAGGCTCAACAGTGGCCACGGGACTGGAAAAGGTCAGTTTACATTCCAATTCCAAAGAAAGGCAATGCCAAAGAATGTTCAAACTATCGCACCATTGCACTCATTTCACATGCTAGTAAAGTTATGCTTAAAATCCTACAAGCTAGTCTCCAGCAGTATGTGGATTGAGAACTACCAGAAGTACAGGCAGGATTTCAAAGAGGCAGAGGAACTAGAGATCAAATTGCCAACATACACTGGATCATGGAGAAAGCTAGGGAGTTCCAGAAAAAACATCTACTTCTGCGTCATTTATAAAGCCTTTGATTGTGTGGATCACAACAAATTGTGGCAAGTTCTTAAAGAGATGGGAGTACCAGACCATCTTATTTAGAATAGAATAGAATAGAATTCTTTATTGGCCAAGTGTGATTGGACACACAAGGAATTTGTCTTTGGTGCATATGCTCTCAGTGTACATAAAAGAAAAGATACATTTGTCAAGAATGGTTGTCATAGGGTTCAAGTAAGCAATCAGGAAACAATCAATATGAAATAATCGTAAGGATACAAGCAACAAGTTACAGTCATACAGTCATAAGTGGGAGGAGATGGGTGATAGGAACGATGAGAAAAACTAATAGTAATAGTAATGCAGCCTAGTGAATAGTTTTACAGTGGTGAGGGAATTATTTGTTTAGCAGAGTGATGGCGTTCGGGAAAAAACTGTTCTTGTGTCTAGTTGTCTTGGTGTGCAGTGCTCTATAGCGACGTTTTGAGGGTAGGAGTTGAAACAATTTATGTCCAGGGTGCGAGGGGTCAGTAAATATTTCCACGGCCCTCTTTTTGACTCGTGCAGTATACAGGTCCTCAATGGAAGGCAGGTTGGCAGTAATTGTTTTTTCTGCAGTTCTGATTATCCTCTGAAGTCTGTGTCTGTCTTGTTGGGTTGCAGAACCAAACCAGACAGTTATAGAGGTGCAGATGACAGACTCAATGATTCCTCTGTAGAACTGTATCAGCAGCTCCTTGGGAAGTTTGAGCTTCCTGAGTTGGCGCAGAAAGAACATTCTTTGTTGTGCTTTTTTGATGATGTTTTTGATGTTAGATGACCATTTTAGGTCTTGAGATATGATGGAACCTAGAAATTTGAAGGTCTCTGCTGTTGATACTGTGTTGTCTAGTATTGTAAGAGGTGGTAGGATGGGAGGGTTTCTCCTAAAGTCTACCACCATTTCTACGGTTTTGAATGTGTTCAGTTCCAGATTGTTCCGGTCGCACCATGAGACTAGTTGTTCAACCTCCTGTCTGTATGCGGTTTCATCGTTGTCTCGAATGAGGCCAATCACTGTTGTATCATCTGCAAACTTCAGTAGTTTAACAGATGAATCGTTTGAGATGCAGTCATTGGTATATAGAGAGAAGAGAAGTGGTGAGAGTACACAGCCTTGGGGGGCCCCTGTGCTAATTGTACAGGTATCTGATGTGATTTTGCCTAGCTTCACCTGCTGCTTCCTTTCTGTTAGGAAGCTTGTGATCCACTTACAAGTGTGTTCAGGTACCGCTAGCTGATTTAGTTTAGTTAGAAGAATGTCCGGTATGATGGTGTTGAATGCTGAACTAAAGTCTACAAAGAGGACCCTTGCGTAGGTATTTGGAGATTCAAGATGTTGTAGGATGTAGTGCAGAGCCATATTAACAGCATCATCTGTTGATCTATTTGCTCGGTATGCAAATTGCAGGGGGTCTAACAGTGGATCCGTGATGGTTTTCAAGTGGGACATCACTAGCCTTTCAAAGGTTTTCATAACTACAGATGTTAGAGCAACTGGTCTGTAGTCATTCAGTTCCTTGATGGAGGGCTTCTTCGGCACTGGGATGATAGTGGAGCGTTTGAAGCAAGAAGGAACATGGCATATCTCTAGTGATTTGTTGAAGATTTGGGTGAAGATGGGGGCCAATTGGTCAGCACAGACTTTTAAGCAAGAAGGAGTTATCTTGTCTGGACCTGGTGCTTTTCCCGGCTTCTGTCTGTGAAATAGATCTTGCACTTCCTTTTCTGTGATCACCAGGGGCTGTGAACCCAATGGGATGGGTTCAGTTGTAGGAGGTTTGGCTGTTGTTGGTGTGTCTGGGATGGAGATTGTGGAGATAGGTGGCTGTAGTTTCCTTTCAAACCTGCAGTAGAACACATTCAGGTCATCTGCCAGTTGCTGATTTCCTTCAGCTTGGGAAGGTGGTTTGCTGTAGCCGGTGATGTTTTTAAGAGTTTTCCACATGTTTGCTGGTTCATTTGTTGAGAACTGGTATTATTTGTCTCTTGAGAAACTTATATGCGGGTCAAGAAGCAACAGTGAGAACTGGACACGGAATCACTGATAGGTTCAAAATTGGGAAAGGAGTCTGGCAAGGCTGTATACTGTTGCCTCTTTAACTTATATGCAGAGCACATCATGAGAAAGGCGGGGCTAGATGAATCAAAAGTTGGAATTAAGATTGCCGGGAGAAATCTCAACAATCTCAGATATGCAGATGATACCACTCTAATTGTAGAAAGTGAAGAGGAACTAAAGAGCCTCTTGATGCAGGTGAAGAAGGAGAGTACAAAAGTTGACTTGAAACTCAACATTAAGAAAACTAAGATCATGGCATCCGGCCCTCTCAATTCCTGGCAAATAGATAGGGAAGACATGGAGGTAGTGACAGATTTTATTTTCCTGGGCTCCAAGATCACCACAGATGGGAATTGCAGCCAAGAAATTAAAAGATGCTTGCTCCTGGGGAGGAAAGTTATGACAAATCTAGACAGCATACTAAAAAGCAGAGACATCACCCTGCCAACAAAAGTGCGTATAGTCAAAGCTATGGTTTTCCCAGTTGCAATGTATGGTTGTAAAAGTTGGACCATAAGAAAGGCTGAGTGCCAAAGAATTGAGGTCTTTGAACTATGGTGCTGGAGAAGACTCCTGCGAGTCCCTTGGACTGCAAGGCAATTGTTGTTGCCCATCCGCAGTGTGTGCAGCCTGGGCCTTTGGAACCTTCAGTGCCTCTTGGCAGTGGTGAGAAAGGAGGGGCTAATACTCCTTTCCTGAATGCAAGAGCACGCAGGGCTGCCAAGAGGCAGAAAGCTCTACTCGAGAGGAGGTCTA
Source organism: Diadophis punctatus similis (assembly GCA_023053685.1). Taxonomy (NCBI): domain Eukaryota; kingdom Metazoa; phylum Chordata; class Lepidosauria; order Squamata; family Dipsadidae; genus Diadophis; species Diadophis punctatus. The sequence continues at coordinate 29,236,735 of JALIGW010000008.1, read as the reverse complement.
TTCGAGAGTAAGACTTGGGGCTAATTGGCCACTCCCCTAGTCTATTTAAGAAGAGTCCATGCAGCTGGGAAGCTGCAGAGAACAACTTGGGAAAAATCCGTATGAATCATAGTTTGTTTTCGTAATACCTGTTTTGTGTTTCTCTGTCGGTGTCTTGTTATCAGAGACTGGACTCTAGGAACTTTGCCAACGTTAAGAAGCTAACTGGACTTAATTGGCTTAATTGGCTTGTCATTGTTTGAGAACTCTTTGAACTAATCCCGGCTACTAATGAAGTAATTAGTAGCTGGTTGTTTGCCAAGAAAGACTGTTTGTAATTTGGTGTGTGCATTCTTTACTGATAACCGTTTTATTAGTAAAAGTATTGCTTTAAACCTGTTCGTGTGGCTGTGTGCTTCGTGGGGACAGAACAGCGATCAGTCCTAGAGATCATCAACCCTGAACTGCTCTTTAGAAGGCCAGATGCTGAAGATGAAACTCAAATACTTTGGCCACCTAATGAGAAGGAAGGACTCACTGGAGAAGAGCCTAATGCTGGGAAAGATTGAGGGCAAAAAAAGAAAGGGACGACAGAGAATGAGGTGGTTGGATGGAGTCACTGAAGCAGTAGGCATGAGCTTAAATGGACTCCAGAAGATGGCAGAGAAAGGAAAGCCTGGAGGAACGTTGTCCATGGGGTCACGATGGGTCGGACACAACTTCGCAACTAACAACAACAACAAAGGAAGAGGGAAGCTAAGGAAAAGAACACACAAGCCACTAAAAGTAAAAAGAATACCACCTCCGTTCCCCCCCCCTTTTAAATGTCAAATTATAGCCAGGGACATGTGTCTCAGTCTAAAAGGATACAATGTTGCAATCGGAAGTCTGAATAACATCAATTGTTGCGGAAATCGGAAACTTTGAATCCAGTCTGTCAATTCACAAAGAAAGCTTGCTAGCTACATCAGACTAACTAAAGCAGTGGTTCTCAACCTTCTTAATGCCGCGACCTGTGCCCCGCCCCCACGCCCCCACCGTGACCCACTCCACCACCACGCCCACTGCCGCAACCCCCGCCCCGTCGCCCCCATTTGGGTTCTTTTACCCTCTGCACATGCGCAAAGCGTTCTGCGCATGCGCAGAGGGTAAAAGAACCCAAATGGCGGCGTCCGGGCGAAGTCTCCCAACCCCTGTGAAAGAGTCGTTCGATCCCCAAAGGGGTCACGACCCCCAGGTTGAGAACCACTGAACTAAAGATCGTGGATAGGATTAATTACATTTGTTAGACAGAATTAAAACCCCAAGGTAGCCAGCATCTAGGATTAATTGCATTTGTTAAACAAGATTTAAAATGTCCCATCCTTTTTCATCCCCACTTTAGAGAGAGTGGTTGGTGATTGTTTTCATACCAACCTGTGATGCTTGGTGGCAGGAAAAAGACATTAACTGTTCTCCTTAACTTAAGAAAGAATCTGGCTGCACAGTGCCTTTTCTGACTAACATTTAAAAAAACAAGCAGAAGCTTTTCTGATGAAGTGAGATATACTGTAGCTCACAAAAAGCTTCTGCCTGTTGATAAAAATTGCTAATCAGAAAAGGTGCTATCAAACTCCTCATTTTTTGATGCTATAGACTAACATGGCTTCCTCTGCTACATTGTCTCCTTAATTTGACACTAAAATGGTTAGTAAAAATAGTGTTGGTCATCAGCTTCATTACTATAGTGGAATAGATTGGCACTGGACCAATAAAATTTAAGTTGGTATTCTTTTCTGTTAGTTCAAGCAGTAGTGAATAGGAGCTTAATTCATCCATAAGGAAGAACCCAATGTCTCTGCACCAAACAGTTAAATGATAAAGCTTGAATCTGGGACAAACTTTATAAAATATATACCATCATCATTCTGATACTGTTAAGTCTACTATTCTCTATAATAGTGGTTCCCAAACTTTTTCAGTCCACCGCCACCTTGGTGCTACAAACTCATCCTCAGTGCCCCCACCCCACCCCTTCAGGTGGGTGTGGCTTGGTGGTCAGGTGACCGGGTGGGAGTGGCCAACTTGTAAAATGTGGTGAAACTCACTTAACAACACTTTTGCTTAGCAACCAAAATTTTGGGCTCAATTGTGATCATAAGTCTGTCTGTCTGTCTTTCTTTCTTTCCTTCCTTCCTAACTTCCTTCCTTCCTTCCTTCTTTCCTTCCTTCCTTCCTTCCCCCCTTCCCCCTTCTTTCTTTCTTTTTGTTTCTTTCTTTCTTTCTTTCTTTCTTTTTTCTTTCTTTCTTTCTGTCTTCCTTCCTACCATCTTTCTTTCTTTCTTTCTTTTTCTTTCTTTCTGTCTTCCTTCCTACCATCTTTCTTTCTTTCTTTTTCTTTCTTTCTGTCTTTCTTCCTACCATCTTTCTTTCTTTCTTTTTCTTTCTTTCTGTCTTCCTTCCTTCCTACCATCTTTCTTTCTTTCTTTCTTTCTTTCTTTCTTTCTTTCTTTCTTTCTTTCTTTCTTTCTTTCCTTCCTTCCTTCCTAACTTCCTTCCTTCCTTCCTTCTTTCCTTCCTTCCTTCCCCCTTCTTTCTTTCTTTCTTTCTTTCTTTCTTTCTTTCTTTCTTTCTTTCTTTCTTTCTCTCTCTCTCTCTCTCTCTCTCTCTTTCTTTCTTTCTTTCTTTCTTTCTTTCTTTCTTTCTTTCTTCCTTCCTTCCTTTTTTCCTACCATCTTTCTTTCTTTCTTTTTCTTTCTTTCTGTCTTCCTTCCTACCTACCATCTTTCTTTCTTTCTTTTTCTTTCTTTCTGTCTTCCTTCCTTCCTACCTACCATCTTTCTTTCTTTCTTTCTTTCTTTCTTTCTTTCTTTCTTTCTTTCTTTCTTTCTTTCTTTCTTTCTTTCTTTCTTTCTTTCTTTCTTTCTTTCTTTCTTTCTTTTTTCTGCAGTAGAAAGCAACCTCCCCCAAGACAAATATCTTGTAACAGCCGCTATGAGATGCTCCTAAAATTCCAAATTACTCACCAACTCCCAAGACGGAGGATTCCTGACATAGAGTTTATGGCTTATAAAATGGTTCCATGTGTGCAGGTATATCTGGATGAGAGAAAGTGAGGGTGTCCCTGAATGTGTGAATGCACATGAGAAACATCCATGCCTTTTCCAATCTTCTTTCTTTCTTTCTCTTTCTCTTTTCTCGGCGGCGGGAGAAGGAAGACAGTGCTCTGGCTGGCACTCGGCTTACTTTCCTGGTGAGGCTCAGAGACTGCCCAGCATGCCCATCCGCTGGCTCTCAAGGCAGCACTAATTTCTCGCTGCCCCACCAAGGCCCCTGCCAGCCCGGAGGCTGGTGGACCTCTAAGGCTGGCGGAGCTCCATAGGTGCGTGCCCCAATGCTTCCCGGCCCGCGAAGGTCCTGGAGCTGAAGCTGGGAAGGCAAGAGGGGTGACGGTGGCGGCAACCGTGCTCCTGCTGGCAGTGGCACATCTCCTGTCATGTGCCATCCCGGAGCATGGTCTCCAGGCTGGCGGGGGCCTTGGTGGGGCAGCAAGAAAGTGGTGCTGCGTGGAGAGCTGGAGGATGGGCGTGCCAGGGGGTCTCCAAACCTCACCAGGAAGGTAAGCTGAGCTGGGCCCATGTGCTCTCACCTGCCCCTTGCTCCGGCTGTCTCCCAGGCAGTTGGTGGGAAGTGGCGGCTGGCGGAGCTGGGCAGCGTGGAGCCACCGATGCAGCAGCAGTGGGGAGGCACAGCCAATTGTCTTGTTCACAGCTCCGTGGGGGCGGATGGGCTGGAAGAAGTGCGGTTGAGCAGGGCCGGGGCAGCGCAGCCTATTGTACCTTCTCTTGCCCCACTCTCCATCCCGGAGGGCCACACATCCCCCCGCCAATCCTCCATACAAACTGCCTGCCCCATTTCTGCAAAGGCAGAGCCCTGCAGGACAATCTAAAGAGGGAAGGGGGGTGCTGTAGAAAAGGCCGCTTTCCACCCGCTCCATGGGACTTGGGGCTCCAAAGCAGCCCACTGGCTTCCAACCTGGAGCCACAGGCTGAGTTCCCAGAATGGCACCAGCGGTCTACTGGGCTGATCCGCAAAGAAAGCAAGTCGGTGGCCGGGTGAGAAGCCAGTGGGCTGCTTCGGAGCCCCAAGTGCCGCAGAGCCAGCATGGGTGGAAGGCGGCTTTTTCTGCAGCATCCCCCTCCCCTCTTTGGATTGCCCTGTAAGGAGGGCTCTGCCTTTGCAGAAACAGGGTGGGCACATGTGCAGCTGTCCCGGGACATCCACTTGCCCTTCCGCCGCCCCTCTCAGCATCTGCATTTCCACCAAGGGCTGCCCACCCACTCACTGTCCGGGCTGGGATGGATGCCGACCTCGGAAGGCAAGCAGGCATGGGGGACCACCAGGAAGGCCGTGTGGAAGGCTGCCAAGCATGGCAGGGCTGCAGGGAAGGGATTAGGCTGCTACCTCTCTTCCCTGCTGCCCCGACATGCTTTCTTGTCTTCCACGTGGCCTCTTAGTGCCCCCTGCCACCACCCCTTGCCTCTTAGTGCCCCTCTGCCCCTCCTTGCCTCTTAGCGCCCTCCTAAGTCATCCCACAGCCCCCCAGGGGGCGGTACCACCCATTTTGGGAACCACTGCTCTATAACTTTAACACAGATAATAAGATTTGTACTGTCCATGGTATGAGTCAAATATACAGAAGGATAAGCAAGGGCATCTGGGTGCCAGGTGCTGAATTATGTGCAGGCCCTGCCCCACCGCCTGCTGTAAAGTACAACATCCCCCGAAAATAAGACTTAATATCATTTTTTTATACTTAAAATGGACACTGGGGCAGAGAACTGGTTGTTAAATTATTTGAATCCCACCACTGGATCACATGGATACGTGCCAAGTGCCCAAATTTTGATCACATGACCATGAGGATGCTGCAATGGTCATAAATGTGAGAAGTGGTCATAAGTTACTTTTTTCAGTGCCATTGTAACTTCAAACGGTTACTAAACAACTCTGTTAATCTGTTACTCAGCTGAATGAGCCTTTTTCAGATGGAGAAAGAAAGCTGTCATCTAGCCTGGGAGAATGTAAGTGTCACCATCTTTCTGGTGACTCATCATCAGCATTGAGCAGAAAGCCCAGGCTGATGAGAATGAAAAGAAGCTGTAAAAACTGAAAGCACAGAAGAAGAAAATTGAGAACACAATGATATCTTGGCTCCCTGAGATAAGTTATTAACCAAAAACTCTGGTGATATTCAATGAGAACAAGAACGAAAGATACGTAGTTATTGCTGCTATTTGGCTAAAGTACTCCAGAGGCAAAGAAAAGCAGGGTGGTGGATGCATCTGAGGTTGCTTACAAAGAAGGCTGTGAAATGGCTGCTTTCTAGCCAAATATGTCTTGGGTGAAGGTATCCCAGGGTTAGACACATGAAATAAGGAAGATCACCTCACTTTGGATGTCAACCAGTGTAGGAATTAGATGCAAATCATTTCATGGTGCAAAAATGTCTCTCTGCCTACGCAGCGTTTATTGCTTTTATACCGATTACAAAGTAGCAAAAAGGCAAAATAGAGCAACAGAATTCTCATTGGTAAATTCCCCCCACAATCATCTTCCTCTCTGCCAGTTCTTCCCAGCTAGCTTTTCAATAAGCGTCTATTGTTGTAGCCTAGATAAGATATACTGGCCAGAGAATGTATCTTTCTGGCCGTGTGAAATGAGTGATCTAATGCAGCCTTGAGGGGCCTGTTTAAGGTAGGGAGTTTTCTCACGCACACCCCTTACAGGTAGCCCTCATTCCTACATTCCACTCTTTTTTACTTTGTTTGACAATACCTTGTCATAAAACAGGTTAATAACCAGGAGAAGAATATCCCTGCAATTGTTTGTACAGGATATAAACCTGATCCCGAGGCAAAGTGGAAGAGGACTTGGGACGAAAAGTTGCAATACATATGATAAAAAAAGAAGGAAGACATTGAATAAAACAGCATACACCAATCAAAATAGCACAAATAATAACAAAATAACACAATACACTTCCCAACAAACCTGTGGGTAACCAAGTCCAAAAGCTTTCCCACCAAGATCCTAAAGTATCAATTTTTAAATCAGAGGCCAAATTGTTTAACACATTGAGCTGATGTTGGATAGCTTGTGACTCATCTGATAAATTGAAACAACATAATCCATCAAAACTTTCATAACCTAAATGTTGACGCAAAAGCAAATAATCAATAGCAGCACGATTTTGCAAAATAGCCTTTCTCAAAGCTTGCAATTCATGGTTAATTGCTAAAATAGCTAAAGAAGTAGCATTAATTATTTTTGCTAAATTTCACGCAACAGCATTAATATTAAGGTGAGCACGAGTAGCAAGTGCTGGCACACCCACTATAGACACAGCCAGCGCTACATATTCTGCTTTATTAAGTAAGGCTGTTTCAGAGTCACAAGTGTTATCTAGGGTGACTCCACGCCGAAAACGGCTTGAGTGAATCTGTTGTTTAGAAAGCAAAACAGGAATCAGCCAGCTAAGGCAACATTGTGTGTCACTAATGTTAGCAGGAATATAATTAAAAGTTTCTTGACCACATGTAAAAAACCATCCTTGCGGTAGCCACACATGGGCAAAATTAAAGGAAATCTCCTCAAACATGGTACAGTTTAAATTAGGTGAGTTAATGCGAGAACAGTGAGGTTTTTTACTTGAAGATGTACAATCAACTATTTTTACACAGGTTATATTTGCCAAAAGGGGTACAAACAGGGATTAAACATATAAAAAGCAAATTTTCTATATCATACATTTCAGATAAACAAAAAGCATCGTTTTGTGTGATGTTATTTTGTGTGATGTTAGCTAGCTGCATCCATAGGTTTTCTTCATACGTTGTTCAAGTGAATGTCTGAGTGTAATGACAGCTACTGTTGCCAAAAGGCAGTTGTTGACAATCAAACACAAACAAATGATGATTAAGGAATTTACAGTTAAACCCGCGAAAATGTCAGTGCATAAGTTCTTGGGAGTTTGTTCTGCTTGCTACTGTTGTAGCACTGTCTGCGCTTTGGCGGTCAAGTTCTTTACATCTCCCAATGTCACTGGATGACTGGCCCAATAGGATTGGATTGAGTGTTGTGCTATCTGGAGAGTCATCTTTGCTATTTTTGGACCGGATTCAGGGACATCCAGAGACTGATGTCACGACATCCATGGCTGGGTGGACGCAATGCACTGGAATCCACAAAGTTCCTGCAGGAGCAAGCACAGCAACATATCCTCGCCCCCACGTTAACGGGGAGGCAGACTTTCTTTTTGTTAAAAGTGTCTCTGATAAGCGGTCACCTTTTGAATGGAAACATTCAATTGATTCAAGGAAAATACTTGAAATCCCTCCTTTTTTAATTTGTTGGTGGAGGCAGTCCTTGAAGGACCAATTAGTACATTCCACTATGGCTGGATCCGTAGAATTATAGGGGAGACCATGAGTAAAAACAATATTCCAGGTTGTACAAAATTGCAAAAAGGCTGATTAAAAGGCTGGTCCGTTATCAGTTTTTAAAGAAATGAGCTTGCCCAAGGCTGTGTTATTTCGATATTTAATTTAATCTTATAATTATCAAAATATACATCTGTGCTGACATATATTGAGCATACTAAACTGAAAATAAAAACTTGACTCTTTACTGGTAAACCCACAGTTTAAATTTAGTTATACTTACTGGTAGTTACAGATGTGGTTTTGTTAAGTTTGTCTGTTAAATCCTCTGAATAAGAGACTACAAATAATAATTATAAACATAAAGGTTTAATTCAAATATCACACTAAACCATACTAATCATAGTATAGCATAAAAACCACTAATTAAGTTCATTCTAGCAGTGCTGTCCCAATTATGGAACCATGCCAATACAGTCAGTCAAATTGACATGCATTTGTTCCATTTTGTTTATATTTTCTGTCAGCTATAACTCCACATGAAGATGATAATATAAAATGGTATAAATCACATAACAAAAACAAACAAACAAACAAACATTATAAAACTAGATGCTAATAAAAATAAAATAATCAGCTGTTTAAAATAACACTGTCCACTGATATTGTTGCATATCAATTAAAAAACACCACTTCTTCTTCCTTTGGTCCCACTACTAGGTTTATCAAGGAAAAATAAATCGCTCCTGATACCCTTAATATTAACTTTCATCATTTAATACGCTTGCACTTCCTTTCTTTGGATCGGCCAGTCTTTCTTGAAATGTCCAGGCTGGCCACACCCAAAACATTTCTTAACTCTGTCCTCCCTGCCCATATCTTTTTTCCATTACCATCAATGCTCCTCCAAAGGTCAATTTTCTGCTTTCTTTTATTAACACTGAAAACATTCAATAAATCATTTAACAAACAAAAGTGCCATAGTACGGAGCACCATGGCTCCTAAATATTCAAAATCAGTGTGTCCCACACACAGACATAAAAAAACAGCTTCAAAAAAAATCTGAATAAGGTATTCTGAGCTAATGCTTTAAAATATATCTGTGTCAAACTTTTGAATCAATGCTTTGCTTTTAATAAAATGAATCAAATATAAATTCCATTGAGATGGAAGCAATTTTCATTAAATAGGTTAAGACATTTACAAATTTAAGCAAAATCTTTCAAAATAGTTTCTTTTATATAAATATATATATATTTAAAGAAACATTTTAAACTTCAAAAATCTCCAAGAGAAATAAAATGAAATCAAAACAGTAAAAAGCAAAGCTAAATGAATAGGTTGCTGCCTCTCCTCTCAGCAGAAAAGGGGGGTAGGAGGAAAAAAATGTTTAAAATGAGCAGCCAGAGGGGGGGGGTGTCCTGTTTCTCTTGCTCTTTGACAAAAAAAATATTTGAGTTTACAACCAGCGAAGACAATGTCCCCTGAGGGGATGCCCCAAAATATTGGGGACAGGATAAAACAATCTGCTTAGCTTAGTCAAGTAAAATGTGGCAAACTTGTGCCAATCCTCTAGCATTTTGGTGAAAAAAGAGTGATTAAAAAAATCTGAAAATGAAGTAGGTCAGCATAACTATTGCCTTCCGAAAGAGGGGGAGGGCAAAAAAGGGATGAGTGAAAACAAAGTATACATGCTTCCGATCTTGTAACAATTGCTGTAAAAAAACAAGGTCAGTAATTTGGAATCCATCCTGGGTGTGATGTAAGATCCTGGAAGATTAAAAATAAGTTGACATACATAATGAGAGTCAGAAACTAAAATAAAAGTTTCTTGAGAAAATTAAGATAGCAACAGACAATTGTGAAGATATTTTCCAGGTATCCTTGTAAGCAATTGCTCCTCTCATTCACCATCGGAGAAAACATTAATAGCTTGTGACAAGGGAAAAGAAAAAAGCAATAGGTGGACATAAAAGAAAAAGTCCTTATACAAACAAACAGATGATTGAAAGTCAGATTTAGAGAGAGGAAATATTCCAGTTCTATGATAAGCTCGTGTGCGTCCCAAAGTTATTATTTCAGCAATGGCCTAAATAAAAGGCAAAACATTTTAAGGTGGGGAGGGGTAAATAAAACCATTCAACACACATTCAACACAACACTCTAAACTCTGTAGTAGAGTTCTGTAACTCTAATACAGCTAATACTCCCATAAACAATTTGCTAATAAAAAATATCAAAAAAGTTAACAATCTTTATAAAAAATATAATTCACAAATTGAGTGCTTCATGGAAAGTGCTGCAAACAAAAATTCAATGAGATCTACAATGAAGGTTGTTTCTCTTTAGTCAATAAAATCAAATGCAAATTAATCAAAGAAATAATTTTGAGTAAATTTTAACAAGGAAAAACCAAAACAAAATAGGATTGCAACATTTTATACAATCTACAATCCACAAAAAAATTAAATAATTTTGTATTTCAAAAAGCCAATTAAATTGTATCTTTGAAACTCCAATTAAAATATATGTGAAAAAAGGCTAATACTGCAGCAACATAAATCTAACTCAACATCAACATTCCTTGCAATAAAACTGTCTGAATTATTTACTGTGGACACAAATGCAAGCTTTTTCTAATCACGGAGGAAAAAAATAAAGGAAAAAGTATCCATCCCCTAAAACAAGGGGGCCAAACCCATACAATTGATCAAGAATGAAACCCGCCCCCAAATGAAAGGCACACACAGCACATTGGTGTTTAAATTTGCTGTTCCACAAAGTAGTTTTCCAATCTTCAGGTACTAAAATATGATTTCTCCTAAGTTCTGTTAAAGTTGCATATGGCAAAGATTGAAATTCTATTTGAGCTCCATTCTGATCTTTCGTGGCATTCACTGGAAAAATAGAAAGCATGTGAGGAATTTTTTCTATATTCTCTCCCCTTTTTTCTTGCCTTATGGGGGTGTACAATGACTTTGGAGAAGCAAAAGAATTAGTCTCTCCAGCAGGAGCTGAAGGTTCAATTAAAGATGATGATTTAGGGGTGAGAATTTTTATCTGATTGTAACCAGATGGGGGCTAATTGTTAATTGAGTTAATTGTTGTCCTGCCAAAGCAGCAAAGCCAAATTGTTCCACAGCTTGACGGCACTGAGATCATTGGTGTAATTGATGTCCTGGAGCCTGGGGTTCAAGATGTAAAGTATGCCCTATATTTATCCAGTCCCTTAAATGGAGTGACCCGCACTCCGGAGACCAGGGACATTTTCCCCTATCTTCAAAACCAGCTTCCTTATCTTCTGCCCCAGGCTCTATCATGCCTGATTTAAAAGGAATCGGAGTTCCTGTATGCTCTTGCTGGTTTTGAGATATTTTGCAACCCATACTTACCAGTGGGGGTCCTGAAGCTGATGCTGAAGGACGAGGGGTCCCGGAGGACGTAGGTGCACCTAGGGGTCTGTTCCAGACGATGGTAAGTACGTTGGCTGTTGCTCCCCCGGAGGGTGAAAGGGCCCCACGTTCGGGCGCCAGATGTAGGAATTAGATGCAAATCATTTCATGGTGCAAAAATGTCTCTCTGCCTACGCAGCGTTTATTGCTTTTATACCGATTACAAAGTAGCAAAAAGGCAAAATAGAGCAACAAAATTCTCATTGGTAAATTCCCCCCACAATCATCTTCCTCTCTGCCAGTTCTTCCCAGCTAGCTTTTCAATAAGCGTCTATTGTTGTAGCCTAGATAAGATATACTGGCCAGAGAATGTATCTTTCTGGTCGTGTGAAATGAGTGATCTAATGCAGCCTTGAGGGGCCTGTTTAAGGTAGGGAGTTTTCTCACGCACACCCCTTACAGGTAGCCCTCATTCCTACAAACCAGCAGGAAGAAGAAGTCAGGGAGGTCACCATTTGAAGAACTTTTGGATCCCAGCTCTCCATCCATTATCACCTCACTGCCATCATTCAGCAGTCCTTTGTTGTGGTCCCATCATGCGTCTAGTGCATGATGTGTGGTTGGCCAAATATGCTGTTGCAGAGACAGAGCTGTATGGTTTAGCATTGTGGCATATTTTTATACAAAATATAAAATACAGGTGAAAATAAAGATAATGGGGGAAGGAGAAAAGAGGAAAAGAAGTGTGGGTTAAAGGGGGGGAAAGCATTAGGTTCTCCTGCTTGAGCAGGGGGCTGGACTAGAAGACCTCCAAGGTCCCTTCCAGCTCATTCTATTTTATTCTATTCAAAACAAATGGTTGTAAATTGAGGACTACCTGTATTAAGATTACATATCCTAGGTTTCTTAGAAGAGTGTGAGCATACTTGGGATAAAAAAAGAATTTACCTGCTAGCAAAAATGGCCAATATTATCTTTATCATTAGCTGACCAATATTGTCCTTATTATTAGCAGGGCATGTTGCATATGGTCTGAGTGCAGCTGTAGTGGTAATTTACTCTTACTAAAAATCATTATGAGAAAATTTTGATTGACCCAAGCTATGGTGAGTATTCAGATATGAATGGCCCATCTGGTAACACCAATAGAATATAGAATAAATGGTAGACAGCACAAATTAATAAACGAAATGAAATAAAAAGAGTAACATTTTATATTTGTGAAGCTAAATGGGAAAGGATGTAATTGTTTAACATAGCTTTAGTATGTTCTTATAGAACATAAAAATAAAAACTAACAAAAATAGAAAGAAAGATAGATAAAGAATAAAAAGAAGATAGAGAAAAGGACTGGTGAAAACAAAAACTAGAAAGTGATCCCCAACTTCTTTTTAGAAAAGGTATAATTAAATTCAACCCTTTCTTTAGAACTCTACTATAGCATCCATTTTTCAAATGATCAATAGTTTTTACCAGTTATCAAATCCACATCATAATTTGTTTTTGTTTTTCTATTTCTTGCAAAAAAGTCCACAAAAACCTTTTATTTAGAATTACTTTTTTCCAGTGTCCATGTGATGAGGGCCACACAATATGGACTTTTTAATACTTGCTATATGGTTTTGTAGTACTGTTACACTGGCCAACTAACATGGGTTTTCTTGTATTTTAAATTTACCCTTTTCAAAATGTATAACTAATGATTTGCTATAAACTTTAACCTTCAAGAAAAGCCTCCCTTTTATAAACCAGGAGTGGCAAGACAGTATTCAACACTGTAGATAAGTTTCTTTTTCAGCTGTTCTCAAGGCTCCATGAACAAAAGCAAGTATTGCGGCTCAATGATGGGAAGTGTTGAGAATGTATCTTACCTAAATCCAGGGGTAGGTTCTAACTTACCTCGCTGCTGGTTCACTTCCTCCCGCGCCTTGTGGGCGCACCTTATGGGTGCGTGCACATGCGCAGTGGCAAAAAATATTAAAAAACTAAAAGCCCAAAACAAGATGGCGGCCGCATGTACAGTGCCGGAAACTCGGCTTCTGTACATGTGCAGAAGAAAACCCCCCCCCAAAAATTAAAAAAATATTTTTAAAAAATTCAAAAAAAATTTAAAAAAAAGAGATGGCAGCGCCCACGGACCGGCACTGACCGAATCGGTTCTGTGACATCATTGTGACATCACCAGCAGGTCCCTACTGGTTTGGGCGAACCAGTCCGATCAAGGAGGAACCCACCTCTGCTTAGATCTAGTCAAAGGACAGAGATATATATTAGGAGAAATTGTTTCCGATTCCTTTGGGGCCCACAGTGAAGCTAGGCTTTGTTCTTTGCAAACATTATATTATTTAAAAGATTTAGCAATAAAACTTAACTTTATGTTTGAAACAAAAATGCTTTCTCATTTGACAGTTGATAAAAAATGATAAATCAAATTATGATAGCACAGCTGCAAAAACGTTCATCATCAGGCATTTGACTGATATATATTTTGATAAACTGCAGTCTGGGTGAAATTCCATGAAGTATACAATTTTAAAAACTAGCTAATGACTGGGGCACAATGCTGCTTGTTTTACATTCTGTTCACATAATTTGAAATCCACAGAATGATTAAAGAGATTAGTGTTCAATTAAAAGCAGCCAGAAGAGCAACTATTCTGGGAGATGCTTGCCTGCTCATTTTATTATGTACATCTTTTGAACACTGCAAAAACAAACAAGTAAACAAAAAAGATTTTTATATTATTGCCTTTTGGGGATTAATTATTAAGTTGGGAAATAAAGGAGAAAGTTAGATTCCAAAGAAATCTGATTTCCTAATCTTTTTGCTTCCTCACATGGTGAAATCTAAATAAGTGTAACAGTTGGATCCATCAGGCATGAATAAATTTATATGTCTGTAATTAGTACCGTATTTTTCAGAGTATAAGACGCACCTTTTACCCCCCAAAAGAGGATGAAAATGTAGCCCCACCCAGCCACCCCCACTCTTTGATCTTTGCCTGCCAGCAATTTACCTCCTTGCAGCAAACAGCAGCAGAGCCTGATTAGCACAAGCCACTGATTATCTGCCTCCCGACACTCAGCTGTTTGGTTGAAGTTGCCGGCAAGCCCACGTGCTAAAATGAAAGTGAAACTAAAGCTGCACGGAGGCAAATTGCTGGAGGGAGAGGCAAAGACAGAATTTTATTTTCTTGTGCTAATCAGACTGGGCTGAAACTGGCTGTTTGTTTTTTGCTGCAAGGAGGTAAATCAATAACTATAAATGCCTATAGAATGTTCAAATTATTAGACTTATTTTTAAAGACTGTTTTATTATTGTTCTAGACAACTTAACAAAATGAAGAAGCTTTTTAAAATAAATGCTTGATCTGAAGAGGCCCAGTGCTATTGTATCTTCTTTTAAATAGCAGAGAATACTTCCAGAAAGCCACATCAATTTTAAAGATCTGTAAAAGTATAATCTGAAATGTCCTGTTTTAGTATTAAGTATTAAATATTAGTATTAAATATTACTATTAAAATAAGGCAGCTGAGTTAAACCCTGACTTAGTCATGTTTAGAGTAGATCTATTTAAATAATTGGGAGGAGTTAGTGTGATTACATTTAAGAAAACTTTCTGGGATTAATATACTGCCATAATGTACATTTCTCCAATTCTTTGCTATTTCTATGGGTCAGACACACATTTATTTATTTATTTATTTATTTATTTATTTATTTATTTATTTATTTATTTATTTATTTATTTATTTATTTATTTATTTATTTATTTATTTATTTATTTATTTATTTATTTATTTATTTATTTATTTATTTATTTATTTATTTATTTATTTATTTATTGTTCTTCTATGCCGCCCTACTCCCTCAGGACTCAGGGCAGCGTACAACATTTTAGGGAACATCAAACAAATCATTAAAAACAATTTAAAACAATTTAAAAAAAACGTATAACACCATACATACATGGGGGAGACGTCAGATGCAAGGTCGTCTCAAAATCACCCCGCCTGCAGGAAGAGCCATGTCTTAATGGCTTTTCAAAAGGCCAGCAGGGTGGGGATGATTTGGATCTCTGGGGGAAGTTGGTTTCAGAGAGCAGGGGCCCCTACAGAGAAGGCCCTCCCCCTAGGCCCCGCCAGTCAGTACTGTTTGGCTGACAGGACCTGGAGGAGACCCACACTGTGGGACCTGACTGGTCGAAGGGAAGTATGAGGTAGGATGCGGTCCCGGAGATAGCCTGGTCCTAAGCCATGTAGGGCTTTAAAGATGATAATCAACACCTTGAATTGTACCCGGAGACCAATGGGCAGCCAGTGCAGCTGGCGGAGTATAGGTGTTACGTGGGTGTATCTTGAAACACCCACCACAGCACGCGCAGCTGCATTTTGCACCAGTTGAAGTCTCCGAATACTCTTTAAGGATAGCCCCATGTAGAGCGTATTGCAGTAGTCCAATCGGGAGGTGACAAGGGCGTGAGTGACCGTGAGTAGAGCCTCCTTCTCCAAGTATGGTCGCAATTGGTGCACCAGGTGAACCTGTGCAAAAGCCCCCCTAGCCACAGCTGCAAGGTGCTGATCTAATTTTAGCTGTGGATCTAGGAGGACTGCCAAATTGCAAATCCGTTCCAAGGGAGTTAATTTTTCTCCCTCAAGAACCAAGGAGGGACAGTCGGTATAGTCCTTCGGAGGCAATATCCAGAGCCACTCAGTCTTATCGGGGTTGAGTTTGAGTCTGTTTCTCCCCATCCAGGTCCTAACATCGTCCAGGCACCGGCACATTACATCAACTGCCTCCCTGAATTGAGACGGGGTGGTGATGTACAGCTGGGTGTCGTCAGCGTACTGTTGAAAACCCACCCCGTGTCTGCGGATGATCTCCCCCAGCGGTTTCATGTAAATGTTAAACAGGATGGGCGAGAGGACCGAACCCTGCGGCACCCCATAAGTCAGGGGCCTAGGAGATGACCTCTGCCCTCCTGCCAACACCGACTGCATACTGTCGGCGAGATAAGAGGAGAACCACTGTAAAATAGTGCCTCCCACTCCCAACTTGCCGAGACGATGCAGAAGGATACCATGGTTGATGGTATCGAAAGCCACTGAGAGGTCAAGTAGCACCAGGATGGAGGAATTACCCCCATCCAGGGCTCGCCAGAGATCATTCATCAGGGCGACCAAGGCCGTTTCTCTACTGTAGCCGCGCCTGAAACCCGATTGATAGGAATCTAGATGATCAGTTTCCTCCAATAGCCGAAGGAGCTGAAAAGCCACCACCTTCAACACAACTTTACCTATGAAAGGTAAGTTGGAGACCAGACGAAAGTTCTTAAAATCCGCTGGATCCAGGGAAGGCTTCTTAAGAAGGGGTCTCACCACCACAACTTTTAACGGCTGTGGTATGGATCCCTCCCTCAAAGAAGCGTTGACCACCACCTGGATCCAGCTGCGTGTGCCACCTCTCTGCTGGCCGAAACCAACCAGGAGGGGCACGGGTCCAATAAACAGGTGGAAGAGCTCATCACACCCACGGCCTTGTCCACGTCATCAGGAGAAACAGGCTCAAACTCCTCCCACAATGCTGGATTAAGACTTGCCCCTGTCAACTCAATGGACTCTGTCCAGCCAGAGTCCAGGTTCGACTGAATCTGAGCGACTTTATCCATCAGAAACTGCGCGAATTCCTCAGCTCTACCTTGGAAGTGTTCCTCGCTCCCCCCTTTAGCAAGGAAGGTGTGAGTCACCCTAAACAAGGCTGCTGGTGAGAATCTGCAGACGCAATAAGAGCGGAAAAATGAGATCATTTTGCCACCCCTATCGCCACTAAATAAGACTTGATGAAAGTTCTTAGAAGTGTTCAGTCAGATTCGGTTTTACTGGCTCTCCAGCGTCGCTCCAGACATCTCTTGTGGTGTTTCATCTCCTGGAGCTCCTCGGTAAACCAGGGAGCTTTCCGGGATCCACTGCCACGGAGAGGTCGCAAAGGCGCAATCCGATCTAATGCCCCTGCTGCTGCGGTGTTCCAAGCAGCCACCAGGGACTCAGACGAATTGTGTACCAGGTTTTCAGGTATTTCCCCAAGTTCCCTCTGGAATCCTTCCGGCTCCATTAGGCGCCTGGGGTGGAACCACCTAGTCGGTCCCACCTCCCTGCGGGGGAGGAGTGAGGCTGTGAAATCCAACCTCATTAGGAAATGGACTGACCATGACAACGGGATGATGACTATATCCCCTACCTTCAGATCATCTCTCCACTGCCCCGAAAGAAACACTAGGTCAAGCGTGTGACCCCCCCTCATGAGTCAGGCCCTGGATTACTTGGGTCAGGTCCATGGTTGTCATGGAATCCATGAACTCCTGAGCTGCACCAGAGGTTTCGCCGGCCGAAGGCAGGGTAAAGTTCCCCAGCACCATGAGACTGGGGAACTCCACCGCCAGGCTAGCTATTGCCTCAAGCAGCTCGGGCAGAGCCTTAGCAACATAGCTGGGAGGCAGGTACACTCACAAAAGGCCCACCTGAACCCCTAAATCCAACTTTAGAAGGAGTGTTTCACACCCGACAATCTCCGGGGCAGGGATCCTACGAGGATGCAGATTTCGGCGCGTTATAATAGCCACTCCTCCCCCGCTTCCCTAGGGTCATGAATGGTGCTGCACTGAGAACCCGTCTGGGCATATCTCGGAGAGGGCTACTCCACCCTCCTGGCCCAGCCAGGTCTCAGTTATGTATACCAGGTCCGCCCCCTCCTCGGTGATTAGGTCACATATCATGGGGGCTTTGTTGACAATTGACCTGGCGTTTAGCAGCAGCATCCTGAGCCCAGGGCCTTGAAAACCCTGGTTGCCAGGTTCTCAGGTTGAGCAAGATGGAACCACATTGGAGGGGCCGGAACAAGGGATTGCTTGTAGACAGCAAGGTCTTATTCCCCGAGAGCGGCCCGCCCCTCTGCTCCCGCCATACCTACCTCTCCCTATCATGACCAGGATGTTCCAGCTGTCCACCCCCCAGAGATATCCCTCCCCTCCCCGCTGGTCCACCTCCCTTCCTGCAGGCCATCCATACCATTCACACTGAGCCAGGTAAAAGAGCCGGGACCCCCTTCGCACACTCAGCGAAGGGGGGCCAAGCCTTGGTCCCCGCCTCACTCATACTGTTTCATCATATTTCATCATATTTCTTCATTCTACTCATTCATTATCCCAGTCGTAACCAATCTCTTTCGTACTCACACCCACCACTTCCGGGGTACAATTTAAAAAGTTAATAATCAATAATAAATAATGATGGAGCCTATGGGGGGGGTTGCATACATATCACCTCCTGACCCATCAAGGTTAGATCTTAGTACTTGGTTCTTATATCCAAGGTCCACCGTGGTCGTTAAAAGCATCCGAATTCCTCTATAATAGTCCACTGTTCTCCTCCTGATGCTAATATCAATGAGGCTTGAATCAGAAATACCGCCTGGGAAGTTTCTTCATCGGTCAATCAGCAGTTTCCCCACTAAGGCTAAAAGTTTTGGTTTTAGTGTTCGAAAACTCCCCCTAAGAACCGGTGCAACAGCTGGAGCTGCGCCAACCAAAAGAGGCCTCGTAGCCACCAAGGTCACAGCAATAATGATGATTCTCATGTGTAAATAGAGCTGTAGTTGGGGGGGAGAAGTTGTCCAAAGAAACAGCCAAAAGGGTCTCAATACAACTGCAATAACAACCGTGATAATCGGTAAGAGTCGCCACAGTAATAGATATAGATTAAGATCCATCCGGAACACGAGGGATTCTTTTCCAAGCCAGACTGGTCCCATCGTCGGAGAAGCCGCTACCCGGGAAGATAATGGCCGGCGTATCAGTAAGCAGCAGCTGCGATCTTGGCCGGAGCTGAATCACCCGGTAATAGCTGCTTGTAATTAAAGCTGTTGGCAGCCATCCATCCTGAGAGCTCGACTGAGAGGCTCCCCTGATTTGCTCTGCTCTCCGGAGAAAGATGTTGCTCAAGGGTCGATTCATTGTGACAATGGCAAACCATGGCATAGAACAGCAACACATCAGCAGTAGTGGTCAAGAGGAACCCCGCCCAGATCTTAACGGCCGAGAAATCCACTCTGAATCTTTGCTCAAAACACAACCCAATCCATTCAGTATAAATACCTGGGATTGTCCAGCGTCCCTTTTTCTCCGGGTTGCCACGATTCCCGGCAAGCCCTTGCGAATAAACATCTGGCTGGTATTCATCTAGCTAGCGTCCTTAGTCTGTTCAGCTTCAGCACAGCATGATATACACAGCAAACAGTGTATATCATCTGTGCTGTTTGCTGTTTGCTGTTTGGCAAATTGCTGGGAGGCAGAAGCCTTTTTTCCTTGTTTTCCTCCCCCAAAACTAAGGTGCGTCTTATACTCCGGTGTGTCTTATACTCTGAAAAATACGGTATATATTATGGAAGAAGTCACACAAAATGACAAATGCATTCTTTCATTGGATAATTTTCTATTTCTTAATGCTGGCAGTAGACCAAGAAAACAAGAAGCTTAAGAAAATAATTCTCTCCAATCAACAGCACATTTAGTAAACTGTCTTAATAGTCAGATATTAAGTATACTATTTAGTTATGAACTCTACATTATCTAGAGCTTGGAGTTATTGACATTTCTTTAATATGACTTGATGAGTCACTGGACTATTAATTCCAAAGGGATGTAATTCTGTATAAGCTTGGAAGAAATAAGCCCCATAAATTACATACAATGATTCTCCCTATTCTGAACTACATCATGATTTGCCACTTACCATGCTGGTTGGAGCTGCTGGCATTGTAACTCAGCAACATATTCAGGACTACAGTTGTCTATTCTTGGCCTTGGTCTAATGGGGCTTATGACTCAGTAGAGGTGCTCAGCACTGTGTTTTTAGTTAAACAGGATTTTAAGAGTCATGGTGGTACAATGGTTAGAATGCAGTATTGCAGGCTAACTGTGCCACCACCAGGAGTTTGATCCTTACTGGCTCAAGGTTGACTCAACCATCCATCCTTCTGAGGTCAGTAAAATGAGGACCCAGATTGTTGGGGGCAATATGCTAATATTTATAAATTGCTCAGAAAGTGCTGTATAGCACTATGGAATGGTATACAAATCTAAGTATTAAGTATTACTGCTATTAATACTATAAGGTCTGTAAGAAGCAACCTGTCTAAACATGTAATATGATATGCAATGTTTTGGAGAATAAGCACAGATTGCGCAAAATTTATAGATATATTTTCAGGAACTGTAGTAGTAATACTTAAAAAATGCTGACCTGAATTTCAAATTCATACTATATTTCCAGCTGCCATTTTAAACTAATGCTTAAAAATTAAATGTGTGGTAGGAAAATGAAATATATGAAAAACATGAGGTAACCATAGGACCATGTTTATTCATATATCAAATCAAAGTGACTGAAACATCATGAACTAGAGGAAAAAGTAAGGAATCTAGAGGCAACTCTAGCCAAACTCCAACCTACGCAAGAAAGCTATGCCCAAATGAACCATTTAATGAACAAATAACTCCCAGAGGATTTGATCCTGCTGAAAAACCCTTGGAGGAAGATAAATGGAGGTATGTCACACATACTGTAGAAGGAAACACAACAATCAAAGAAAAAAGCAGGTGAAAAAAGGGATGTGAGGGCGATCTGGCTGTGACATCTGTCACCCCATTGATCACCAGGATTGATTTGGCTGATCTGGCTGGCTAGGCAGGTGTCCCCTTCCTCCCTCACCGCTCCATGTGTGTCCCTCCCAAAGCTGCACACTTGGTGGAAGAGGACAATCATCCCAGATAGAAGGAGTGTACCAATCTTTGGACAAGGGTATATGATAGCTGCGCTCCCCTGCTAGAACCTCCAAACAAGCTCAAAGAAAAAAGCAGCATACATCTAACAAACCCCTACTGCCCAATCTAACCCAACCAGAAGCAGCCCCATTAAAACTGAGCAATCAATTTCTCCCCCTAGATGAAAGCATGCAGGCTCACAACACCCCCTCAAACAAAACACACAGATACCTAGAAAAGAGACATTATGAAATATCCCTTAAAAAGTCACATCAACAAACACAACTGAGATAAACAGAAAAGCATCCTAGACTGCACCCCCTAAAAAAGGAAGGTGAGTGTTGGTGATAGGAGATTCTATTCTCAAAGGAACAGAACCAACCATCTGCAGACTGGACATACCATACAATCTAGGGAGGTATGTTGTCTCCCTGGAGCAAAAATTAAAGATGTGGCTCAGAACCTAACCAAAATAATTAGGCCCACAGATTACTACCCTTTCCTCCTCTTTCACATTGGGATGAATGACACAACAAAGAACCTAAGTACAATATTGAGAGATTATAAACAACTAGGCAATAAAGTTAAGGAGCTAGGAGTGTAAGTAGTGTTCTCATCAGTACTCCCAACGAAAGGCCAACACCCATTGAGGGAAAAAAGAATTTAGAAATAAACCACTGGCTAAAGGATTGGTGTTGCCAAGAAAACTTTGGTTTCCTGGACCATGGACTGCATTACCTACAAGAAAGACTCTTGGCAAGGGATGTGAAAATGGAAAAATGTACTAGGGAAAAAGACTGGCCCAATTCATCAGACAGGCTTTAAACTAAAATTGGGGGGACACCAATCTTTAGAATCTCTAGAACACAAAACCAATCATAAATCCCAAGAAAACAAATCAAACAATGAGTTAGGGAGTGATGAGAAAAAAGAAAAACCCAAACAACAATTAGGAGATGCAGGAATCATACCCATGGACAGGAATAAAAGTCTTAAATGCTTATATACAAATGCTCAAAGCTTGGGGAGCAAACAGGGTGAACTAGAAGCAATAATACACTAGGGTAGGTATGACATAGTTGCCAATACAGAAACCTAATGGGATGAAACCCATGACTGGAATGTCACATCAATTTTAAAGATCTGTAAAAGTATAATCTGAAATGTCCTGTTTTAGTATTAAGTATTAAGTATTAAGTATTAGTATTAAGTATTAGTATTAAAATAAGGCAGCTGAGTTAAACCCTGACTTAGTCATGTTTGGAGTAGATCTATTTAAATAATTGGGAGGAGTTAGCGTGACTACATTTAAGAAAACTTTCTGGCATAATGTACATTTCTCCAATTCTTTGCTATTTCTATGGGTCAGACACACATGCACAGAAATACACAGCAAACAGTATATATCATCTGTGCTGTTTGCTGTTTGGCAAATTGCTGGGAGGCAGAGGCCTTTTTTCCTTGTTTTCCTCCCCCAAAACTAAGGTGCGTCTTATACTCTGAAAAATACGGTAGCCCAAGGATGACCATGTTTCCTCTAAAGTAGATTTTCTTAATTCCAAAAGTTTTTAGTTATGGAGCATGGATGTAGGGGTTTATTTCTAAGCACATCATTATGTTGTTAATTTCACATTTCCACATGATGCAGAGTATTTACAAATACTCTGTAAATATTGCTAATTAACTAATGGCTGTAATATTATCACAAGATATAAGATAATACCCAGTCTTATTTTCTTTTGGGCCCCAAAATAAGCACTAGTGTTTTTTTTCAGGGGATGGGGTGGGGCGGATCTGGCACCACACCGTGGCCCCCATACGCTTGCTGCTTCCTGTGTGAAAAAGTAAGATGAGGTTGATGAGCTTGTGCAGCGCTGCCACTGAATGGACCAGGTGAGGCAGGAGGCAGGGCAGGAGTGGTGCCATGCCGCAGCTCCTGCGCGTTCTGCCCCTGCCATCCTATGTCATCTTCCAGTGGTCCTCTAGCTTTGCCCATCCATGCTTGTTCATTTTACTCCTGCAGCGGGAAAGAGGCAAGAAACTGACTTGAGGCTCCAAGGCTCTGTCCGTTGCTGTACCAAAATGCCAACTCGACAAGAAGAGATTGATTTTTCTGCAGATGGTTTCAGGAGGGTGTGCTGAATCCACTCAGGGCAGTTAATTGCTGCAATACTGCCACTGAATGATCAGGCAAGGCATGGGGCAGGGCAGTGGTGGCACCACGCAAATCTGGGCTGACTTGCCTCACATCAGGCAGGAGCAGCCCAGCAGGGTAGCCGAGAGCAACTCAGCCAGGAGAGCAAAGAGCTCCTGCAAGGCCAGCAGTAGCACAGGCAGCTGCTCCGCAGCCAGTATGGTACCCACTGTGGGCAAGAAGTGTCCCAGCAGCAGCAGGGCCAGCAGCAGGGTGGGCAGAGGTTGGGGCATGCTGAGAGCTTGCAGCAGCAGGGTGGCAGCCAGAGCCAAGGTCAGGCAGGGCAGTGGCACTTTGCACAGCAGCCACATGGAAAGCGCGAGGAGCTTCTCCCGCCGCCACCCATTGGCCTGGATGAAGAGCAGCCTGGCCCAGGCGCCAATGTTTCCTGTAACATCAGAAAACAGTGTGCGGCAGTTAGAAACTGCCACGAGGTGTTTTCTTTTCATGTGTGTGGCTGCGCAGGCGCGCAGCCTTTGCCATTAGAAAATGCAGTGCGGAAGTTAGAAACTTCCATGCGGCGTTCTCTCGTTACATGTGCAGCCGCATGGCCGTACAGCTTAGAGGGAACAGTGCCAGGCACCACTAGCCCCCAGCAGCAGCAGGTGCAGCAGGCGTATCAGCTGGGCCTCAGAGCCAGCTAGACGGCGATGGCGGTAGCCATGCTTTCTGAAATCGATTCAGGGAAGAACAGATGGCATCTTCTCTTTCAATCCCTTCTGCAGTCGCCAAAAGAGCCAAGCGGAAATTGCTTGGGGAGAAAATAACGTAAGGGTGAGTGAAGAAACCTTCCACCCCCCACAGGTGCCCCCAGATGCGAGCGATGTCAGCTGGCCACTCCCATCCACCCCCATCCACCCCACTGATGCTGGTCTTAAGTAGGGCTTATTTTGGGGGTAGGTCTTGTTTTCGGGGAAACACAGTAGCATAATTCAAAATAATATTTCATTGGTATCTGACACCAGAGAAATTGTCTAAGTTCTATAAAGGTATTTCTAATTATTGTTGAAAATATGAAAACCATGAGACATTTTATAGCGCATGATGGACTTGTACATTTGGATGAAACTGAAGCTTTTCTTGTTAGGACTTATGGACATTCATTTAGAAAAGACTCATGGATGATTGGTTTAATACATGATAACTGCAGACATCAGTAATGGAAGAAGAGCCGAGGTGGCTCAGTGGTTAAAGTGCAGCACTGCAGTTCAGCAGTTCAGCTGTTCAAATCTCACCGGCTCAAGGTTGACTCAGCCTTCCATCCTTCTGAGGTCGGTAAAATGAGGACCCAGATTGTTGGGGGCAATATGTTGAACTCTGTAAACTGCTTAGAGAGGGCTGTAAAGCACTATGAAGCGGTATATAAGTCTAAGTGCTAAGAATGGCTTGTGACCCATTATAGACATTTTGCTGAAAATGGATAAAAATGAACTGCTGGTTTTTAGATTTACTTTATCTCAGGGTTAAGGTTTATGGGAAGAATGGAACCAATATATGCAATATGGTAGGGGGAGATGGTAATTATTAGATTTGTAACTGCTGCAAAGAGAATCAGAAATTGCTTCTTTAAATATTTTACTTTTCTTGCTTTTTTATTCTTCACTTTTACTCTTTTATGATCTTTTTCTATTCTATGTTTCTGTAGACTTTTAAAAGTTTATAAAACTTTTTAAAATACTGATTTTTTTAAAAAAACAACCATAAAATTGCTTGTATCAGGGATGCCTGCAGGGTATAGTAAAAATATATATCAATATGGTAGACACATAATGCAATTTAAGCTCTTCCTATTGTGCAATCTATCTTGACTTCTTTGAACATACCCTGTGAATACTCCTGTTTATTTTTAAATAAAATATTTATTCCTCCAAAAAAAGGTACAGCTACAGATTTTTTTAATGATAATGGTTAATAAATTCTCAGAAGTATAATACTATTTTGTATAGTACAAAACTTAGGACCATCTTTTTTGTATATTATTAATTTATTACTAGGTATTATTAAAAAGAATGTTTGGAGAAAAAACTCTAACAAGTGCCATTTCCCTTGATGTTGTCATCAAATAGGGCAAATTACTGTATATATCACATGCACAACTTTCAAGAAATGTGTGAATCCTTTCATATATGATTTCCTATTGAAGTAGAAAGGAAAATTACCATAGCAACTAGCACAATATGTACAATCCTGCTTAATCTAAAAGGTTTAGTGACCTTTCTCCATTTTTAAAAAATGAATATGCAATCATTCTCGAAACATAACTATGAAACAATGAGAGGGAATCTGATTTTTTTCACTTATCACCAACTGAGGTTTAAATAATACATATCCATGAAGACATAAAGTGCATGGGTTATTCTATGCATACAATAATTATAAGGGAGTCCTTGATTTACGACCACAATTGAGTTCAAATTTATGTTGTTAAGTGAGACATTTGTTAAGTGAGTTTTGCTCTGTTTTACAACCTTTCTTGACACAGTTGTTAAGTGAATCACTGCAGTTGATAAATTAATAATCAGGTTGTTAAGTGAATCTGGCTTCCCCATTGACTTTGCTTGTCACAAGGCTGCAAAAGGTGAACACATGACTTTGGGACACAGAATGGTCCTAAATATGAACCAGTTGCCAAGCATCTGAATTTTGATCATTGATTTGCTGCAAAGGACATTATTGCCCTTCTCCCACTCGGCGTTTAGCGGCGGCCTATAGCGAAGCTGGTCTATGTGATGCCGCCATTTTCTCCCATCCTCCAAAACAATTATATATGATTTTGGCCCGGTTATTTCTTGGACCTCCCCAGGTAACCATAGGGACCCCTCGGCGAAGTTCTTTGCAAATACTGGATCTTTTATGTTGAACGACCTAACTTGCGCCGGAGTTTTTATTTCCTTTTGGTTTGAATAAGAGGGGTGTAATCTGTCTAGGGTGGACTGTAGCTTCCAGTCCATCAGCAACTCGGCAGGACTTTTCCCAGTGGCCGTGCTGGGGGTTACGTGTTGCCAAGTGAGGAGTGTGTCTACTTGGGCCTGCCAATCCCCTGGGCCAATGCGGCCCAATGACTCTTTTACTGATCTCACTGCTCGTTCTGCTTGGCCATTGGAATTTGGCTGGAATGGCAAGATGAGTGTGTGCTTGATACCTAAGCTGGCTAGGTATCCTTCGAACTGTGTTGATGTGAGTTGAGGCCTGTTGTCTGACACAATGGTGTCTGGAAGGCCATGTGTGTTGAACAACTTCCTTAAAACCTTTATTGCCACCTCAGTTGTTGTTTTGGGCATGATTTTGACTTCCAGCCATTTCGAGTATGCATCTATTGTTATCATGAATGTCTGCCCATGGAATGGCCCTGCGAAATCTATGTGAATGCATGACCAAGGGGCCCTGGGTTGTTCCCATTCAAGAACTGGGGCTTTTGGCGGTGATGCCCTGGACTCCTGGCACGGAGGACACCCTGCGACTCATTCCTCTACGTCAGTGGTTCCCAACCTGGGGGTCGGGACCCCTTTGGGGGTTGAACGACCATTTCCCAGGGGTCGCCCTGGCATCCTCAACTCCCCCCCCCCACTGCCACAAGCTTGGCCATATCGGCTCAACTCACCCGAGCCCTCTGATTGGTTGGGAGAGGTGCCATTCGGTGAGAGGCGTTTGTGACGCCTGGCTGCCGAGCTTTGAAGGCATCAGCTAAGGGGTGGAGCATCGCAAGATTGCGTGCTGGAGAGTACAAGGCGGTGCTTAAGACATCTGTGGCCGCCCCTGTCTCCTGCTCGCTGCAGCAGTTTCTTCTCGCTGGTGTCGAAGGGAAAGGAAGTCATGGGAGGGAACGGCTAGCCAACGACCACTTAAGTTTCACAGCGTACGATGGCGGGAAGCAGGACAGCTGGGTCGGAATCGTCTGTCTGCCCTCTCGCCCTCGGCTGGTGCGGAGACCCAGTGAACAAAGAGGCAAACAGGGAGGGAGGGAAGAGAGAGACTGAGAGATATTAGCGCAGGGCTAGACTGATCATACAGCCTCGGTGCTGAGGGCGCCACTGCCGGGGGCAGGAGGAGGTAAGCCGGAGGGAACTGGAGAAGGAGGTGATGCCGGAGCATGGTCCATCGCCGCTGCCCTGCTCCATATGATCAGGCTAGCCCTGTGCTAATATCTCTCTCAAAGAAAGAAAAGAAAGAAAGAAAGAAAGAAAGAAAGAAAGAAAGAAAGAAAGAAAGAAAGAAAGAAAGAAGGAAGGAAGGAAGGAAGGAAGGAAGGAAAGAAAGAAAGAAAGAAAGAAAGAAAGAAAGAAAGAAAGAAAGAAAGAAAGAAAGAAAGAAAGAAAGAAAGAAAGAAAAGGAAGGTTGGGAGGAAGGATGGAAGAGAAAAAAGTGAGAGAGGGAAAGAATGTAAGTAAGTAAGAAATAAACTGTTGAAAGAAGAGCCTTGCAAATTAAAATTGTTGTCTTTGCAGGGGTTTTGGGAAGGGTGGGTGAGCAGGCCCCATGGGGGAGGAAAGAATATGGGGCTGTTTTAAGAAGAAAGAGCTTAAAAGAGGAAATTGGCTTTGGGGACCCTGGCAATGTTTTTGGACCAATCATGGTTTTTTTTGCCCCATTTGCCTCCTGAAACTTTGGAGTCCTGGGAGAAATCTACTAAACAGGGATTACTTTGCTGGAAGCTTATCTGATTTCTAGTTTTTCGACACTGCAAGCCACAATTTCTCAACCTCAACAACTTAAATATACCTGGACTTCAACTCCCAAAATTCCCTAGCCAGCTTTGCTTTGAATTCTGGGAGTTGAAGTCCAGGCACCTTAAAAGTTACTGAGATTGAGAAATATTGCTCTACACTTGTTGGTTATCAAGTCTAAATACAGAAGTAGACTTGCTGTGGAAGATGATATTCCTTGTGCTCTTGCAAAGACTGGCCTGAGAATTTCTGATCTGGCATAATTACTTATTGTTTTTGTGATTAATCACTATGCTTTAATTATGTTCAATTTCTAACAATGAAAATACATCCTGCATATTAGATATTTACATTATGATTCATAACAGTAGCAAAATTACAGTTATGAAGTAGCAATGAAAATAATTTTATGGTTGGGGGTCACCACAACATGAGGAACTATATTAAGGGGTTGCGACATTAGAAAGGTTGGGAACCACTGCTCTGCGTGCTTGTCTATTTTGGGCCACCATACATAGCTCTGTGCCAGTGCCTTCATTCTCACCACCCATGGGTGCCCCTCGTGTAGTTCCTTAGAATATTCTCTCGTAGCGACAGAGGAGCGAGGACCCTATCACCCCACAATAGACACCCCCCTTAGGTTGATAACTCATTTTGCCTTTGTGTATAGGGTTGGAGACTGGGTTTCACTGGCCCTTGTGGCAACCCCCTCCACACCCAGTTCATGATTGTCCGTAAATCAGAGTCTTTCTTGGTTTCGGCTGCAACGTCTGCCGAGATGATCAGTCCCGGTCTGGCACAGTCTATGAGCAGCACTGGAATCTCAGGCATGGGGTCGTCCACTAGGTCTGGCAATGGGCAGCGGCTCAACACGTCTGCGTTGCCCATTTTCTTTCCCGGCCGGTGAGTTAGCATGTAGGAATAAGCAGAGAGAAACAGTGACCATCTCTGCATTTAGGGGGTAGCGTGTCCAGAGTGGGCTTATTTCCTGCTAGCAGCCCCAATAAGGGCTGATGGTCAGTGACCAGCTCAAAATGTCACCCAAACAAGTATTCATGAAACCGCTTGACACCCACTACAGCGGCAAGTGCTTCTCTGTCAATGTGGCCATAGTTCCTTTCTGCGCTAAGAGTCCTTGACAAATAAGCAACAGGAACCTCACGGCTGTTTGGGAGCCGATGGCTCAGTACAGCCCCCACCTCAAAAGGTGATGCATCACAATCCAACAAAACCGGCAATGTGTCACTAAATTGCATTAAAAAACTCTTGTTAGACAGCAGGTCCTTTACAGCCTGAACAGCCCTATTCTGTGCCGGCCCCCAAATCCAGGCCGTTTTTTTAGAGAGCAGTTTATGCAGAGGCTCCGCAACTGTAGCTTTATTTTGCAGGAATATGCTGTAAAAGTTCAACAACCCTAAAAATGCTTGAAGTTCAGTTCTGTTGGTGGGCACCGGAGCTTCCCTAATGGCCCTAAGTTTGTCCTTGGTGGGGTGTGGGGTGCCCACATACAGGTACTGAATGTAAAAGAGTTAAGTTGTTGTATAAAGTTAAAGTGTGGTTAAAAGGAATTGTATACACATGTAAGTATGGAGCCAAACAGCTTTTAAATGTATGGTAAGTAGAAAGGGGGAGGTGTTTATCCCAGTTCTCCAGAAGGGAGGGGGGATAGATTTCATCATAAGGAGCCAGCCAATCGGATCATAGATAGCAGGGCCAGGAACTATAAAAGGCCTAGTTGGAAGAGATGAGGAGAGCTCTGTTTGTGGTAACTTCCAAGAGGGAAGGTTTATAGTGATTCTCTGCCTGAGTTTAACTGTCCAAGAGGGAAGTTAACAGGAGAGAAAATAGGTTCTAGGCAGTTCTGTGGGAAGCAGGTGCCAGGGTCAGGGGACTTTATTGAGTGATATATCGTGTTATTTGTAGATAGAGATAAACGGTGAAACGTGCTCTAATCTATAGGCCTTAATCCAAGGAAGAACTGGGTTTTCTTAGATTTAGTCAGGAAAGCTATGAGAGTTCTCTGAGGGGAAGTAAAAGTGTAAAAGAATAGAATAGCTGTTGTGGCTGTAAGAAATTTACTTGACATTTACTGAGAAGTTTGTATTTGAATAAACTGTTTTCTTGTTTGTTCAAGAAACGTGTCAAAATCTTTCTATTTCTCACATAAAGTATATCTTAAGCAATTCTGCAGAGCATAGGGATATTGTAACAGTAAAATCAAACCTCTAAGGAGAGAGAGAAGTGAAACAGAGGGTGTTACCTTTGGTCAGGGAGACATAAAAAAGAAAATTAGACATAAATCTATTCTGAGCACTATTTTTACGCTACCTAGACATATAAAACAATAAACCTGACTGGAGGGGACAGGTGACCCTCGCAACTGGTGGCAGCACCGGGATATGAACTGGTGGAGAATGAAATAATACTTAGTGCAAAAAGCTGAGAAGAAAAATTTTGAATTTTAAAATTTTAAGGCTGAAGAAGGTCAAATTGCCACCCCAGGGAAGGGGTGGAGGAGTGGCTATTATAGCTCGCCAGAATCTTTGTCCTCGAAGGAGCCCTGCCCCGGAGATTGTTGGGTGTGAGACGCTCCTTCTGAAGTTGGATTTAGGGGTTCAGGTGGGCCTTTTGTTAACATACTTGCCTCCTAGCTGCGTTACAAAGGCCCTGCCTGTTCTGCTCGAGGCGGTTGCGGGGCTGGCGATTGAGTTCCCCAGGTTGATGGTGCTGGGGGACTTTAATCTGCCATCGCCCGGTGAAGCCTCGGGGGCAGTCCAGGAGTTCATGGCTTCCATGACAACCATGGACCTGACCCAAGTAGTTCAGGGTCCGACTCATTGGGGAGGTCACACGCTTGACCTTGTGTTTCTCTCGGGGCAGTGGAGAGATGATCTGAGGCTGAGGGGTTTAGTCACAGTACCCTTGTCTTGGTCAGATCATTTCCTTCTGAGGTTGGACTTCATGGCACCACTCCTCCACTGCAAGGAGGTGGGACCGATTAAGTGGTTCCGCCCCAGGCGCCTAATGGAACCCGAGGGATTCCAGAGGGAACTTGGGGAAATACCTGAATCCCTGGTACACAATTCATCTGAGGCTCTTGTTGCGACCTGGAATCAGGCAGCAGCGGGGGCTTTGGATTGTATTGCGCCTTTGCGACCTCTCCGTGGTAGCGGATCCAGGAGGGCTCCTTGGTTTACCGAGGAACTCCAGGAGATGAAGCGCCATAAGAGACGCCTAGAGCGACGATGGAGATCTAGTAAAGCTGAGTCTGACCGGACACGTTTAAGAACTTTCATTAAGTCTTACTTAGTGGCGATACGGGCGGCAAAATGTTCACATTTTTCCGCCCTTATTGCGTCCGCCGACTCCCGCCCAGCCACCCTGTTTAGGGTGACCCGCTCCCTTCTTGCCAAGGAGGGAGGCGAAGATCCCTTGCAGGGCAGAGCTGAGGAATTTTCTCAGTTTCTGGCGGATAAAGTCACTCAGATTCGGACAGACCTAGACTCTGATTGGGCAGTACAGGCCGAGGTGACAGGGGCAGGCCTTAGTCCTGTTAGATGGGATGAGTTTGAACCGGTGACTCCTGATGATGTAGACAAGGCCATAGGAGCGATGAGCTCCACCACTTGTTTATTGAACCCGTGTCCCTCCTGGCTGGTCTCTGCCACCAGGGAGGTTTCACGTGGCTGGCTCCAGGCATTGGTCAACGCTTCTCTGAGAGAGGGGTCCGTCCCGCGGCTCTTAAAAGTTGCGGTGGTGAGGCCCCTCCTCAAGAAGCCTTCCCTGGACCCAGCGGATTTAAAGAACTTCCGTCCGGTCTCCAACCTTCCCTTTGCGGGGAAGGTTGTAGAGAAAGTGGTGGCACTCCAGCTCCTACGGCTGTTGGATGACACTGATTTTCTGGATCCCTTTCATTCGGGTTTCAGGTGCGGCTACAGTACGGAAACGGCTTTGGTCACCCTGATGGATGATCTCTGGCGAGCCCGGGATGGTGGTCACTCCTCCATCCTGGTGCTACTTGACCTCTCAGCGGCTTTCGATACCATTGACCATGGTATCCTTCTGCGTCATCTCGGCGAGGTGGGAGTGGGCGGCACTGTTCTACAGTGGTTCTCCTCCTACCTCTCTGATAGGACGCAGTCCGTGTTGACAGGGGGGCAGATGTCTAGCCCTAGGCCCCTACTTTGTGGGGTGCCACAGGGCTCGGTCCTCTCGCCCATCCTGTTTAACATCTACATGAAACCACTGGGTGAGATCATCCGACGACACGGGGTGAGGTATCAGCAGTATGCTGATGATACCCAGTTGTACATCTCCACCCCGTCTCAATTCAGGGAAGCCGTTGACGCAATGTGCCACTGCCTGGACAATGTTAGGGTCTGGATGGGGAGGAACCGGCTAAAACTCAACCCAGACAAGACCGAGTGGCTATGGATATTGCCTCCCAAGGATTCTGTCAATTGTCCCTCCTTGGTTCTTGGGGGAGAGAAATTAACTCCCTCAGAACGGGTCCGCAATTTGGGCGTCCTCCTAGATCCACAGCTAAAATTGGAGCAATATCTTTCAGCTGTGGCTAAGGGGACCTTTGCACAGGTCCGCCTAGTGCACCAATTGCGACCCTACTTGGAGAGGGAGGCGCTACTCATAGTCACCCATGCCCTTATCACCTCACGGCTGGATTACTGCAATGCGCTCTACATGGGGCTACCCTTGAAGAGTATCCGGAGACTGCAACTGGTGCAAAATGCAGCTGCGCGAGCTGTGGTGGGTGTGCCTAGATACACCCATGTAACACCCATTCTCTGCCAGCTGCATTGGCTGCCCATTAGTCTCCGGACCCAATTTAAGGTGTTGGTTTTGACCTTTAAAGCCCTACATGGCTCAGGGCCAGGGTACCTTTGGGACCACATCCTGCCGCATACCTCCCTACGACCGGTTAGGTCCCACAGAGTTGGTCTCCTCCAGGTCCCATTGACCAAGCAATGCCGGTTGGCGGGACCTAGGGGGAGAGCCTTCTCTGTGGGAGCTCCCTCCCTATGGAACCAACTCCCTCCAGAGATCAGGGCCATCCCCACCCTGCTGGCCTTCCGTAACGCAATAAAAACCTGGCTCTTCCGGCAGTCGGGGTGAAAGTGAGACCAAGTAGATTATATTTGGGTCTCCCTCCGGTTATGAATGTTGGATGTTTTTTTTAACTTTTATAATTTTTAACTGCTATGTGATTTTATATTTCAATAATGGATTTGACATGTTGTTAGCCACCCAGAGTCCCCTGGGAGTTGGGCGGCATACAAATCTATTAAATTAAATTAAATTAAATTAAATCTCCTGAGGTAAATGAAAAAGGGTAAAGTAAGGAGATTGGCTTAAAATAGACAGAGAGGGTATTTTGAGGTAAACTGAGATTGGTAAAGTAGAAACATCACTCGAAACTGCTGGACATTGAAAGCCTTGTGTTAAACCACAACAAAAGCACACACCAAGCTGTATTTGTTGAAGTGTGTCAGCTCGTTTGTGTGTTCCACGAAGGAGTCAGGGTACGAGTTCGAGTGGAGTGGAAATTCAGTTTGAAAGGTGTAGATTGATCCTCTCTGAGGTAAAAGTTTAATTGGTATTGTAGGAGAGGACATTTGGATCACTGTGAAAATAAAAGGAAAGAAAGACTATAAATAAAATATATAAAAAGGAGCTCACAGATTGGGGAAAAGAGGCTTGTCATTTAAAACCTTAATTGAAAAAAAAGGGATGAAACAAGGAATAGGAGACCAATTCAGCCAGCAGGTGGAGAAGGGCAACAGGTTGATGACCCCGTGGCAAATGTAAACTTGGAAGCTGAACTTTTGAGAATTAAGTTAAGTCATGAATGGAAACAAAGAGAGATGGAGTTAGCCAGGGAACAGAGAGAGATGGAGTTAACCAGGGAACACAGAGAGAGGGAGTTAGTCAGGGAACAGAGAGAGATGGAACTAACCAGGGAGAAAGAAAGAAGAGAGGGAGATGCAGGCTAGAATGCAGAAAGAAGCCTTTGAACATGAGTTAGCTATAGCAAAATTAAAAATGTCCCAGGTAGAACAAGAATCTAGAGGAACAAGTAGCCAGGAAAAGATTGACATGAAAATATTCCCTCTGTATTCTCCAGGAGATGATGTTCAAGCATTTATATCCACTTTTGAAAGGACTTGCTTGGAATTGAGTGTGCCAGAGGAAAAACGAATGGGGTATTTGAAGCCCAGATTAGCCGGACAGCTTCTGGGTTAAGTGATGAAGATGCTATGTCATACACACACTTTAAAGAAGTAATCAAAAAGAGATTTAGACTGACTTCTCAACATTACAGAAAGGCTTTTAGGTCAGTGTACAGGAAAGGGAACGAGACCTATGTGCAAGTAGCATCCAGAATAAAGAAACATTTAATGGATTGGCTCAGGGAAGCTAAGGTGGGAAGTCTTGAACAATTACAAGAGTTATTAGCCCTAGAATGCTTGTATGAGCTTCTCCCAGGGCAAATCAAGTGGCTAGTCCCTGACAAGCAGTTTCAAAGAGTGGAAGAGGTTGCACTGTGGGCGGATTCTATGATGCAGGCAAGCGAAGAGAGTTTCAAGAAACCAGACATAAGAAGTAAACCATATAGAAGTCAAAATGAATATAGGAAAGAATTGAAAGTCCAAACATATAGGGAGAATTTACCTCAGAAAGAAAAAATCTATATGCAACCAAAAGAAAAAATACAAACAGATTTTAATAAAGATCATACATGCTTTAAGTGTCACAAGCCAGGCCATCTGCAATTTCAATGTAACCAAGATAAAACATTTTATAAAGATAAGAAAAATGATGCTTACACCAGTTTCTATATACGTAAGCCAAAGGAGTCTTCTGAAGCAGAGAGTGACAGTAGGGCTAGAGGGCAGGTCACAGTTGAAAAACAAAATGGCTGCCTGACTCAGGAAGCAAAAGACAGTGCTGAGTCATGGGATGGGATCTGCAGAAATCTTGTGTGCATAAACTTACACAACATTCCAGACCCTGAATATTTATGGGAAGTGAAACTTAATGAACAATCTTATTTTTGCCTACGTGACACTGGATTTGTGATAAGTATAATACGAAGAGATTTAGTGAGGCCTCAAGATATTGTTGAAGGAGACAGCATAAAATTAAGAGGTCTGGGAGGTCCAGTGATACATACAAGGATAGCGCGTATTAAGATAGCCATAGGTCAGTGATGGCGAACCTATGGCACGTGTGCCACAGGTGGCACGCGGAGCCATATCTGCCGGCACGTGAGCCATTTCCCTAGCTCAGCTCCAGTGTGCATATGCATGTGCATGCCGGCCAGCTGATTTTCAGCTTGCACAGAGGCTCTGGGAGGGTGTTTTCGGCTTCCGGAGGGCCTCGGGGAGAGGTGTTTTCACACTCCCCAGGCTTCAGGGAATCCTCTGGAGCCTGGGGAGGGCAAAAAATAGGCCTACCAGGCCCACCAGAAGTTGGGAAATTGGCTGTTTCCGGCCTCCAGAGTCCAGAGGGCCTCTGGGTGGGGAGGCCATTTTCACTCTCCCCAGGGATTGAATTATGGGTGTGGGCACTCACGCATGTGCGATACCGCGCGCCCACGCGCTTTAGGCACCCGAGGAAAAAAAGGTTCGCCATCACTGCCATAGGTACATGGGAAGGGTACCATGACTTCGCCATATATGATGCCATACCAACTCCCATTCTAGTAGGCAATAGTCTGGGGAAACAGATAGAGCAATTATAAAAATCCAACAACATAAGGGAAGGATTCTCCCCTGAAGTTGAAAAGGAAAATAAGCACATTTTCCATCAAACAGAGTCAGAACAGGTGCAACTTAACTTGCCAGTAACGAGTGAAAGCATAAATGTAATCAGCAAACAGCAGTTTGCAGAAGATCAAGTGCAAGATCCTACCTTGCAAGCTTTGTTTCAGGAAGTAAATAAAGATAAGGAAAATAAGTCAGAGAATGAGCTAGAGAGATTTATAGTTGAAAATGGGCAATTACTGAGAGAGATGAAAATTAGGGTGACTAGAAGTCACAGCAAACCGATCAAACATCTTGTAGTGCCACAAAAATATCGCAAGGATCTGATAGAATTAGTTCATGCATCCAGCAAAGGGAGACATTTGGGTATTAAAAGGACCAAGGCACATTTATTAGACAGATTTTATTGGCCAGGCTTAGGGAAAGTTCAACTGTATTGCAAATCTTGCCACTCATGTCAAACTGTTGGGAAAAGATCTGATAAAACCAGAGCCAAATTGCAGTGCCACAGAATTATTTCAATCCCATTCACTAAAGTTGGAGTTGATATCATAGGGCCGATTAATAGAGTCACTTGGAGAGGCAATAAATATTTACTTACCATGATTGACTATGCGAGCAAATTCCCTGAAGCAGTACCCTTAAGGAAGGTAGATACTGAAAGCGTGGCTGGAGAGTTATTTAAAATGTTCTGTAGAGTCGGGTTCCCTAAAGAAATAGTGACAGACTTAGGAACAGCATTCACATCTAGGCTAATGAGAAAGCTGTGGGAGTTATGTGGGGTTACGCAAATCAATACTATGCCCTTTAGACCCCAATCTAATGGTCTTATAGAGAATTTCCATGCTATGCTAGGACACATGATCAAATGTTACATGTCTGATCATCCGAATGATTGGGATGAGAAGGTCTAACACCTGTTATTTGCATATAGAGACACTAGACATTTGAGCACAGGTTACAGTCCATTTGAGCTGGTATATGGAAGAACAGTAATGGGTCCTTTAGATTTAGTAAGGAAAGAGTGGGCAGTGGAACAGGAAAAGGAACCTATGGAGGTTATAACTTATGTGAAAAAGTTAAAAGAAGACATGGCAGAAGCTATGAAATATGCACAACAAAATGTAACTGAAGCTCAAGCAAAACAGAGCCAATGGTATAACAAAAATGCAAGAGATAGACAATTTATACCAGGAGATAAAGTACTGTTCCTACATTATTTAAAAGGAAGCAAATGGCAAAATGACTGGGAAGGCCCCTATGAAATAATAAAACAGACCACTCCTGTAAATTATGTAATTAGAAGAATGGATGACAAATTAGAGAGGGTTGTGCACGTGAATTCGATAAAGCAGTATTGGAATCCAGAGCAGATGGTTCTTTACAACCAGATAGAAGATGAAGGGTCAGATATATTTTGTCCAACCAATGATCAGACTCAACCAAAAGAAAATTCTATAGAGAAAGTAAATATAAACCCCAGACTAACGAAAGAACAAAAGGAACAACTAATATGCCTACTTAAAAATTATGCTAGTGGGTTCACAGAGAAACCAGGTAAAGCAAAGGGCACAGAACATAAAATTGACACAGGCAATGTGAAACCAATCTCTGTGCCTCCCTATAGATTAACAGGACAGAATGCTGACTGGGTAGAGAAAGAGATACAAACGATGTTAGACATGAATGTAATCGAACCGGCTGAGAGTGAATGGTCATCCCCAATAGTTTTGGTTAGAAAGAAGGATCACAGTCAGATTCTGTTTAGACTTTAGAAAATTGAATGAAATCACAGTGCCAGATAACTTCCCTATGCCCAGATCAGATGATCTAACAGAGAGAATGGGGAAGGCGGTGTATTTGTCCACTCTAGATTTGTCTAAGGGATACTGGCAAATACCGATAAGGAAGGAAGACCAGAGCAAGACCGCCTTTTCGACTCCCAATGGGTTTTTTCAGTTTGTTAGAATGCCCTTCGGTTTAAGGAATGCTTCTGCAACTTTCCAAAGATACATGAACAAAATACTAGCAAGTTGCAAGGCATTCGCTGAGGTGTACATTGATGATATTGGCATTTACAGCAACAGCTGGAAGGAGCATTTGAGACATGTACAGATAGTGTTAGAGAAATTAAAGGAGGCAGGACTGACCATAAAAACTTCCAAGTGCCACTTCGCGAACTCTGAAGCTCAGTTCTTAGGCTTCATTATAGGAGGAGGCAAAATAAAGCCAGATCCTGAAAAATTACAAGTAGTGGATAATTGGAAAATACCGCAGACTAAGAAGCAGGTAAAATCATTTCTAGGTTTGGTGAGCTATTATCGCAAATTTATTCCTAGCTGTGCTGAAATCGCAAGGCGCTTGTCTAACCTTACTAAAAAGGGTAGCCCCAATAAAGTACTCTGGGACAGGAGATGTGCGCAAGCTTTCAAAACATTGAAAAGGAAGCTGATGGAGCATCCGGTGTTGGCGGTTCCTGATTTTGAGAGACCGTATACACTGACCACAGATGCCTCAGACTCCGGTTTGGGAGTGGTTTTGAGTCAAGAAGACAGAGACCAATGGATGCATCCAGTGTTGTACGTTAGCAAGAAGCTCACACCTGCAGAGACCAAGCTGTCAGTGGTGGAGCGCGAGTGTCTTGCCATTGTATGGGCAGTGAGCAAACTTAGACCGTACTTATGGGGTCGGGATTTCACCATTTGTACTGACCATGCACTCTTGCAATGGCTGCAGCGAGTTAAGAATAACAACAGCAAGCTTTTGCGTTGGAGACTTGCTTTGCAAGAATATTCGTTTAAAATCCAGGTCATTAAAGGAAGAGAGAACAGGGTAGCAGATGCATTGTCCAGAATCAACCAAGAAGATCCTGCGGACGGTGACTCACGAGGACGAGGTGAGGATGTGGCCTGAGCGGAACCGAAATGGAACCCTGATGATGCCAAGGAAGACGAGGAAGCAAGCGGAACCGAGACGAAACCCTGATGATGCCAAGGATGACGAGGAAGCAAGCAGAACTGCACGAGATTAATAAAGACTTGCAGAGACTTATTCTCTAATGACTGTAAAATATTGCTCTAATTATAACAGTTGAAAAAGGTTCTTTATTTAAAGTTTTATACCCACAGGTAACTTTAAAGAAAAAAAATGACATCATTTTTTTTCAATTCCAAGGGAAAGGAGTTGTGGTACCCACATACAGGTACTGAATGTAAAAGAGTTAAGTTGTTGTATAAAGTTAAAGTGTGGTTAAAAGGAATTGTATACACATGTAAGTATGGAGCCAAACAGCTTTTAAATGTATGGTAAGTAGAAAGGGGGAGGTGTTTATCCCAGTTCTCCAGAAGGGAGGGGGGATAGATTTCATCATAAGGAGCCAGCCAATCGGATCATAGATAGCAGGGCCAGGAACTATAAAAGGCCTAGTTGGAAGAGATGAGGAGAGCTCTGTTTGTGGTAATTTCCAAGAGGGAAGGTTTATAGTGATTCTCTGCCTGAGTTTAACTGTCCAAGAGGGAAGTTAACAGGAGAGAAAATAGGTTCTAGGCAGTTCTGTGGGAAGCAGGTGCCAGGGTCAGGGGACTTTATTGAGTGATATATCGTGTTATTTGTAGATAGAGATAAACGGTGAAACGTGCTCTAATCTATAGGCCTTAATCCAAGGAAGAACTGGGTTTTCTTAGATTTAGTCAGGAAAGCTATGAGAGTTCTCTGAGGGGAAGTAAAAGTGTAAAAGAATAGAATAGCGGGTTGTGGCTGTAAGAAATTTACTTGACATTTACTGAGAAGTTTTTATTTGAATAAACTGTTTTCTTGTTTGTTCAAGAAACGTTCAAAATCTTTCTATTTCTCACATAAAGTATATCTTAAGCAATTCTGCGGAGCATAGGGATATTGTAACAGTAAAATCAAACCTCTAAGGAGAGAGAGAAATGAAACAGAGGGCGTTACCCTTGGTCAGGGAGATATAAAAAAGAAAATTAAACATAAATCTATTCTGAGCACTATTTTTACGCTACCTAGACATATAAAACAATAAACCTGACTGGAGGGGGACAGGCGACCCTCGCAACATGCAATCCTGATCCATCTATCCGGTAACCTAAAAATTCCACTTCTGGAACTCCTACTTGGCACTTGCTAGCCTTTAGTTTTAACCCAGTGTCTCGGAATCTAGTCAGCACTTCTCTAAGTCTTTCTCTTAACTGTGTTGTGTCTTTTGCTGCTATTAATACATCGACAAAATATGGAACGACGCCTGGTACCTTGTTTAGCACTCTCTCCATTATACTTCGAAAAATTCCTGGGGCTACGCTAACTCCGAACTGCAGCCCATTACATTTAAATGCCCCACGGTGCGTGACAATGGTTTGTGCTTCCGCGGTCTCGTGATCCACAGGCAGTTGCTGGTATGCCTGTGCGAGATCTAGCTTTGCAAAAATGGCGCCCGGACCTAATGTGTGCAATAGGTGCTGAACTACCGGCACCGGATATGCGCTCTGCTGGAGGCTTTGTTAACTGTACATTTATAATCTCCACAGATGCGAATAGAGCAGTCATTTTTTAATATTGGCACTATTGGGGTTTCCCACTTAGCGTGATCCACTGGTTCTAAGATCCCCTGACTGATTAATCTGTCTAACTCCTTGTCTATCTTTGGCCTTAATGCAAAAGGAATTCTGTGGGGTTTTAGCCTTATCAGTGCTACCCTTGTGTCTAGGCTAAAAGGAATTGGGGTGCCCACATACTTGCCCAGACGCTGGTCGAAATTTCCCCGGAACTCCTGTAGCAAGTCTCTGCAACTTCCATCCGTAGCCAGCATCGCGTTGATCACCTTCGTTTTTCTGGTCACCTCCATGTCGAGCGCTCTGAACCAGTCGAGTCCCAACAGGCTGGGGATGTGGTTGCGGGCGACGTTCAGCTTCAAACTTGCTTCCTGGTCCTCATACCTCACCATCACATCTTTGATTCCCAAAACTGGGATTCGATTTCCTTGGCAGTCGGAAATCCGGACTGGTTGATTTCGCAGCTGCCCCCGGGTTAGGCTTGGAATGACTTTCTTCACATTTTCCCAAGACATTATAGTTATGGAGGACCCCGTGTCGATTTGCATGTCACAATGAGAGCCTTCTACAAGAACCACTATATTAATTTTTGAATTGTCCCGCTCTCTAACTTGATTAACTCGAATATAGTTTATCTCTTCCTGGGAAGCATAGTTACCGCTTCGTCTGTGTGGACCCCTCTTGTTCCGTCGTGGTTTGCCTTCATGCCGCGGCTCACTCTGGTAGAAATTTTGGCCGGTTCCTCTGTTAGGGATACGGGGGGGGAAACGGCGTGCCTGGCAGACCCTCGTGATGTGGCCGATTTTCCCACAGCGTCTGCAATTTGCCTCACGGAAATAGCAGGATGCCCGGGGGTGCATTTCACCACAACTAGGACATGGAGTTAGTTTTTGCCCCCCCCCCCAGCGCTGGTCTATGCGAAAAACGTTTTCGCTTTCCTCGTCTGAACACTCGTCTGGGCTCTTGGATTGTACCTCATTTACCTTGACTGCATGTTTTGCTGGGGTTGACGTGCCCTTCTGGCGCAGCGTTTCCACCCCATCTTTAGATGTTTCTGCTTCCCTGGCATCCGATAAGGCAGTTTTCAGGGTCAGCTCGTCCCCCTTGGTTAGAAGTTTTTTCTGTAGGCTCAGGTCCCATGTTCCTCGGATCAGTTGGCATAGCAGCGCCTCGTCCAAATTGCTGAATTTGCAGTGCACCAATGCCTTCCTTAGAGCCGTGATGTATTCATTGATGCTTTCGTGCTCTTGCTGCATTCTTTCTCTAAACTTGTGTTGGCTCACTACCTTTGAAGGTGCAGGGTCATAGTGGTTCTTTAAGACCTCTTGAATCTTTGACCATGAGACAGCTTCGACTTGCTCCGGCTCCATCAGGCTCGCAGCCATCTCAAAAACCTCTGGCCCGCAGTGGCTCAAAAATATGTCTCGTTTAATGCTGTCCGATTTTTTGTTCATTTCGCTTGAGACCAGGAAACAGCAAAATCTTCTTAAGTAGTTGTCCCATGATTCTCTCTTTGGCTTGAATGGCATCGGTGGGTGGATGGACAACATGGCGGTGTGGCTTCCTTAGATTTCCTTTGTTCCATTTTGAATTTGGCACCTCGTGGCTGGAGGAGTCCTTCCGGCAGGCTGAGTTTCTTTGTGTGTAGCTCTTCAGTATTCCACCTTCGTCGCCAATGTTAAGTTCTCATACTGAGGAAACAGGAGGCGAGTGAGTGGCTTCAGCTCTTTATTAAGTCATGGTGGGAAACAACAGCGGCATCCCCAGCTGTGGCTGGGGTTTAAATAGGTTAGCCCTGGCTTGGACCAGGGCCAATCAGGAGCAACCTGTTGATGACAATAAGCTGGACCTGATTGGGAACTTCCAGCTTAGATGTAAATGTAGGGACATAACATTGCTGGCTCATATTTAGCTGGCTGTCCGCTAAGACTCCAAGAACTCTCTCACAGTTACTGCTATTAAACCTGTTTTCACCCAACTTAAGTCTATATGTGTAGTTTTGGTTTTTCTTGCCTAAGTGTAAGACTTTACTTTTCTCTACATTGAATTTCATTTTGTTAGATAGGGCCCAGTGTTCAAGTCTGTCAAACTCCATCTGGAACTTGAGCCTATCTTCTAGGGTGTTAGCTATTGATGGGAAGAATAGCTACTATAAAAATGAATATTTTGCCGAGATTATTATATTTATTTCAAACAATACCAATAAAACTGGGAAAAATACTTTGAAGAATTAAACAAAACAATATTAAAATATATTTGGCAAGGGAAAATAGCAAGGATAAGTTTGAAAATGTTGCAAGTTTCTAAAAATAGAGGGGTTTTTGGGTTGCCAGATTGGGAATTGTACTACCAGGCTTCGATACTTACTTGGGTGAAATAATGGATTGGTTTGAGGCACAAAAGACTATTGACCTTGGAGGGACATGATCTCCAACTGGTTGGCATGCTTTTTTATGGTATGGAAAAAATAAAATACATAGGTATTTCCAAAGATATTATATTGGGAATGCACTATTATTAGTATGGGAGAAAATTAGTATGGCAGAAATTCATGTCAACATAACACAAACACAAACAATAGAACACAATGATACCAGAGTCTTAATCTGTTGATCTGTTAAATTAAAGAACAACACTATTTGAAAATACTGGTCTGGCTCTCCACAATGGAGGCCCTGATCTATCCAAATGTTATTGATATGGAGAATATTACTAGATATACTATAGATATTTTAAATGAAAAGGGGGAACTTAAAACTAAACAGGAATTGAGTGATCAAGAGATTGAGATAACATGGTAGTCATATGTGCAGATACAATCTAGATATGAGAAGGATGTTAAAATGTATGGTTTTTATAAAGAATTAACACAATTAGATCAGATATTAACAGGTACAGATGAAAAATTAATAAAGAAAATATATAGCTATTTGTTAAGTATTAAGATGGAAGATGAACAAGTAAAGAGATAATGATAGAATGGGCTAAAAACTTTGGTTATCCGATTGAGTTAGATCAGGGGTCAGCAACCCGTGGCTCCAGAGCCGCTTGCAGCTCTTTGGGGCCCCTGCTGTGGCTCCCTGTCCCATCACTGGCTGGCCCGCCCTCCCCTCCATCACCTGGCCTGAGAAGGTAAGAGCAACGGCGAGAATGGAGAAGCGGCC
Organism: Diadophis punctatus similis; assembly: GCA_023053685.1. NCBI lineage: Eukaryota > Metazoa > Chordata > Lepidosauria > Squamata > Dipsadidae > Diadophis > Diadophis punctatus. The sequence continues at coordinate 29,193,756 of JALIGW010000008.1, read as the reverse complement.
AGGGCTCATTCTCCGGCACTGGTTGAGGTGCTGGTTGAGGAACGATCACCACCCCAGGCACAGGCTTTCCTTCAGGTGACCCTCCTCCCCCTCTCGCAACTCCCTGGCTGCCTATGGTGGGACAAGGAGGGTGCGCATGTGTGGGGAGACTCTCCTTCTGGAAGCCACAGAGCCGCGAGAACCTTCCTTCTGGAAGCGAGAAGCCGCAGAGGGCGGGGGGCTCTCTTTACGCATAAGGCAGCCTTCGCTTCCTGCCGCTTCAGGCTGGAGCTTACGCCCTCCCTGCTCGGCCGAAGAACTGTGGGGGTGGGGTGGACACGGCAAGGCAATGACTGGATCCTTAGGGCAGGAGAGAAGCCACGTCCAAAGACCCTCCTTAAGCAAGAAGCCGCCCGTCCTCCGCAGTCTGTCGCTTCTAGAAGGAAGGTTCTCCACGGCTTCCAGAAGGAGGGTCTCCCCGTGCATGCACACCCTCCTGGCCCTGCAACAGCCAGCCAGGGAATCGCAAGTGGGGGAGGAGGTCACCCAAAGGAAAGCTTGTGCCGGGAGTGGCGATCGTTCCTCAGCACACAGAGAGAGAAGAGGAGGGAGATGAAGGAGGGAGAGGAGAGAGAGATGGGTGGGGAGGAAGGGGGAGAGAGAGAGAGAGAGAGATGGGGAGAGGGAAAGAGAGAAAGAGAGATGAGAGGGAGAGAGAGAGATGGAGAGAGAGAGAAAGAGAGAGGGAAAAGAGAGAGATTCCTTTTTCCAATAGAAAAGAAAACAGGGCCAAAAAACCTGGGTAGGCGTAGCTGGGGGTCATGTGACTCGGTGGGAGTGATGTCAAGTTGGCCACGCCCACCCAGGTTTTGTGGCTCCAGGTGTTTTGTTTTATCTGGGAAACAGGTCCAAATGGCTCTTTGAGTTTTTAAGGTTGCTGACCCCTGAGTTAGATAAATGGCAGAAACTATGGGATAGAAATTATAAATTAACAATGTCTACTGCATACAAAGAAAATCTTTATAAAATGTTTTATAGATAGCATTTTCTGCCCTCAAGATTAGCAAAGATGTTTAAGGATAAGTCTGCAAAATATTGGAAATGCCATCAAACACCTGGTTCATACTATCATATGTGGTGGACATGCCAAAAAGCAAAAAAATATTGGACAAAAATACATACATGGTTGGAAAAAATGATAAAACAGTATATTGATTTGAAACCAGAGATATTCTTCTTGGGCAGTTTACTGGATAAGTATAATTAAGGGAATGCATATTTGATTTTACATGTACTAACTGCAGCTAGAATTGTATTGGCACAACAATGGAAAAACGAAGGATGAAAATGTAATTTAAAAAATACTATAATGTGCAGAAATGGATAGGCTAACATAATTAAGGAAAAGAAAGAAACTGAACATTTTTTGACCTGGGACCTATTTTATCAATGGTTAGCTGACAAAAATAGAAGCTAGAAACGGAAATATATGGAAAGGATCAGTGATATAAGGAAGGTATGTAAAATTGGTTAAGCAAACATTATTATTTTTATTATTATTACTAATATTATTATAACCAATACTAATGTAATGAATACTGTTGTAAATATTTTGATTATTATTTCCTAAAACTATTTGTACCCAGACAATGCTGTTAAATTGAAATTGGAATTTTTATATGTTATAAAATAAAATAAAAAACCTTGAAAGATCTTGATTGTATACCTCTGTTAATGCAGCTTAGGATTGCATTGGCTTTTCTGGCTGCTGCTGCACACTACTGGCTCATATTTAGCTGGTTGTCCACTAAGACTCCAAGATCTCTCTCACAGTTACTGCTATTCACACAACTTAAGTGTCAGATAGGAATTTTCCCTACCAGAGGCGATCTTAGGATCTTGCTTCCTCGAAGTCATTCGTACTCAGAAAATAAAACCGAGATTCAAATCTAATTAACAAAATATTTATTTCAGTACAAAAGTAACAAAAATAAACCCTTAATAAGCTACATCTTCTCAGCTAATGGATTCACGTCTGCCTTCTGGCAGGCATCGAAGAAGAAGGAAGTGGGAGTTGACAAAACTCCTGGAATGCACACATGCGCAGTAAAACATATCACATGTCTGCTTGATTAGAAATACAATAAACCTTAGAAAACAGTAGAGGTGCACAACTGGCAATTTTTCACATTAAGACTTAATATAGACATTAAGTCTATATGTGTACTTTTGGTTTTTCTTGCCTAAGTGTAAGACTTTACTTTTCTCTACATTGAATTTCATTTTATTAGATAGGGCCCAGTGTTCAAGTCTGTCAAGATCCATCTGGATCTTGAGCCTATCTTCCAGGGTGTTAGCTATTCCTGCCAGCGTAGTATCATCTGCAACTTTGGTAAGTTCCCCTTCTATTCCCTCATCTAAGTCGTTTATGAAGATATTGAAGAGTACTGGGCCTAAGACAGAATTTTGTGGTACCCCACTGCTTACTTCCCTCCATGTAGACGTAGACTCATTAAGGACTACTTGTTGAGTATGGTTTGTCAGCCAGTTATGAATCCATCTGGTGGTGATGCTATCTATCCCACTTTTTTCTAGCTTACGAAGAAGTAGGTTGTGGTCTACTTTGTTGAATGCCTTGCTGAACTCTAAGTATATTATGTCCACAGTATTTCACTGGTCTACTAATTTAGTCACTATGTTGAAGAATGAAATAAGATTGGTTTGGCATGTTCTGTTTTTAACAAACCCATGCTGACTTCTAGTTATTACTTTACTCATTTCTAGATCTGTTTTTTTATTATCTTTTCCGGTATCTCCCCAGGAATTGATGTTAGACTGATTGGTCTGTAGTTTCTTGGGTCTGTTTTTCCTCCCTTTTTTGAAGATGGGAACCATATCAGCTCTTCTCCATAGTGGGTGGAGCTAACCTGCAAGAATGGGTTAAACCTGCCCTCTAGCCAATCAGGACTGAGTCTGAAATCACAAAAATCTTCCTTGTGCCTCGATACCCCCTCTTTTGACTCAGTCCTTAGCCATTAAAGGACACATGCCTTCTGCTCCCATCCTGAAAGGTTTTCCAGTCATCAGAGTGAACAGTACTCAGATTTACTTCCTCGGATCACTGCCTTCATCTACTGTGAGTTCCTCCCCAGTGACAGCTGTCATTTCCACCTGTGTAGAGGGCGGCTACGGGCTTCGGCCCAGCCACTTACCGTGCCTCCAGCCGAAGTCGCTATATATTTGAGAGTCTAATTATTCTATTCCGGCTGTACAAGGGTTTTCTTCTGGTCGCTTGCCTTAAATGGGCGTTCGCAGACCTAATCGATCCCGATATGCATCGGAGGCTAAATTTCCAGTCCTCTGGTAGTTCTCCGGTCCTCCAGGATTTTTTAAAGATGTGGTTCTGAGATGACATCTGCCAGCTGATGAATTTGTATTCATCATGTAATATATTTGTTAAGATTTGTGCCTTCCCTAATTTGAGTTAACTGAGATTTATGGTGGGAATGACCAGGCTATAAACCTGAGAGTTCTGTTTTCCTCTCCTTTTCTCTTCTCCTTGTTTTTATGTGTGTGTGTGTGTGTCTAAGTCTCTCTGGGTTAGATAATTGTAACTGTTAAGTGACTCTGATCCCTAGAAACAAGAATTTAAAGTGTTAGGGGGGAAAAGGTTAAAGCAATGAAAGAAAATGCCTTCACCCTAGTTTGTCTGGCCAACAAAACAGGGTGAAGAGAACTGTGTTCAATTTTTTCCCATTCCCCCTTTGTACCTTTAAGAACAGCCCAAGGTTATGAGGAAATGTTTTAAGTTTACATGAAAAATTCATTCTTGCATTTACTGTATAAGTTTAAGTGGTTTTATCTATCTATTTAACATCTGCAATGTTAACCTTAATGTGTTTTTCAAACTCTGCCTGCAAACTATCTATTCACCCCCACTCCACCTCTCCATCTTTTATCCTCAAACAATGCCTTTCTTGGGAGGATCATCCACAAAGGGGGGAGGGGACCCTGTTCTCATATCTTTCAGCCCTGCACAGACAATGTGACAAAGCAGTTCACACTGACCCAGATGTTGCCTCCACGGGAGACCTTCCATTCATATCAGCCAGGGAATTTGGTTTGGATCCAGCCATCCACTAGAAAGTCATCACAGCAACCAGAGTGGAGCAGACCTTCCCAAGCCTGACTGACTGGATTTACCACCAAGCCAAGCCTAACGCCACCCAACAGACATGAAAGAGAGGACCCTGAGATGGACCAGTGAAGACTAAAATACTCTTTTTAATTCCCAGAAGACAGCTGGAAAGACTATGGGGGGGAGGGAGGAAACTCATTATAAGGTTTTCTTTCTTTGCTTCATTCACATTGTAACTGATCAGTTAAATCAGTGGTTCCCAAAGTGGGTGGTACCGCCCCCCCGGGGGGGTGGGAACCCTTAGGGGGGCAGTGAGAGGCAAGGATGGTGACAGGGGGCAGTGAGAGGGGCCAGGGGGGTGGTAGGTGGTTTGCCATGCTTTTGCACTTGAAGCTCCCTCGCGTTCCTCGCTCTTGTGTGCAGGGCAGCCCAGCGAGATGTTTTCTTTCAGAATGGGCTGCCCTGCACAAAAGAGCGTGGAATGCAATGGAGTTACAAGTGCTAGGTATGATGCCTGTCTCGCGGCCCGCCCAGCCCCCACCCAGGCTCCGCTCCGCTCCGCTCCACCCCGCCCCGCATGACTGGTCACCGCAAACTGCATCCCACCACGTGACAGGCGTCCTACCTAGCACTTGAAGCTCTCTCACGTTCCTCTCTCTTGTGTGCAGGACAGCCCATTCTGAAAGAAAATGCAAGATGTTTTCTTTCAGAATGGGCTGCCCTGCATCCAAGAGCATGGAATGCGATGGAGTTACAAGTGCTAGGTACTGAGCTCGGCACAACAACGAGGGAAGCAGACCGCTCCCAAAGCTGCTCAGGCAAGCGCTTGCAGACCTGCGTGGAACCTGCGCTTGGGTGTACTTTCCCGCCTGGCGTCCCCATCACCTAGCAACCCGGCATGCGCAATTTGGCGGGCTCCCCTCTGGCATGGCGCACCCACGGATCTCAGCCCAACTGCCCCCAACATTGACCCCACCAAGGCGCCTGTGGTCTTTGGCCGCCGAGGCCTCCCCAAGCTCAATGAAGAGCTGCAGCACCCCGAGCTGCTGACACGGCAGCCGGCCTTGATGGTGCTCTGCGACCTGGTGCATGACCCGGAGAATGCTTACCAAGCCATCGGCCTGGGTGAGCGGCGGCCTGGCCACGGCTGGCAGGAGGGAAAGGAAGAGAGGGAAGAAGGAAAGAAAAAGGAAAGAAAGAAAGAGATAGGAAGGAAGGAAGGAAGGAAGGAAGGAAGGAAGGAAGAAAGAAAGAAAGAAAGAAAGAAAGAAAGAAAGAAAGAAAGAAAGAAAGAAAGAAAGAAAGAAAGAAAGAAAGAAAGAAAGAAAGAAAGAGAAAACGATGGTAGGAAGGAAGGAAGATAGACAGAAAAAGAAAGCAGGGAGGGAAGAAGGAAAGAAAGAAAAAGAAAGAAAGAAAGAAAGATGGTAGGAAGGAAGACAGACAGAAAAATAAAGGAGGGAGGGAAGGGAAGGGAGGGAAGAAGGAAAGAAAAAGGAAAGAAAGAAAGAGGGAGGGTGGGAGGGAGGGAGGGAGGGAGGGAGGAAGAAAGAAAGAAAGATGGTAGGAAGGAAGGAAGACAGAAAGAAAGAAAAAGATGGTAGGAAGGAAGGAAGACAGACAGACAGACAGAAAGAAAAGATGGTAGGAAGGAAGACAGAAAGAAAGAAACAAAAGAAAGAAAGATGGTAGGAAGAAAGACAGAAAGAAAAAGAAAGAAAGAATGGGGAAGGTAGAGAAGAAAGAACGAAAGAACGAAAGAAAGACTTATGACCACAATTGAGCCTAATATTTTGGTTGCTAAGCAAGAGCGTTGTTAAGTGAGTTTCACCACACTTTACAAGTTGGCCATGCCCACCCGGTCACCTGACCACTGAGCCACGCCTACCTGAGGGGGTGGGGTGGGGGGCAGTGAGGATGAGTTTGTAGCACCAAGGGGGCGGTGGACTGAAAAAGTTTGGGAACCACTGGCGTAGAGGAACTCTGCCGGCCAGGGAACACAGAGAGTATTGCACCCCTCTGCTCCACGTGATGGGAATCTTGACAGAAAACAAGGGAGCTGGGCATTCTCTGGGGTTGCAAAAAGGTCAACTGCTGGGAGACCAAAGATCTTGACCAGGTCCCTGAAGATGGAGGGATGCTGTCAGATAGGAATTTTCCTATCAAAAGGCGATTTTAGGATCTTGCTTCCCTGAAGTCATTCGTACTTAGAAAATAAAACCGAGATTCAATTTCTAATTAACAAAATATTTATTTCAGTACAAAAGTAAAAAAATAAACCCTTAATAAGCTACATCTTCTCAGCTAAGTATTTCACATCTGCCTCGGGCAAGGTATCGAAGAAGAAGGGAAGTAGGTGGAGACATAACTCCTGGAATGCACGCATGTGTAATAAAACATATCACATGTCTGCTTGATTAGAAATTACAGTAAACCTAGAAAACAGTAGAGTTGCACAACTGGCAATTATTCACATCGTGACATCCCTTATTTGTCAGTTGGGCTAATATAATGTGTCACTCAACACACAGTAAATATCTGAGGTAATTATGCTGAGCAGTAGATAATGGTTTGTTCAGAATGTCAGCTATCTGATATCTTGTTGGCACATATTCTAACTTTATGAGACCTTGTCTTACTGACTCTCTAACATTTTTGTAACGAATGTCAATGTGTCTGGACCTTGAACCTGTGAAGTGAGTCCTGGAAATGTAAACTACTGATTGATTATCTTCCATCACAGTGATCGGTTTTTTCGGCTTCGTCCAGATATCTGTAACTAAGGAATCGAACCAAGTTAGAAAGTTACAAGCATCAGACACACATGCATACTCTGCTTCAGTTGATGAGCAGGAAATAAAACTTTGTTTTCTTACGTTCCAGTAAACTGGACATCCATTCAGGAACATTATGTAGCCTGGTGTGCTTTTTCTTGACTCCTTATCACTTGCCCAATCTGCATCTGCATAACAATACATGTCTGCAAAATCTGTATGTTCTGGTTCTAGCTTCAATTTGAAGTGTTTTGTGTGTATCAAGTATCTCAATAACTTCTCAATACATGACCAGTGAAACTCTGTTGCTTTGCCTACATGTCTTGAAAGTAAATTAACACTAAGTGCTATGTCTGGTCTAGTCCATCCACTAATGTAAAATAGTGAACCAATTACTGAACGATAAAGTGTTTGATCCTTGAACTCAGGACTGTATGCATCTTTGAAATTGTGAAAATCAGTTTGCATAGGTGTTTGTGTAGGTGTTGCATCTGTCATGTTGCAATGATGCAAAAGTTGATCTATCTTAGTTTCTTGTGAGAGGCTAAACCCCTTCTGTGTCTTTTCAATGTGAACTCCTAAATATTCATTGATGTGTCCTAATGATTTCAATGTGAAGTATTGTTGCAAACCTTTAACAAAAGTCTCACTCATGTGTTTGTTTGGACCAATGTAAACAATGTCATCAACATAAACAAGAACAATTTCATAAACATTTCCATATCTTTTTGTGAACACGCATTCATCAGTGTCGGACTTAATAAAGCCCATTAAATTTAGTTTGTCTTTTAGACATGTGTACCACATCAGACCTGAATGTTTCAGACAATAGAGACTCTTGTTTAGGAACCAGGTATCCCCTTCTCGGTCCCGGAAGCCGGGGGCGGACCTGAGGTAGATTTCTTCATCTAGATCAGCCTGTAGATAAGATGTTTCAACATCAAATTGGAAAACTTCAAGTCCAAGGATAGAAGCAGTGGTTAGAGCAATTTTCACACTTTCAGTTCGCACTGTAGGTGAGTAAGTGTTTGTGTAATCTTCAGGATAACTTTGTGTGAAACCCTGTGCGACAAGTCTTGCTTTGTATAATGATTCACCATCTGGTTTTTGTTTGATTTTGTAGATCCATCTTGTGCCAATGACTCTTTTGTGTGTTGGAGGTGTTGCAGATGTGTATACTTTGAGTTTCTGCAAACTATCCATCTCAACTTGCATGGCTTCATACTATTTTTGTTGTTCATCTTCAGAAAGATATTTAATTTGTGAAAAGTTCTCCGGTGGGAGTGTAACATTACAGATCAATGGCAATGGTGTGTTTGTCAATTGCATTGTGTATCTCTTTGGTGGAATACCTTTTGTAGTTCTCTTGGAACATCTCGGGATGATTGTCCAGTCGTCTTCCTTGTTGTCCACATCTCCACCAGCGTCACTAGCTTCAGCATCCACGGCGTGGTAGGATGGGATATCAGGTGATGAACATTGGTCATCTGGTTGCTCTGTATCAACAATTTCAGTTCTAGGGAAATAAACTCCAGGGTCATTAGAATGTATCCTGGATCAATCTGAATCTTCTTCAAAATTAGCTGAATTAGAAATTGTTATCATATTGTGAGAGTCAATGAATTTTCCCCATTTAGAATTGTCATCAACACCCATGTATCTCAGGCTCTTTGCTATTGGGCCACCTTTTCTTCTTTGGGCCAATGGAATGTTCACCATGGCATATGAACCAAAAATGTGTAAGTGTCTAAGATCTGGCTGGCAGCCATATAACATGTAGAAAGGTGTTTGGTCAATGACACCACTCCATGTACGATTGACAATGTAATTTGCATACTTAACTGCTTCGCCCCAAAATGAATGTTTGAGATTAGCATCTTCTAGGAGGCAGCACATCATGGTTTGGAGGACCCCTTGTCTTCTCTCTGCCACTCTGTTGTGGCTTGGTGTATAAGGGCCTGGAAACACTGAGATATGAATTATTGGGCCGCCCTGAGTCCTTCGGGAGTTGGGCGGCATATAAGAATAACAAAATAAATAAATAAATAAATGAACTCGGTACCACGATCACTCTGGATTCTCCGGATCCTCACTCCGTGTTGATTGTAGACTTGGACTGCAAAGTCTCTAAAGGTCTGAAAGGTCTCAGATTTTTCTTTCATAGGAAAGACATAACCATATCTAGAATGATTATCAACAATAGTTAAGAAATACTTTTTACCGCCAATAGTTGGGCCATAAGGACCCACAATATCTGTATGAACCAAATCAAAAATGTGTGTTGACTTATGTGTAGCATGTTTTGGAATGGCTGCTGCCCTTGATTTTGCCTTTTTGCAAACAGCACAATCCAAATGTACCTTACATCCTTTGAAATTCAAACCTTGTGTGAAAAATGGCATTTTTTAAAGAACCTCAAAGCTTGGATGATCCAATCTTCTGTGCCATTTATGTATACATCTGTAATGTAAAGGGGCGCCAGTGAGCGAAGTTGCAGAATTAACATTAACATGAGGAACCTTGGGTTTGATTACCTGTTGCTTTGTGGCTTTAGGAGCCTTTGCAGTATTCACAGGATCTCTCTCTGGGATATCTCTCTCTGGGCCTGTGGTATTCTCTATTGAGATTTTTATACTTGCCTGAATTTGAGGTTTTGACTTTGGCTTCAAATAGTAGACCTGACCAATCACAATTGTGTCAGCAATAATATGGCCATCCTTAAAAATATAACTGGCGTTACCTAAATGAAGGATATAAAAATGTAAAACAGCAGACAAATGATTCTGACTAAGCAAATTACAATTAGCTGTAGGAATATAATAAACATCAGGTACTAGGGTACCTAACTCTTCAATAAAGACAGTCCCTTTTCCTTCAACTTTGAAAGGGTGGCCACCAAATGCATACAGTTCATGATATTCTGGTTCAGGCTCATGTAGCTCTTTGAAAAGTTCTTTTCTGTAAGTAATGTGAACCGCCGCACCACTATCTAAAGTCCACAGAAGATTTCTATCGTACTGTTGATTTGATTGTGGATCATGGGTGATTGCTAGCATGGCATATGGAGGTGGGAAATCACACCTAGGACCGGGTCTGCGCTGTCCTCTGCCTCTGCTGCCTCTGGGTGCTGTTCCTCTGGGCTGGTACTGGTCTCTGTAGTCTGTTCCTCTGGGCTGGTAATGGCCTCTGTAGACTGTTCCTCTGGGCTGGACAGGAACTTGAGTGTGTTGCAATTGAAGACAATCTCTGCTTGTATGACCTACACGGTCACAATATTGGCATTTTGGCACCCTTGGTGCATAGGTCCTACCTTCGTAGGATCATCTAGGTGGTGAGGTTTCTTGTAGATTAGCGTTGTCTGCAAAAGATTTTTCAGTTGCTTCTGCTTCCAGCTGTAATTCTTTAGTTTCGTCAGCCGACATGACTAGCGAAATAAATGAGAGAGGCTTTCTCTCTTTGGTAACTATAAATCACCCTAATTGGCTAACTGTCCTAAAACGCAAGAAGATCTTCAAAGGAAGTCATAAATTTTTCTAACCATCTATCTGCTACCATTTGTCAGATAGGAATTTTCCTATCAAAGGGCGATTTTAGGATCTTGCTTCCCTGAAGTCATTCGTACTTAGAAAATAAAACCGAGATTCAATTTCTAATTAACAAAATATTTATTTCAGTACAAAAGTAACAAAAATAAACCCTTAATAAGCTACATCTTCTCAGCTAAGTATTTCACATCTGCCTCGGGCAAGGTATCGAAGAAGAAGGGAAGTAGGTGGAGACATAACTCCTGGAATGCACGCATGCGTAGTAAAACATATCACATGTCTGCTTGATTAGAAATTACAGTAAACCTAGAAAACAGTAGAGTTGCACAACTGACAATTATTCACATCGTGACAGATGCAGTCTCCACTCTGCCGGATCGATGGTCGTGCGGCTGAGGTAGTTCGCCTGGACGTTGGCAACCCCGGAGATATGGTCTGCTGAGAGGGAGAGAAGGTTCCGCTCCAACCAGAGAGCCAGGCTCATAGCCTCCCGCATCAGGGTTCTGGACCGGGTGCCCCCCTGCCTGTTTACGTGCACCTTGGCCATCACATTGTTCATTAGAACCATAATGTGGCAGCTGGCCAGCTGCGGGAGAAAATGTTGGAGAGCTAAATAAATGGCCCGAAGTTCTAGTAGATTTATGGCGCACTTGGCCTCATCAAGGGACCACCTACCCTGGGCAAAGGAATTCTGACAATGGGCACCCCAACCAAACAGGCTTGCATCTATGGTAACAGGGATGCGCGCTGGTTCCCTAAAGAGGCATCCCAGAGATAAAGCAGGGGAAAGCCACCAGTTAAGGGATTGGTAAACGTCCTGGGGCACAAGGACCCTGGTGGGGAAAGTGGCACGACCTGCCCTCTGAAAGGGGAGAAGTTACCACTGAAGGGCCCTGGAATGCCCAAGGGACAATTTTTATGGCTGAGATCATCTTCCCCAGGAGAGTAGACAGCAAGGAAATTGGGACAGATCGTAATTGCTGCACCTGAGCGGAGAGCTCCCTAATGCTATCCTGCCTCTCCTGGGAAAGGTAGACTCTGCATTCCAAAGAATTGATCAGGGCCCCCAGTGGACAAGAGAGGTGGCCGGGACAAGGTGACTCTTGGCCAGATTGACTGAGAACCCGTGGTGTCGCAACATCTGGATAGTTACCTGGAGATGGCACAGCGCCTATTGTTGAGACTGTGCCAAAATTAACAAATCGTCCAGATAACAATGGACATGCATGGGTTGAGCCCTTAGGTGGGCAGCCACCAGCACAAGCACCTTAGTAAAGACCCCGGTGCTGAGGACAAACCAAAGGGGAGGGCCCTGTACTGAAAGTGCCTACCTGCATAGCAGAAACGGACATACTGCTGATGATGTTCATGAATAGGGATATGCAGGTAGGCTTCAGTAAGGTCCAAAGATGACAGAAAATCCCCTTGGTGGACGCACAACAAAATGGACCTGAGCGAATGCATCTTGAACCGCCGGTTTTGAAGATGGCGGTTCAGATGCTTCAAATCCAGAATTGCCCTCCATCCCCCTGAGGTTTGGGGAACCAGAAACAAAATGGAGTAAAACCCCTGTCCGACCTGTTCTGGTGGCACCTGCTGGATGGCTCGAATGTCCAGCAGGTGCTGTATGGCAGAATCCATGAGATGATGTTTGGCAGGGTCCCTGGACATCGGACACTGGATAAAAAACCTCAGGGGAAGGGAAAGAAATTCCAGAAGCAGGCCGTTGGAATCAGTATCTAGGACCCACCTATCCTGAGTGATCTCCCCCCACCTGGTGGCAAAGAAGGCCAGATGACCCCCAATGGGAGGATCAGAGAAGGAGCTACTTGTTGTTGCGCCTATAGAGAATTGGAGAATCTACCCCTGCTAGATTTGTCTGAATTTGGGCAATTCCACCACCCATACTGACCTGTGCCCTGTGGGAAGAAGGACACCTGATCTGGGGCACGAAAGGAAAAAGGGGGTAGGGGGCGGATCTAACACTGCCCCATCGTGAGAAGGTAGGTAAGACATTCTTGTGATCCCTGGGCTCTACTAAAATGGGGTCCAGAGATTCCCCAAAGTGCTGCTTGCCCTGAAAAGGTGCAGACACCAGTTGCCATTTGTGGCGGATGTCCGCCTGCCACTGTCTGAGCCACTGCAACCTGCAAGAGACAACAGAAGTGGCAATGGCCTTGGAGGTAAACTTTGAGGCCTGGAGGGTTGCATCCGCTGAAAACTGGTTAGCGGCTATTAATTTAGTTAGGTCCTGCTGAGCCTTCAAATCAGAAGGAGAAATGTGTTCCTGCAACTGCCTCAACCAAATGAGGGAAGACCTGTTGAAAAATGAGGCAGTAGCCAATGCTCGGACAGCCCAGACAACCGCCTGGTGCACCTTCTGGAGGGCCTGCTCTGAGTGATGGTCCTCCGGCTGAAGGACCTCCTCCAAATCCCCCAGCATGGAGTTTGGCAAGTGCAGGGCCATCACTGGAGCGTCGACCAACGGAAGAAGCAGGAGATCTGAGAGGGTCGCAGCGACATTGAAAAATTGTTTGTCCACTGCTGAAGGCAGGGCCCCCAAACCTGATGAGGACCATTGGCGCTTGACAGTCTCTATGAAGAGGGACAGTGATGGAATCAGTTCAATTTCCTACGTCGGTTCAGCAAAGAGAGGATCTTTAGCAAAGGATGAGGAGGTGGAAACCTGAGGTGGGTCTTCAAACCCAGCTGCCAACTTGGCTTTGTAAAGCAGAGAGCTGAAAAGCCCTGAGTTGAACAGGAAAAAAGATGAAGGAGGCTCAGGAGCAAACCCCTTGTCCTCTGACAAATCCACCTCTAGTTGATCCTCTGCATCAGAGGTGACTGAGTATTCCTCCTCTGAGGAGCCTCTGGAATACTCTCAAGCAACAGTGAACTGAGACTGCGAAGAAGGACCTGGGGCAGCAGAAAAGGGCTCAAGGTGCCCGCCTGATGTTATTGGGCACGAGCGAGGCCTGCTGCGATGCCCTGCTCGATGGCAGCAGACATAAAAGCCTGGAATGATGCAGAGTCCATGGGCAGGACCGTAGAAGCGGGTGCTGACCCAGAGGTATTGGCTGCCTTGGGATCTGAACCCTGCCACTAAGGGGCCAAATTGACGCCAGAAGAATCTGGTCTACCCCAGATGTTGGTGGAGTTTAGGTCAATCTGGGCAGTGTCCAGAGATAGGTGACCCACCCTGGAGGCAGGAGCGACCCCATCGGCTGCTTGGGCTGGCTGATGATCAACCTTGCAGTGGCAGAGTCAGCTTGGGCGCAAAGCTGCTGGATGGCTTTATCGCGGCACCGCTCATCCCTTTCTGTCACTTTAGACCTTTTGGGGGGCGCCGGTCTGTCCTCATGCCTGGGAGCTGCTGCCTTGGATAACCCAGGCTGGTCCTCATCCCTTGGGGGGGACCTTGATTTGGCCTTGCTTTTGCCTGATTTACTTGCTTTGTCGGCCATGGCTAAATGAGGATTCTGTATAAAGGGAAGCCCCTGAATATGAACCTGCAGGAAGCCTTGAGGCAGCCTAACCCCTAGTGAGTAGGAGCTCGAGCTGAGCGGTTATTAGGGACCGATTGGCCTCTCAATGCCATTAATAAGCCCTGGAAACGGCACTGGCAGGCTCATGCTGACTTAGAAACACCAAGGAGCTGTCAGATGGCCTCTGGTAGAATTAGCTGCTTCAGGGCACCTTAAAATGGCCACTGGCAGATTTGTGCCCTTTTTTGGCAACTTAAAATGGCTGCCGGAGCAATTCTGGCTTCAATGACAGTTAGAGAAGCAAAAAAATGGCAGCCGACACTAACGAAGACGAAAAACTCTCCGGTATTAGGTCAGGCTGCCAACAGTCACAGATGTTTTTAAACTGTTGAGGCAAGCCTCTTCGCGATTCTGGCTGACTTTAATGCAAAAACAGAGCTGACAGCAAGCTCCTCTGCCCGATGCTGAAATCTCAGAAGCCGAAGCGAAGAACAGCTGTCAATCGGCCGGGCTGCAGCTTTTTAAGCTCCTCACAAGAACTGCCAGCGGAGCTAGTAAGTCTGGTGGTATGTTGCAATGCTGTCAGCGACTGCGCTAGGCAAGGAAAATAGTTCAAAGTCCAGGTTGCCTTAATTTAAAAGCACGCAATACACCCTCTCAGTGGCTCTGGAAATGGGAGGGGGAGAGCGTACAAGCTCCCCAGACCACCTCTGCCCAAGGAGAAACAGGGCAATTTAACCCCTTAGGTTTAAATATATACCATGAAGTTTGCATCGAAGTGATTCCCATTTCCTGAGTCCAAACCTCCTCTTTAGACTCAGGAAATGGGAATCACTTCGATGCAAACTTCATGCATGCTCCCCATGCCACAGTCCCTTGCTTTATCTCATCTTTTCTTTGCGAGTGGTGCCTTTGTCACCAAGCAGATCGAACGCTGAGCACGGAGCAGTCCTGAACTAAGCTCGGACTACATTTCCCAGCATGCAAAGTGGCGTGCCTGTGCTTTTTGCTCCTGTGGGCGTTACGAGCGGGGGGGGAGGGAAAGTTAGCAACAGAACCCAGATTGGAGGAAAAGCGGTGGACTTAAAATCCTGGTTTGGTCCTGCTGTTTAGAAATGACACCTCCGTGGGTGCATGACGAGGGGCAGAAAGGCAGCAGGGGGCTCTGGGGAGAACCGTGGGAAGAGCAACAGGGCTGGGAATGTAGGATGCGTGCACAGAGAGGAAGAGCGCCTTGGCAGCTTGCAGGTGTGGCGAAGATTTAAGGGTAAGAGTTAGTGAGTTGGGGGTTGTTGAGAAGAGCCACATTCCAGGGGCCAAAGAGCCGCTTGTGGCTCGCAAGCCGCGATTTCCGACCCCTGAACTAGAAGATGGGTTTCCCAAATATATTTACAGGGGGAAGGAGCCAGTGCAGAAGTTCCTATGCACACTTCATTTCCCCAGATCTTGTTTTGCCATAGCTGGTTCAAAAGAACAACAGGTGGTTTAGCATTTGCTTCCTTTTCTCTCGAAACTCTCTGCTTTGAATGTCCCTACTTCTCTATTTTTCAACAGCAAGATGATGCCTTACTGATGGTAGCATAGCATATCTAATAAATACTATGGAGGGACTTTCCTTGGGATATACAGGTAGCCCTCGACTTACAACAGTTCATTTACTGACTGTTTGAAGTTACAACGGCAATTTAAAAAGTGACTTATGACTGTTTTTCACATAACTGTTGCAACATCTCCATGATCACATGATCAAAATCCAGACACTTGGCCATTGACTCATATTTATGAAAGTTGCTGTGTCCTAGAGTCATTTGATCACCTTTTTGTGACCTTCTGACATCAAAGTCAATGGGAAAGCCAGATTCGCTTAACAACTACCATATTTTTCGGAGTATAAGATGCACCTTTTTACCCCCCAAAAGAGGGTGAAAACTTGGGTGCATCTTATACACCGAATGTAGCCTCACCCACCCAGCCACCCCCACCCTTTGGTCTCTGTCTTCCAGCAATTTACCTGTTTGCAGCAAAGAGAGAAGAGCCTGTAAAGCCAAGCAAGTCACTAGCAGCTTCCTGACATACAGCTGATTAGGTCTGTCACGTGGGAAAATGAAAGTGAAACTAACTGCAAAGAGGCAAATAGCTGGGAGAGACACGCAGATTTTTATTTTTTGCTGAACTGGATGGAAGGGGGTAAGTGAATAACTATAAATGTCTGTAGAATGTTCAAATTATTAGACTTATTTTTTAAAGACTGCTTTATTATTGTTCTAGAGCCAGGGGTCTCCAACCTTGGCAACTTTAAGACTTCTGGACTTCAACTCCCAGAATTCAACAGCCAGCTTTGTTAGCTTTGCTGGCTGTGGAATTCTGGGAGTTGAAGTCCACAAGTCTTAAAGTTGCCAAGGTTGGAGATCCCTGTAAATCTAGACAACTTAACAAAATAAAGAAGCTTTTTAAAATAAATGCTTGCTCTGAAGAGGCCCAGTGCTATTGTATCTTCTTTTAAATAATAAAGAATAATGTATACTTCCAGAAATTTTAATTAATTTTAACAGCTCTGTACAAGTATAGTATGAAATGTAACAGTGTCTTGTTTAGTATTAGAGTTTAGTTACCTTGGAGTAGATCTATTTAAATAATTGGGAAGAGTTAGTGTGACTACATTTAAGAAAACTTTCTGGCATAATGTACATTTCTCCAATTCTTTGCTATTTCTATGGGTCAGGCACACATGCACAGAAATACACAGCAAACAGTGTATATCATCTGTGCTGTTTGCTGTTTGCTGTTTGGCAAATTGCTTGGAGGCAGAGGCATTTTTCCCTTGTTTTTCTCCCCCAAAACTAAGGTGCGTCTTATACTTTGGTGCGTCTTATACTCTGAAAAATACGGTATGTTACTAACTTAACAACTGCAGTGATTCACATAATGACTGTGGTAAGAAAGTTCAAAAATGGGCCAAAATACACTTAATGAATGTCTTGCATAACAACAGAAGTTTTGGGGTCAATTGTGGTCGTAAGTCAAGGACCACCTGTTACTGAAGGGTGGGAAGCCATAGAGTCCACAGAGTATTAAATATATCTTTGTATATCAGTGTACAATGAAAGATGCAGAAATCATTAACATTTTTTGGCTACTTCCCAAGTAAATATATGCAAAAATATCAGACTTCATCTTGAGTAGCAACACCTGTAACATGTCATGAGGACCACAATATGCCATGCATCAAGACATTATATAAGCAATTATATAATCATTATGTGTCATGAAAATGAATATGTTGATCTATATTGACTCATGTGTTTTCATTTGACCTCTGGTCCTTTGGGATGCTCATATTCATGATACTTTTTCCAGGATTCTCTTCTGCTTTGAAATAATTTCTAAAGCAAATCCAATTTCATCAAATTAAATTAAAAATGGTAGAATAGATTGGATACCATTTTTGATCACCACTAGAATACTCTGTTTAGAAAGAAGACTGTACATGAACTTTATGAATAGCATTGGTGATTGCCTAGATCAGGGGTGTCAAACTCAAGACCCGCAGGCCAGATGCAGCCCATAATGTGGTTTTATCTGGCCCACTGAGCTGCCTGAAACAGCAAAGGACTGGCCCGCAGCACCTTGGCCTGGCCCAGGCCAACCGGGCACTGATCTACAACCTGGTGGCAGCCATCCAGGCCAGAACATGGTCAGCCCTAATGCAGGAGGGCCGAATGTCAGCCTTCACATTGCCTGCTTGCTTCGGATGCCATAGAAATGGGGGGAGGAGGGAAGGTTAGGTATTTGGGAGGGGGGAAGCTGTGCTGGAGATGTCTCTTCATGTGTTTGATTAGTAGTTTAGGGAGGAAAGTTCTCATCACGTACAGCCTGCTCAAGGTCAACAGCTTCGACTGACAAGATGTGGAGGCTCCTCCTGTGCCCACATGTGCCCACATGTGCCCACATGACATCTTGGGGTGCCGGGATTGGATGATTGGCCCAGGAGGTTATGTGGGGAGGGATTTGGGATTATTACTATATGCAATTTATGTGCCTTTTGCCTCAGATCTTGCTTTCATTTTGTCGTTATCAGTTCTTGTCTAGTAAAAGTACTCTTCTCTATCATCATGGAGTTGGGGTCTTTCTTTCCTGGACTTTGAATGAAAGCACACCTGACAATCACCTTCAAGGAATAGTAATTAATGCTAAATATCACTCTGAAATGTTCAAAATGCATGAAGTAGGCCTTTCTGGAGAAGGTATTCCATAACCAGAATGCCAGCACTGGAAATGTTTTTTCTTTAGTAGTCACTCTATGAAAGTACACTAAAGAGCTTAAATCCAATTCTGTGAATTTAAAGGATTTTAAGGATTTTAAGGAAATCCTTCATGTAATCTGCTACCAACTGTTTTGGCTTTAGCATATTAAAGCCAGTAGCTTAAATGTGTCACAATACCAGACTATAAGTTTCTTTCTTCAATTGCATATGCCTGCCCTTAAGCCTTCTAATCACTGTAAGCAGCTCCAAACCTTGACCTATTTTTGTTTTGTGCTCATATTCAAGAGTACAAAAAGAGTTTTTGCTATCCAATATCTAGACAGAAAGGCTGTGAAAGAAATGGCAATAACTTGGATTGACCATCATGAATCAGAAACATGTCTATGGATCTGAATTGTCCAACATCAAGGCCAGACAAAAACTGAGAGATTTAAGGAAAAAGAGAGATTGGGGAGGAGGAAGAGCATTTTTTCAGAGTATATCACTAATGACATTCTTTTTGTTTAGAGGAGTTCAACTGGAAAGAATATTTATATTTTAACAAATAGAAAGTGCTGCTTTCCTTCGGACTCCACTACACTAAGGTAAATCCTAACACTAAACTAATCCCACCACTAATAGGATCCCAGTACCTATCCTATTACCTATCCTAAAGGTACCTATCCAGAACGTTGGGATAGAGTGGGATAGAAAGATTGGAATAGGAAAAGGGAAAGGGAAAAAAAGAACAGGATTTTGGTTAAAGACATGAAACATGGTCATGATCTATCAGGTCCAAGATATTTCTACAGTGATGCTGGCATTTTGGTGAGAGGAAGGGGGGGAGGAATAGAGTGATCTGTATATGAAGTTTCTGTTTTTGTTTCTTGCATTACTGTGTTAATCTCTATATGAAGTTTCTGTTTCTGTTTCCCTGCAATGATGTAGTGTGGGAGGGGTTTGGTTAGTATTGCTTTAAATAGCTGGTTTTAAGTGAAAAGTTTCAGTTCTTGCCTAGATCTCTTGTTATCACAAACTGTTGAGTTCCAATACTGAAGAGTCAGGAGGCAGATTGAGTGACTTAAGCTCTTTATTGATTACAGTGAGCAACAACAGCGAAAACCCAGCCGGTGGCTCCAGTTTAAATAGAGAGCTCCGGCTGGAAAGAATCAATCAGTGATTACCTTCTCTGCTCAATAAAGTGGACCTGGTTGTAAACATCTCAGCTAACATGCAAATCCCAGGACACAACATCCCTCCCCCCCTTGGCTAAGCCCAACACATTTGCATACAAAATCGTTTAGGTACGCAGGACACTTTGTCTCCCTAGTTGACCTGCGCAGTTCAGTTTGGGCATCGACTTTGGGCAGGAAGGATGTGTTTTCTCTCTCTGGCTCCATCTGTGGAACCTCCTGGAATGGCTTGGGTGTGGTCTCTGATTCGGCTGGGTTGGACTCACTGCTATCGCTGGGTGGTGCCTCCGGCTTGTCAGATAAGTGATCCAGTTCCCTCGGACCAGTAGTAGCTGTAGGGAAGACATTGTACTCCCCAGTCAGCATTTAACAGCTGGAGACTGCGTAATTGATCCACATGGTGCTGACATTTTCTAGCATCTTCTAGGCCTACCACATATGATTTTGGCCCGGTTATTTCAAGGATCTCCCCAGGTAGCCATAGGGGACCCTCGGCGAAGTTCTTTGCGAACACTGGGTCATCTACCTTGAATGTTCTTATTTGCGCCGAATTATTTGTTTCTTTGCCATTGGAATAGCTAGGGTGTAATCTGTCAAGGACAGATCGGAGCTTATGGGCCATCAATAGTTCAGCAGAGCTTTTGCCCATGGCCGTGCTAGGGGTGATATGCTGCACCATTAGGAATTTATCCACTCGGGCCTGCCAATCGCCAGGTCCCAGATGGCCTAGTGCTTCTTTTGCAGCTTTAACTGTCCGTTCTACCAGCCCATTGCTGCTGGGGTGAAAAGGAGCGATTAATGGCTAAGGATCCCTCAAATGGCATTGCAGTGAGTTACGGCCCTTTGTCCGACACAATCATGTCCGGCAGCCCATAAGTAGCAAACAGTTTCCTTAACACTTTAATTACAGCATCGGTTGTAGTGGTAGACATTAATACAATTTCAAGCCATTTTGAATATGCATCGATTATGAACATAAATGTTTGACCATGAAATGGACCTGCGAAATCTATGTGAATTTGAGACCAAGTCTTTCTTTTGTTCTTTCTTTCTTTCTTTCTTTCTTTCTTTCTTTCTTTCTTTCTTTCTTTCTTTCTTTCTTTCTTTCTTTCTTTCTTTCTTTCTTTCTTTCTTTCTTTCTTTCTTTCTTTCTTCTCTCTACCTTCTCCCTTCTTTCTTTCTTTTTCTTTCTGTCTTTCTTCTTACCATCTTTCTTTTTCTTTCTTTCTTTTGTTTCTTTCTTTCTGTCTGTCTTCCTTCCTTCCTACCATCTTTGTCACAATGTGATTTTTTGATTGTCAGCTGTACTCACATGTCAGACTTTATGACCGCAAGGTTTTTAACAAAGCAAAGCAGTCACGTGAAGAGTGATCTGCGCATATGCACATTCCATTCTATTCTCCATTACTCTTCTTATGCTGTCCTTCATTGGAGAAGGACCTATTCTTAAATTGTCAAGATGTAGTCATTAAGATTTATTGTTTTTGTATTCTTTTCTACTGAAATAAATATCTTGTTATTTAGACTTCTAATCGCGTTTCATTTTGTCAAGGATTAGTTTCCAAAGGAAAAGATTCATCACCTCTAAGATTTATTTTCTCATCCTAACATGGTAGCACTCGGACGGTTTGAACTTTTCCTCATTAATTTCTTTTGGACTCTATCTAGACAAGATTTATGTGTTTAGACCAGTTAGAGAGATAGAGAGATTTAATTTAATTTAATTTAATTTAATTTAATTTAATTTAATTTAATTTAATTTAATTTAATTTAATTTAATTTAATTTAATTTAATTTAATTTAATTTAATTATTTAATTTAATTTAATTTAATTTAATTTAATTTAATTTAATTTAATTTAATTTAATTTAATTTAATTTAATTTAATTTAATTTAATTTAATTTAATTTAATTTAATTATTTAATTTAATTTAATAGATTTGTATGCCGCCCAACTCCCGGGGGACTCTGGGCGGCTCACAGCATGTCAAATCTATTACAATAAAAAACATATAACAATTAAAAAATATATAAAAATTAAAAGAAGATCTCCAACATTCGTAACTAAAGGGGGGAGACCCCGAGATAATCTACTCGGTCTCACTTTCACCCCGCCTGCCGGAAGAGCCAAGTTTTTATTGCTTTACGGAAGGCCAGCAGGGTGGGGATGACCCTGATCTCCGAAGGGAGTTGGTTCCACAGGGAGGGAGCTCCCACAGAGAAGGCTCTCCCCCTAGGCCCCGCCAACCGACATTGTTTGGTCGATGGGACCTGGAGGAGACCAACTCTGTGGGACCTAACCGGTCGTAGGGAGGTATGCGGCAGGATGCGGTCCCGAAGGTAGGCTGGCCCTGAGCCATGTAGGGCTTTAAAGGTCAAAACCAACACCTTAAATTGTATCCGGAGACTAATGCGCAGCCAATGCAGCTGGCGGAGGATAGGTGTTACGTGGGTGTACCTGGGCACACCCACCACGGCTCACGCAGCTGCATTTTGCACCAATTGCAGTCTCCGGATACTCTTCAAGGGTAGCCCCATGTAGAGCGCATTGCAGTAATCCAGCCGGGAGGTGATAAGGGCGTGGGTGACTGTGAGTAGCGCCTCCCTCTCCAAGAAGGGTCACAATTGGTGCACTAGGTGAACCTGTGCAAAGGTCCCCCTAGCCACAGCTGAAAGATGTTGCTCCAATTTTAGCTGTGGGTCTAGGAGGACACCCAAATTGCAAACCCGTTCTGAGGGAGTTAATTTCTCTCCCCCAAGAACCAAGGAGGGACAATTGACAGAATCCTTGGGAGGCAATATCCATAGCCACTCAGTCTTGTCAGGGTTGAGCTTTAGCCGGTTCTTCCCCATCCAGACCCTAACATCGTCCAGGCAGCAGCACATTACGTCGACGGCTTCCCTGAATTGAGACTGAATTAATGCCTTTTTCTAAAGAGGAGAACTCTATTATAAATCTTTCAAAATGTCACTTGATGAAGAACAGCTCCAACAACACATTCTGGAACTGCAGACAGAAGGGGCTTCTTCTTCTGCAGATATCCTCACCACGCCAGAAAGAAAAGTTAACAGCACTTCTCTATGAATTTCTCCTCCTCCTCTGGCAGCGACGGCCAAAAGACACTCCGAATCTTATTTAAGGTCAGTACCTGTTGAAAGCATCCCATTAATCTCCGGAGCTAACTTTACTCGCACGGGAGCCAGGCCAAAATTGTCCCATGATGAGTCACATCAGTCAGAAGATTATTCGGAAGAAATATTTTCCTCTGAACAAACAATTAAAGATAGACTGATTGAATACCAGAATAGGGAGATTGAGCGTTTGCAAATGGAATTAGGGGCCGCAAGACGTAGCATTTATACACTTAGTGCAAAACAAAATGTCGGCCAACTCCCTAAAATTCCTGAAGAAACAAATATGGCCTCATTTCCTCCTTCTTCATCAAAATTTGAGGCACGCCCACAAATGGGTGCCACCTCAAGCCTCTTAGATGAAAGAAATCTGTATATGTCACAAGGGGCAGATTTTAGAGAAAAGCAGTATGAATTTCCAAAAAGTAATGTTGCAGCATCATCTAGTGGCAACAGGGCCGAATTACTCATGAATTATTATGGCTCAGATTACTTTACTCAGATGGGGCTTGAATCAATGATGTCCCGCATGGATATGCAAGCCTAACCATTAGTGCCCCCTAGAGGTCCTGATACATTTATTCCTCCACCTTTGGATTTAACCTACATGGGACCTCAAGCTCAGAGGCCAATACCTCAACCTGCTCCAATAGGTGCTCAAGGTGCACGCATGCCACAAGTTGCACCACCACCTGCCCCAGTGCAAGTAGCCCAAGCTCACCAGGCACCCGTTGCCCCATTAGCTGGCAGCACAAAATTAAAACAATCAGAAAAAAATTATAAAGCTTGGGTCAGTGAGATTAGACTTTTGCTTCACCGTGAAGGCACATATGACATGATCTTCCATCCACCTGCACAGCCCTGGACTGATGCATTAAGAAAACTGGACATCCAAACATGCACCACGTTACTGATGTCAATGGAAACACAACTCCAATTAACTTTTGGCCCTGATGTAACTGCCCAAGAAATTTGGACTCAGTTAGAATGGTGTTTTCACCCAATTTCAATGGAGTCCACATGTTTGCTATTATCAGAGTTTCATGGTTCAAGACTTAAGCATGGAGAAAGTGTTGGGGCACATTTAACAAACCTGAATGCCATGTGAAAAGACTTGGCCGAAAGAGGCAATGTAGTCAATGACTTTCAAATGGTCAGTATTATTATCAATTCATTGAACTATGCATGGAAAGATGCCCTTACAAAAATTAATCAAGTGCCTGTTGTTCAAAGAACAGTTGACCACGTTTGTAGAATTTTAACAGAAGAAGCAGCACTTATGCTTGCTACTCCACATTTGCGGTATCCACCAGCAGTGGCCAGAGCTCCAGCCAGATGACCCTTCAGAGGTAGGGATTATGCCCCAAGGTTGCCCAGATGCCAGATTTGCGGTCATGTGGGTCACATCGACAGAGATTGTTTTCAACGCACCCCAGTTCTTGTCCAGTACCAGCCCAGAGGAACAGTCTTCAGAGGCGGCAGAGGCAGAGGCAGTGGCAGAAGGCAGTGTCGCCACGGTCCCAGGCACAATCCACAGCCACCATACGCCACGCTTGCCATCACCAATGATGCACAACCACATCAACAATACGACAGACGTCTCTTGTGGACTCTTGATAGTGGTGCAGCGCTTCATGTTACCTACAGAAAAGAACGTTTTAAAGAACTGCATGAACCAGAGCCAGAATTTTGTGAACTTTATGGTTTTGCAGACCAACCCTGCAGAGTCGAAGGAAAAGGAACTGTTTACGTTGAAGAGTTGGACACACTCGTTCCAGATGTTTATTATGTACCAGCAGCAACCTCTAATTTGCTTAGCCAAAGTTATTTTTCTACTGTTTTACATTTTCAAGTTAACCACCTACAGAAGGCAAGTTACATTATTAAGGATGGTAAAATTGTTGCTGACACAATTTTGATTAATGGAGTCTATTACTTGAGGCCAAAGCCTAAACCTCAAGCTCAGGCAAGTATAGAAATCTCAATACAGAGTAATGCAGGCCCAGAGAGAGAGAGATCCCAGAGAGAGATCCTACAATTACTTCACAGGCTCCTAAAGCCATTAAGCAAAGGGTAGACAAACAAATTGCTAAATGCAAGCCTAAGGTTCCTCATGTAAATGTCAATGTTGCAAATTCACTAACCAGAAAACCTTTACATTACAGGTATATTCACAAGTGGCATAGAAGATTGGGTCACCCAAGTTTTGAAGTTCTTAAGAAAATGCCATTCTTTGCAAAAGGTTTGGATTTAAAGGGTGTAAGGTGTATTTGGATTTCTCTGTTTGCAAAAAGGCAAAGTCCAAAGCAGCAGCCATTCCAAAAACACACTACATGCCAGTCAACATGCATTTTTGATTTGGTACACACTGATATAGTGGGTCCTTATGGCCCAACAATTGGCGGTAAAAAGTATTTCTTAACTATTGTTGATAATCATTCTAGATATGGATATGTATATCCTATGAAAGAAAAATCTGAGACCTTTCAGATCTTTAAAGACTTTGCAGTCCAGGCCTACAATCAACATGGAGTGAGGATCCGAAGAATTCAGAGTGACCGAGGTACCGAGTTCATGTCACAGTGTTTCCAGGATTGGATGCGTACAAACAGTATCATACACCAAACATCAGCTCCTTACAAGCCAGCTCAAAATGGAGTGGCTGAATGAAGACAGGGAGTTTTACAAACCATGATGCGATGTCTCTTAACAGATGCTCATTTCAATCACTCATTTTGGGGTGAAACTCTCAAGTCTGCAAACTACATTGTCAATTGTACTTGGAGCAGTGTCATTGATCAGACACCCTTTTACATGTTACATGGCTACCAGCCAGATCTTTCAAACTTACACATTTTTGGTTCGTATGCCATGGTGAACATTCCACTACCACAAAGAAGAAAAGGTGGCCAAATAGCAAAAAGACTGAGATACATGGGTATTGATGACAATTCAAAGTGGGGAAAATTCATTGATTCCCGACATATGATGACAATTTCTAATTCAGCCAATTTTGAAGAAGACTCAGATTGGTCCAAGATACATTCTAATGATCCTGGAGTTTATTTTCCCAGAGATGAAACTGATGAGGCAGTGCAACCAGATGACCAAAGTATACAACCTGATGTCCCATCCTCCCATGCCATGGATGCTGATGCTAGCGATGATGATGGAGATGAGGAAGACACAGGAGAAAATGGACAACTGTCCCAAGATGTTCCAAGAGAACAACAAAAGGTATTCCTCCAAAGAAATACACACTGCAATTCACAGACAAACCATCGCTATTGATTTGTAATGTTACACTTCCACCAGATAACTTTTCCCAAATAAAATATCTTTCTGAAGATGAACAAGAGAAGTGGAACAAAGCTATGCAAGTTGAGATGGACAGTCTGCAGAAACTCAAAGTATTTACACCTGCAGCACCTCCAACAAACAAAAGAGTCATTGGCACAAGGTGGGTCTACAAAATCAAACAGAAGTCAGATGGTGAGTCACTATACAAAGCAAGACTAGTAGCTCAAGGTTTCGCACAAAGTTATCCTGAAGACTATACAAATACTTACTCACCCACAGTGCGAACTGAAAGTGTAAAAATTGCCTTAACTACAGCGACCATTCTTGGTCTAGAAGTTTTCCAGTTTGATGTTGAAACAACATATCTACATGCTGATCTAGATGAAGAAATCAATGTGAAGTGCGCCCCAGCTTCCGGGGCCGAGAAGGGGACATGTGGTTTCTTAACAAAAGTCTTTATGGTCTGAAACAATCAGGTTTAATGTGGTATTTATGTCTCAAAGACAAACTAAATTCAATGGGCTCTATTAAGTCCGAAACCGATGAGTGCGTGTTCACAAAAAGGTATGAAAATGCATATGAAATTGTTCTTGTTTACGTTGATGACATTGTTTACATTGGTCCAAACAAACACATGAGTGAGATTTTTGTTACAGGTTTGCAAAAGTACTTCACATTGAAATTATTAGGCCACATCAATGAATATTTAGGTGTTCAGATTGAAAAAACAGAGAAGGGGTTTTCTCTTTCACAAGAAAATAAGATAGAACAACTTCTTTCTTTCTTTCTTTCTTTCTTTCTTTCTTTCTTTCTTTCTTTCTTTCTTTCTTTCTTTCTTTCTGTCTTCCTTCCTTCCTTCCTACCATCTTTCTTTCTTTCCTTCCTTTCTGTCTGTCTTTCTTCCTACCATATTTCTTTCTTTCTTTCTTTCTTTCTTTCTTTCTTTCTTTCTTTCTTTCTTTCTTTCTTTCTTTCTTTCTTTCTTTCTTTCTTTCTCCCTTCCCTTCCCTTCCCTTCCTTTCCAGATTCCCCATCCTGACCCTTGATATTTTAGCCACTATACTGAATTATAACTAATGAAGCTTCTTGGATAAGAAGCAAATGTCTTCCTCTTCTTCCTCAAATAAAAAAACAGTCCAGTTGCCTTTTGAAAGAAAAAGAAAAAAGCAATTCTGAGACACTATACTGAAGAAAACTGCTTTGTAGAAGGGATAGATACTTTTAAAGTATCTGCGGCAGCCCCAGTTGCACTGTGACCGGGTTGATGATCTTTACTATTGGGAATGGCCCCATGAACTTAGGTCCCAGCTGCTTGCTGGGAAGCTTTAGCCTTAAGTATTTTGTGGATAGGTAGACCTTTCTCCCCACTTGGAACGGCTGTTGTTGGGCTCTTTGTTTGTCTGCCTATTGCTTATAGGTCTGCGCCACCTTAGCTAGTGCTTTTTTGACATTTTCCCATGATGCTTTCAGTATCGACATCCAGTCAGTCAAACTGACTGGGGGGGGGGTGTGTCCCTTGGATATTCCAGCATTGGGACAAAGGCCATACTGCTTACTACCTTGAAATGGGCTAACCCTGTACTACTGTGAACAGCATTATTGTAAGCAACCTCTGTGAATGGTAGAAGGTCAGTCCAATTGGACTGCTGGTAGTTCATGTAGCACCTCAAGTACTGTTCTACCATGGAGTTCAATCTTTCTGCTCCGCCATTGGTGCTTGGATAGAATGCCGAGCTAAGGCCCTGGGATGATCCAATGGACAGCAAGAACTCCGTCCAGAATTTAGCTGTGAATTGGACTCCTCTTTCCGAGATGATTTTGCATGGTACTCCATGCAGGCGGTAGAAAGGAAGAGTTTGGCTAGTTGGTGGGCTGAGGGTAGTCCACTGCAAGGTATGAAGTGTGCCTGCTTGGAGAATAAATCAATCACAGTCCAAATCACTGTATTCCCCCTGCTCTTTGGCAATTCAACTATAAAGTCCATTGAGATCTCCTCCCATGGTCTCGTTGGCTCTGCCACCTGTTGGAGCAGTCCCAGAGGGGGGATCTTCCGGGTCTCCTTTTCATGGTGGCACAGATGGTGCAGCTTTTTACATAGCCATCTACATCTTTCTTCATGCCGGGCCACCAGAATTGTCTCCTCACCAGGTGTAAAGGTTTTAGGAACCCAAAGTGGCCCGCTGATTTGACATCATGGCTTCTGTGGAGGATTGAGGTGTGTAGGGACTCAGGGATGTAGAGTTTTGCCCCCTTCCATGCTAGGTCCTCTCTTTTTGTCAGGATGTGCTGGTTGTCATGGAACCAGGGGTCTGTTTCCAGTTTGGTTTTAAACTTTGCAATTAAATAACTTGCGGGTGGGTCCTTTCTTTGCTCTGATCCCTAGCTTCAGGACCGTGGGCAAATTAATCAGACATCTAGTGCAGCCTGAGTCAATTAGGGCTTCAAACGTGCCCTGGATCCCTGTTTTTGGGGCAGTGAGGTGTATTGGAAAGGTGAAAGGTTGGATAGGTTCATTCAGCATTGGGTCCTTTTCCCCCTCATCCTCACTGTCATAGGGTTCTGGGGATTGGTCGTTGTCGGCTGTGGGTCCCCCCCCTTTTGGCTGGGTAGGGAGGGACCTCTACAGTCTGGAGGACTTTTCGAGACTTGTTGGCGGCACACCTGGGCCCCCATTCCGGTCGCGTCCTGGGTGGTGGTTCTGGCTTGGGCTTCGGGGCTGGGGTTGCACAGGCTGATGCAAAGTGGCCTATCCCTCTGCATCTGTAGCATTTTAGCTGGCCTCAGGGGAGGGTTGGTCTTGTGGCTGGCTGGGCTGCCACGGCTTCCCATCAGCCAGATGGTCTCCAGTCTGGTTGTCCTCTCTCTCTAGGACCTAGCTGCCTCCGCATGTCATTTGCATGCAAGCTGCTGTCAACCTTAATCACCAGTCAAAACCAGTCAGAGAGCCGGTTAGGAATGTCCTGATTGACGGTGATTTCACTGATCTGCTTATCCAGGCTCTCTCTGAAAAAATGGACCAGTAGCTCCTCTGGGCAGGGCAGTAGTTTCCCTATGACCCTTCTGAACTCACGAATGGGTTCTTTAATGGGTCGCCCACTCTGCTTTAAACTCTGGATCTCATCCCCTGTGTCATGGTACGAGAGCTAAACTCCGTTCAGAAAGTTAACTCAGCAAACGGGATATCACAAATTAGTTTATTACAGGCATCTCCAATCATAACTTACAATTATGTAGAGGAATTCTTCTGTAGTCTAATCTTTCCCATTGTTTGCAGGTAAAAAGACATTGCTTTTTCCCCATGTTACATGTTGACTTGCTTGCTTAAGAACAAAGGCTTAATGAAATGCTTTCTCCCAATTACTCCTCCTCCCAGATCAGAGCCAATAAGAATATATAGAAGTGGTCACATGTGTAACTACAATACCCAGAGTGCCATGTAAACTACAATTCCCTTAATGCAAAGTCTTAAAGAGACATATCCTAAATTAAGCTAACTGTCCTGTCAGCTGTGACAGCACACTCCCCATCTGGGATTTGTAAAATTCCACTATTAACTAGCGAATAAATTGAAGTAAACAAAGGTATAGGCTAAATAATGTAACTTAGTCATCTGACTAAAGTAAACAGAGTATAGCATAAGCAATATAATGTGACTATCTAATTGGCTAAATAAGCAAGATATAGTATATCAGTGTAGCTTGACTAACTGAGTAACTGAAGTAAACAAATTATATCATCAAACAGTGCAAACATTGAGGTAGAAACAAGGCATGCAAAACTTGAGGTTCAATCTTGAAGCTCGCTTTCCCTTCTTAGCAAGACTAGGTTGGTGACTGGTCTGGTGTAGAGCTTCTTGATGGCAGTCTTTGAGCTTGATGAAAGTCTTTGAGCTGGGCAGAGCTTGGAGTACAAGTCCCATGTGCCAAGAGTTTTGCGGTGCATCCTCGTCCTGCAACGGGACAAGGATCAAGTTCAACCGGAACAGGAACAGGATCAGGCACCACCAGAACAAGACCAGGAACGGGTTCCCCAGGAACAGGATCAGGCTTAACAGGAACCAGAACGGGCTCAATGGGAACTGGAACAGGTTCTGAAACAGAAACTGGAACAAGAACTGTAACAGGAGTCGGAACTGGATCTGAAACAGAAACTGGAACAAGAACTGGAACAGGAGCTGGAACCAGAGCGGGTACCACAGGAACCGGAACAGGAGCAGGAACAGGAGCTGGAACCAGAGCGGGTACCACAGGAACTGGAACAGGTACTGCAGTAGGAGGGGCTTGGAAGTTGCCCTCCCCGCCGTAGACTCTGGTGTGTGCTATTTTTATTTATTTATTTTATTTCGAGGTTCTTCTATGCTGTCCTACTCCCTGAGGACTCAGGGCGGCATATAACATTTTAATAAAACAATCAACCAAATCATTAAAAGCAATTTAAAAACAATTTAAAACACCTATAACACACAAACATACATGGGGGAGACATCCGATGTAATGTTGTCTCAAAATTACCCCGCCTGCAGGAAGAGCCATGTCTTAATGGCTTTTCGGAAGGCCAGCAAGGTGGGGATAATCCGGATCTCTGGGTGGAGTTGGTTCCAGAGAACAGGGGCCCCTACAGAGAAGGCCCTCCCCCTAGGCCCCGCCAGTCAGCATTGTTTGGCTGACGGGACCTGGAGGAGGCCCACTCTGTGGGACCTCACCGGTCGAAGGGAAGTGTGTGGGAGGATGCGGTCCCGGAGGTAACCTGGTCCTAAGCCATGTAGGGCTTTAAAGATGATGATCAACACCTTGAATTGCACCTGGAGACCAATGGGCAGCCAATTCAGCTGGCGGAGTATCGGTGTTATGTGGGTGTATCGTGAAACACCCACCACAGCACGCGCAGCCGCATTTTGCACCAATTGAAATCTCCGGATACTCTTCAAGGGTAGCCCCATGTAGAGCGCATTACAGTACTACAGTCTAGAGGTGACAAGGGCATGAGTGACCATGAGTAGAGCCTCCTTCTCTAAGTATGGTCGCAATTGGTGCACCAGGCAAACCTGTGCAAAGGCTCCCCTAGCCACAGCTGTAAGATGTTGATCTAATTTTAGCTGTGGATCTAGGAGAACTCCCAAATTGTGAACCTGTTCTGAGGGGGTTAAATTTTCTCCCCCAAGAACCAAAGAGGACAGTCAGAATAGTCCTTAGGGGGCAGTATCCAGAGCCACTCAGTCTTGTCGGGGTTAAGCTTAAATCTGTTCCTCCCCATGCAGATCCTGACATCGTCCAGGCATCGGCACATTATGTCCACTGCCTCCCTGAATTGACACAGGGTGGAAATGTACAGCTGGGTGTCATCAGCATACTGTTGAAAACTCACCCCGTGTCGACGGATGATCTCCCCCAGCGGTTTCATGTAAATGTTAAACAGGATGGGCAAGAGGACCAAAACCTGCGGCACCCCGCAATTCAGGGGCCTAGGAGACGACCTCTGCCCTCCTGCTAACACCGACTGCGTCCTATCAGCGAGGTAAGAGGAGAACCACCGCAAAATGGTGCCTCCCACTCCCACCTCACCGAGACGACACAGCAGGATACCATGGTCGATGGTATCAAAAGCCGCCGAGAGGTCAAGTAGCACCAGGATGGAAGAATAACCCCCATCCCAGGCTCACCAGAGATCATCCATCCAGTACAGGCAGTTTCTGTACTGTAGCTGCGCCTGAAACCCGATTGAAAGGAATCTAGATAATCTGTTTCCTCCAATAACTGAAGTAGCTGACAAGCTACCACCTTCTCCACAACTTTACCTATGAAAGGTAAGTTGGAGACTGGACGAAAGTTCTTCAAGTCCGCCGGGTCCATGGAAGGCTTCTTAAGGAGGGGTCTCACCACCGCAAACTTTAAAGGCTGCGGTACGGATCCCTCCCTAAAAGAAGCGTTGATCACCGCCTGGATCCAACCGCGTGCCACCTCCTTGCTGGCCGAAACCAGCCAGGAGGGGCACGGGTCCAATAAACAGGTGAAAGAGCTCATCACACCTACGGCCTTGTCCACATCATCAGGAGTCACTCGCTCAAACTCTTCCCACAAAGATGGACTAAGACTTGCCCCTGTCAACTCACTTGGCTCTGTCGAGCCGGAGTCCAGGTTCGACCGAATCTGAGTGACTTTATCCGTCAGAAACTGCGCGAATTCCTCAGCTCTACCTTGCGAGTGTTCCTCGTTCCCCCTTTAGCAAGGAGGGAGCGAGTCACCCTAAACAAGGCGGCTGGGCGCAAATCTGCGGATGCAATGAGAGTGGAAAAATGAACATGAAATGAAATAAATAAATGAAATGCTTTCTCCCAATTACTCCTCCTCCCAGATCAGAGCCAATAAGAATACATAGAAGTGGTCACATGTGTAACTACAATACCCAGAGTGCCATGTAAACTACAATTCCCTTAATGCAAAGTCTTAAAGAGACATATCCTAAATTAAGCTAACTGTCCTGTCAGCTGTGACAGCACAGCCTGCATACCGGTCATTCTCCACTTCCTTGAACCTGGTTTCCAGTTCTTGCAGGAATTCATCAACATCTTGCAGCTGGGGGGGGCTCTCCTCTTATGGAGGGCTGCCAACCACTCTTTTGCTTCTCCCACCAGTACCATGGCAATGACATTCACCATGGCTCTATGAGATGGGTAGAGGTGCCCATAGCAGTCTAAATGGACTCCAGCGGAGTTGAGGAATAGAGCCAGTTGGTCTGGATCCCTATCGAACGTTCCCCTGAATTGGGGCAGGTCATTCAATGCTGCCACTCCCCCTTCTTGTTGGGCAACATCTGCCTGTGCCTGGAGTGCTTGGCAGTTTCTGTCGGCTCTGGCTTGCAGAGGGGGGGCTTGCCCCACCTGGGCAGGTTGTCTGCAGCGCAGGGGAACCACTGGTGGCTGCCTTGGGCTCAATTCCCTTCTGGTGGGTGGAGAAGGGGGGCTATGTTCTTGCCTGCCTCTCCAACCCGGCTCCACCATGGTTGATTCCAGTCTGAGCTTGAATCTGTGCAATTGGAGCTTTGCGGGTTAAATCGGGCTTCCCTTCCATTCAGGGAGCTTGACTGCACCCCCCATCTCTTTCCCCCTTTCCATTGGTCGGCACGAAAGCCCCTCATCACAAAGGGTGGCTCGGCCAAATTTCTCTCTCAATTGCTCCAGGGAGTCACTTCGGGTTTTGAGTAGGAGCTTTGGGGTTCTGATCTCTTCCCACTCCCTCTTCCCCTTTAATCCCTCTAGCCCGCTATGGATTGCATCTTAAAATGGTAGTTTGGGTGGGGGAACTCAACCTCGACTGCTTTAGGGACTTTTTTCCATCAATACTCATCCCTTTCCACTCCGGTCATTGAGGTGGGTGTTCTATACGTCTTGGTTTCCATGGTCAGCAGCGGCTGCACTGGGATTCCGACTTGGCTGCTGGTTCCTGGGGTTCCCTGAATTGGAGTAGGGACTACCTCTCTTTGTTGCCAGAAGCAGGCTTTCCTTGGAGATCCCACCTTCTACCATGGTATCCTGACTTCCTCTCCACATACCCCAGG
Source organism: Diadophis punctatus similis (assembly GCA_023053685.1). Taxonomy (NCBI): domain Eukaryota; kingdom Metazoa; phylum Chordata; class Lepidosauria; order Squamata; family Dipsadidae; genus Diadophis; species Diadophis punctatus. The sequence goes on along the minus strand of JALIGW010000008.1, from coordinate 29,160,412 downwards.
TATCGGAGAGCAGGTGGGGAGTCCAGTGCTCAGGAATCCCAGTCATTTTTAATTAGTTTTGGGAGAGTTGGCTTGATGTCAGGGTTCCAATCAGTGCCCTAACACAATTAAGAGTCTCATGCCATCCGGCAATAAAAATCCAGTCTTTTATTAGGAGCACCATGTCAGCATTATCTGGGTGAAGCCAACTCTGACTTCACCCCCTTCACACCTTGCCTCTGACCCTGTTTCCCCCTCCCCCCAAAGTGTGTCACCTAGTCATATTCCCCAATGAGGTAATTTCGTGGGTTGCAGAAGTCACTCCCTTCTAGGCATTGCTGGTATCCACGGAGATGTCCTTGACTTGCTCAGCCAGAATGCATCTTTTATGACTGAGGAGTAAATTTCTTGGTGCAGCTGCGAGGCACGATTTCCCATCCCCCTGCCTATGGCAACTTGGGAGCAGGTCAGGGAAGCTTCATGAGTTGACACAAGGATTACTGATATAGGATGTAGGATGAATCAATGTAACCCAAGGATTAATTAGGTAATTAATGAGTTAATGAGAAATGAAGAAAAAAAAGGCAACCCTATCTGGTTAAATATTAAGCAGCATGGTGGTTTTGTTTCCAGCATTTAGTTACACTTTATCTGATAACTTATCTAAAGGCATTTAAAAACTAAAAACAAAATATGTGAGAAAGTGCTTATGTCTGGAGGTTGGGGTTTTTTCTTTTTTAGAGTAATAAGACAAATTGAGAAGCAGCTCCCTCAAACAGGCATCATCACAATATAATGCATTCAGATGCATTGCTAAAGCTCTATGAATTGTTCATGCTCTCTGTGCTAGTCTGGCTTTTACATAAGTAATTGTTTAAGTTCATAGTTGCACATTACTAATTTATATCATCCATGCTGCAATTCAGGAAACAGAAACAAAACAAAACCAACAACAAAAAGAAAAACACTAAATCACTCTATTTCATTTTTACTCAATTACTCTAAAAGAAAACTAATAAAGTAGACCAGCCACTTATCTACCTTGAAAAAATTAAAAGAAGAAAAACAGTTTAAAGGATATATGATAAAATGAACTAAGAATTTTGATTACAATATACAGATGGATTAATGGGAAAATGTATGGTTTAAAGAGTTGACATTTACTTTGTATTGTATTATATTGATCTCAGAGAATTTTTACAAAATAATGTATCAATAACAATAGTAATAGCACTTAGACATATATCACTTCATAATGCTTTATAGCTATCTCTAAGCAATTTACAGAGCCAGCATATTGCCCCCAACAATCTGGGTTCTCATTTTACTGACCTCGGAAGGATGGAAGGCTGAGTCAATCTTGAACCTGTCAGAATCGAACTCCTGGCAGTAAGCAATAAGTTAACCTGCCATATTGCATTCTAACCACCATGCCACACAATGCCAAAGAAATTATCTAGAATATATATATATATTTTAAAAAATTATTTTTTAACACACATACAGACATACAAACAATGTACAGTATTTTCTCTGAACAGAGTATCTCTTGAGTCAAAATTTTATACAGCTTATAACATCCCCATACACAATTTTTATATATTTCCCATTTCTGCCATAATACTCTTTCTCTATGTTTTTAAATTCTATTTACCTCCTACTTCTTTTCTAACATTTAAACAATATCACTATTTGCCCTTACCCCAAAACTTTATTATTCCCTTGTCTAGTTAACACCCTTTAAAAGTCCTTTCCATCTTAATTTCTCATTTGTTATAATAAAATAAAATTCCATTTACTTTTCAATACCTTTTCCATTTAACTTCATAAATAATCAATTTCTTTAAACTTAATTTTTACATTTCCTTTTTCACTTACCCAGCATCATCTTATAATACATTCATTCAAATATTGCTCCAACATATATGTGGAAAATGTTTGATATACATACATACATACATACATACATACATACATACATACATACATACATACATACATACATACATACATACATTAAGGTGACCAGACGTCCCGATTTTGGCGGGACAGACCCACTTTTTAATGGTTTGTCCCGCGTCCCGCCCACCCTCTTAAAAAGTCCCAATTTTTTGAAAGGGGCGAGGGAGGGCTGGGGGGCGGGCTCTCCCCTGCAGGGACGGCCGGCCGCGGCTCATGGGGGGCGAAAGACAAATACAATTTTCGGCGGGCACGGCTTTGCAAGGGCTCTTCACAAGTTTGGCAAGTTTCACAAGAGCCGTTCGCGTGCAGGGCAGTTTATAAATAGCGGCCGCCAGGTAGGGAGCCGGCAGGGGTTGCACAGGGCTGGGGGAGGCTCGCTAGCCCGGCAGCTCCGGCCGCAGGAAAGAGCGGGGGGGGGGGGTGCCGTACTGGGAAGGGCCAGCAGTCGCCGCCGCCTGAGGGGGCCACACCACCCCGCCCGCCTGCCCGCTTCGCTGCAGGGGACGCTGCACCGGATCCCGAGTCGCGCCGGCTCTCCCGCGGCCACGATGCCCGCCGACCTGATGGAGAAGAGCTCCTCCTCGCCCGCGGCGGCCATCCCGGCCAGCGCCAGAGGAGTCAACGCAGGACGCCCGCCCGCCGCCCACGGCCAGCCCGAGCTGAGAGGCCTGCTGCTGCTGCGGCGGCGGCTGGGCCCCCAGTCCCGGCGGCGGGAAGGCTGCGGCGGCGGCCCCAGCCTGCTGAGCCAGCGCCAGCCCGAGGGTCATGGATGCGACTCCTTCGCTCGGGCCGCCCCTGGAGGGCGGTGAAGGACACGGTGGAGAGGTGCCTGATGCAGCCCCGCCCTCTCGAAAAGGCCGGCGTCGTGGTGGGCGGGGCGGCCCGAGTGAAGGAGTCGCATCCATGACCCTCGGGCCGGCGCTGGCTCAGCAGGCTGGGGCCGCCGCCGCAGCCTTCCTGCCGCCGGGACTGGGGGCCCAGCCACAGCAGCAGCAGCAGCAGGCCTCTCAGCTCGGGCCGGCGTGGGCGGCGGGCGGGCGTCCTGCGTTGACTCCTCCGGCGCTGGCCGGGATGGCCGCCGCGGGCGAGGAGGAGCTCTTCTCCATCAGGTCGGTGGGCATCGTGGCCGCGGGAGAGCCGGCGTGACTCGGGATCCGGTGCAGCGTCCCCTGCAGCGAAGCGGGTGGGCGGGTGGGGGGGTGGCCCCCTCAGGCGGCGGCGACTGCTGGCCCTTCCCAGTACGGCACCCGCCCCGCTCTTTCCTGCGGCCGGAGCTGCCGGGCTAGCGAGCCTCCCCCAGCCCTGTGCAATCCCGGCCGGCTCCCTACCTGGCGGCCGCTATTTATAAACTGCCCTGCACGCGAACGGCTCTTGTGAAACGACATTAGCGGTCTTTTGCCCTCTGCGCATGCGCAGCGTTCTGCGCATGCGCAGAGGGCAAAACCCGGCGTCCAGGCGGCCCCGCCCCCTTCGGTGTCCCGCTTAAAAAAAAAATCTGGTCACTTTAACATACATACATACATACATACATACATACATACATACATACATACATACATACATACATACATACATACATATATATATATATATATATATATATATATATATATATATTCCCCCTTTCCATTTCATTCATTATATCATCTTATTCCAATATTACAGTTACGCAGTTACGCATGTTAATCACAATACAATTCACTTTATCATAATTCCCATTCTTCTTTCCTTTAATTTTACCATTAATCATTTTTCTTAAATTTCCCAAACACTCCACTTCTTAAAATTTTATCTTCATATTTTCTTATACACCTTTCCTTCTTCAACTATCCAACATCATCTAATAAACAATCAACCACCTATTCCATTCACCAATATTAATCTAAATATATATTTATTCTACCTATAGATATTACTTTCACCAGTTTACTTTATTACAGTCATTAATATTTACTATTCAAACAATTTTAAATATATGCTACATTTCTTTTCCTTTTTCCATTTCATTCATCATGTCATCATAATCAAATACTACAACTACACATATTAATCTTAACACAGTCTACTTATACATATTATATTTCCCATTTTTCTTCTTTAGTTATTCCTTTAACCATTTTCATTTAGTCTCCCATACACTCCACTTCTTAATATTTCCCTCTCATCCTCTCATCCTCACATTCTCTTATTTTTCTTTTTTTCTTTTTTTAAATGTTATAATTGTTATATCTTTTCTTCGGCCTTAAGATCCCATCTAATCCCTTCTCTTTTCCCTTTTCCCTCTTTTTCATTTTCCCACTGTCATGCCCAGTATACTCATTTATCCCTTTTCAACCTACTCTCTTCCCCTTTTCTTTTCTTCTTTGCTTCTTTCCTCCCTTTCCATTTTCACTACTGCTAACTCCAGTGTAATCATTAACCTTCCCCTTTCTTCCCTTTATTTGTTTCCTTTTCTTACTTACTTTTCTCCTAATCCTTCTCTTTCTTGCATTATTGCTTCCAATGTCAAAGTCTGTATTTTTTTTCCTTCAATGCTGAATCTTTCCTTCTCTTTCGTGGTTTCTTTATTCAGTTGGGTGTATTCCAGTATATTTTCTGATTCATCAAGCTTATATAGTCCACATGTCATTTTAATCATTTCTTTCCGTTCATTAATCATTTCAATTACTTCCTGGGACATTTTGTTATTTCCATGATATTCTAACTTAAATTGAAGGTTCTGTAAGTCCATTACCTGTTACCGGGATCAACCCTCTAAAAAGCAAACAAGTCCTCCTTAAAATGTCTCACATTTTATAATCCAAGGACACTATGTGAAAAACAAAAGTGATCTTACAGCTCCCAAGTTATTCATTGCAATTCTTTTTCCTGCCAGTAGGTGTCTCCATTCCGCAACTCCAATCAACAGAATAGCGAGAGAAAAAACTTTCAATATAAATCCACGTTTCAAACCTTATTTTACACTTTTTTTTGTTCTTCTTTCAATACTCCAAATTTAATATTACTTCCAGTCTGCTTTCTTTCAGGTTCCTTCTCAAAATGCTTCGTTAATCTCAGCCGCCATTTTAGGCTTGTGTTTAAACTTCCATTTCTTTCACTTTTCCCCCATGCCAAATTAGCTGCTAATTCTTCACTGGGATAACTACAAAGTTCTTTTTAAAAAATTTCTTGAATATATGTTGGCCAATCACTCACCCAATGTCGATACTCTGCTCAATTCACTGCTCCTGCACAAAATTTATTCTGGTTGCCCAACTTGTGATGGCTGCCATGGCCACTGCCACCGCCGCTGGTTCGAAGAGGTTTTTCTCCGACCTCCGAGGGATTTGTCTACCCCTCTTGGTCTTTTGAGGTGTCTCTTCTTCTTCTCCATCCCTCCAGGATGGATCCAGTTCAAAGACCCCCTGATAGCGGCTTGTCGGTCTGTAATTTTGCTGAGCTCATCAAAGCCCGCTATTTCCAGACCATCTCGCCGCGACACTTCCGGTTTTTCTCAGAAATTATCTAGAATATATAAAGGCACTTACGTATGTATGTTGGAATTGTGAATAACATTAAGGAACATTTGATCATGCTTGGTGGACAGGTGAAAAAGTCAAACAATTTTGGATCCAAATACATACAAATGATTTTAAAGATCAATATTCAATTGAAGCTAGAACTTTTCCTTTCAGTATTAATGACAAACAAAAAAAAGCTATGGAAGATTATTTCAATAAATTTATTTATTTATTTATTTCTTGGTTCTTATATGCCGCCCTACTCCCGAGGGACTCAGGGTGGCGTACAGCAATAAATAAATGATCACAGCAGTGAGATTACTATATGGATAGAGATGGAAAGATTCAATACTACCCACCATGGAACAACATTTGCTGAAGTTGACAAGTTTTCTGAAATGTGTAACTCAACTTATTTCATTAAAGAAAAGACATTATCTGCATGTATTGCTGACTGGAAACATCTTACAGACTTTTTGTATAAAAATGAAAAAAAATGAATTCGTAGCTTATGGTTTGGATAATTAGATGGGATGGATTATAGAAAGAATAGTAACTTCTTGATGTAACTTCTTTTTTTGCACCTTTTGCTTTTTTTATTTTTTCTTCCTTACTTTACATTAATTTCTGTTGGAGATGAATAGAAAACTGCTTTCAACTGCCCACTGGGCAGCTTCCAGTTTAAAGTAATGCCATTTGGGTTACAAGGGGCCCGTGCTGTCTTCATGATCAATGAGATGCTGCATGAGCACCTATACAAGGGAGTCCTCATCTATTTGGATGACATTCTCATATTCAGTGAAACAATGGAGGAGCATGTGAAGCTAGGGCGCCAAGTCCTGAAAAAACTGCTCACAATGAAGCTATACATCAAGCTGTCAAAATGTGAGTTCCTTACTTTACATTAATTTGTGTTGGCTTTTACCTTCTTTAAAAATTGTATTAAAATTAAATATAAAAAAGAACAAAAGCAGGACATCATTTGAAAGGAGAACAATCAAACCTGTCCTGCTCTAAATAGGGTTAACATTCATAAGGTTTTTAACACAATCGCAACAGTTAAGGGAATAAATTAAAGCTGTGTTCTGGCTTCTCTTTTATTTAACATTTATATGAATTGTCTTTTTAATTATATATATAGAATATATATATGTGTGTGTGTGTGTGTGTGTGAAACTTAGAGGAAAATTCAAGCTTCATTACTTTTACAATGGAAATACTATCTATGAAAAAGGAGCAAGGTTTCATCTGCCAATCACACCTGCTATTTTGACTGTTTTAGGAAAGAGACTGGCTGAGAGAGAGAGATGAGTCAAATGGGGAATTAGTCTGGAATACCTACGCAGGCACAAGATGGTGAAGTCCAATTAATTGAACTTTTCGCACGTGGATGTGGTTTTTCTTGTCTGAGAGTTGCTGACATCACCACCTGAAACCCATTGTTCTTTGAACTGATGCCTTTCAAAAGTCTGAAACCTATATCTAGATAGAATCTATAGTCAACACAGCCAGCCACCCTGGTTGGAAATTTTGATAGTTGAAATACACCCCCATGTTGGAGAAACTCTTTAAACTGATGAAAGGAAATTAAAAATATTAGTGGCAACCTTTTTAAAATAGCTCCCATAACCTCTACAACACGGGTGTCAAACTCGCTGTGTCATGTTGCTGTCACATGATGTTTCATGATGTCATGAAACCGTCTCCCCTTCGTGGAGCTGGGATGAGCATGGCCTGCACATGACTCATCCGGCCCACGGGCCACCAGTTTTACACCCCTGCTCTACAACAAAAGCCATGTAGAAAGTTAGACTCACGTTTTTCAAAGAATAAGGCACTGTGTGTGTCTTCATCTAAGTTCTCTCCAAAGGGCTTTCCTTCATGTTTAAATAATGTAGTGCAATACAATGCCAACAGGTGCTTTCTGTGTTGAAAACAGATCAGAGCTCAAAGTAGTTGAATGGGATTGAACTGAATTGGTACCACAAATCACTCTTATGCCTGCAGCATGGAAGCTGAAGCAACAGTGTCATTCAAGAATGATGTTAGAAGGAACTGATAGTTTCAGATTCACAAATAGATTTTCTTTATGCATAAGAAGAAGAAGCTAAAGAAGGAAGCATAAGAAAAGGGATAGTTTTAAGTAGTGGATAAAACTAATATCTGAAGCAGCCGTTGTTTTTAAAAGGGAACATCCATCATGATAAAGAAGAAAAGTGAATTACAGATCATTATGGAAGATGGTTTGTATGCTCTCCAGTATTTAGCAAGTCAGTGTATCTTATATTTAGCATCTTAGAAGAAAGTTAATTGGCACTAGTTTCATGTTCAATTTTCAAACAAAGTATGTTTGATATCACTACACAGAGAAACTTGATTAAGTGCACATTTTTAGAAATATCAGACAAATAAAAAATGGAACATACATTTTAAAATTCAGTTCAGGCCAAAGATGATAAGAAAAAGCTGCTTTTTCTCCTAAGAGTAATATACTATTAAGATGATAACAAATGTGATGCTTGCTTTTGCTTTGCAGTTGGGATGGAGATTGATGGACAAGTGGAGAATGACACAGAAAGTGAAGGTAAATAAAATATGAATAGCTGCTATCTTTTGAAAGCGTAAGTTAAAAATTTAATTTCCTGAGAATGCATGCAATGCATATAAATTGCACTCACCTAAGCATTGTTCAAATGACTGTGTTTCCACACTTGGGTAAAAACAAATGTAAAACTTAACTTTTGCTTGTGTATTTTGTTAAGGGCTGACACAAAAAATAATCTTAATTTACAAAATCACTGATTTGAGTAACCTTTTAGTTTAATCATTCAGATTACTAGGGTTTCTGAAATGTAAAATTATTGCAACTCTTTTACAGCTTTTGCTTGAACGCTGGCCATCAGGGAAATTTGACAATTTCCTAATAGCAGCTGATACCAACAGACCTCTGTAACATTTAGTTTTTCCTCACACTGAACAAAGGCTGCAAAAAACCATCATATAGTTCATCTGATGAACTATAGTTCATCAGATGAACTATAAGATGGAATCAAACAGTTTGAGATTTTAGTATCCCTTTTCTGCCATCTAGTAGCTATCTGTACTTTTGCAGTTCGCATATGGCAACTTTGACTTTAATCTTTCAGTTTGTGAATTGTTAAATTGATATTAGAAAAAGAAGCAGAAGAACAGAGCTGCAATTTTTCAGGAAATTTATTCAATATAATAGCCCATTATATTTTTCATTTTTAGTTATTTTTCTCCAATTTAAAAAGCAAAATGAAATATTATTCTCTCCTAATGCATCAAATATATCACTAATGTATTTCAGGATATCACTCTTAAGTCATTACCAACACCTAAGAATCACTATTATATTTATAAATTACACAAAAAAGGGGGGATGGATTCAGACATATGAGTAATTTAAATTCCATTGATTTCAATAGTTCTGTTCTAAGTAGCAGTAAGTCTGGATTTTACAGTCCTCTGGACTGTATTTTAAAAATACCGTAGTCATTATTTTATATTTAAAAAATGTCTGCATTTGTCTAGTGAAAGACAATATTCTCAATAACTTCAAACTCTTCAGGTTTTTTAAAAAATAAAACACTTTTTAAAACACAGATTATGAGTATGAAGAAGAAGAGGAGGAAGAAAAAATAGCCCCAAAAAAGAATATAAAGGAAATTGCCAAGGAAAACAGAAAAGAGAGTTATCAGAAAGACACTGATGATGAAAATGAAGAGCTAGAAGTATCCAGGAGGAAGAAATCAAATAAAAAGAAAAAACAGAAAGCATATAATGATGACAAAGAAAACAAAGAGGAGGAAACAGTAAAAGGGAAGGAAAAGAAAGACAAAAAGCAAAAAGAGTTTGAAAACAAGAAAGCAAAAAGAAAGGACAAGAAAAAGAAAGAAAATACAGGTGAAAGGTATGACATTTTCATTTTCCCAGATCAAAAATCCAGAGATTTGTTCTTAACAGTTAGTATTTTATATATGAGTAGAATGGGAAAATAGTATATTTCTTATTCATTTTACTGATTGACAAATTACTGGTTTCTAATTCTGCCATCAAAATGCATCAAAATACTATGTAATGAGACTCAGTGAAAGACATGTAATTATGTTCTGTGTTTGAGCAATCTGGTGCAAATCAAACAGCTCATCTAAGAGTTGTCAGGGTAGTTTCTGCTCCCGCCCCTCAGTAGATCTCTGAAACTTGAAACAATTTGTGGAGTTCTAGACTGCATCAAATCACCATGGAAGTGCATTAACACAGCTTTAATCCCAGAAACTCATGTTTAAGCATAACTTGAAAGTTCTGTGCTGTGACTTTCATGGAGCCCCATTTTTTAGATTTATTATTAGAGTTGGAAGGGACCTTGTAGGTCATCTAGTCCAACCCCCTGCTCAAGCAGGAGTTCCTACACCATTTGAGACAGATGGCAGTCCAGTCTCTCCTTGAAGGTCGCAAGTGTTGGGGCTCTCACGACCTCTGCTGGCAAGCTGTTCCACTGGTTGATCGCTCTCACTGTCAGAAAGTTTCTCCTCACTTCCAGGTTGAATCTCTCCTTGGTCAGCTTCCATCCATTATTCCTTGTTTGGCTTTCTGGTGCTATAGAGAACAGCCTGCTCCCCTCCTCTCTGTGGCATCCCCTCAAGTATTGGAACACTGCTATCATGTCACCCCTGGTCCTTCTCTTCGCCAGACTGGCCAAGCTCAGTTCCTGCAACCGCTCTTCGTATGTTTTATTTTCCAGACCCTTTATCATCCTGGTTGCTCTCTTCTGCACTTTCTCTAGGGTTTCAATGTCTTTTTTGTAGTGTGGTGACCAAAACTGGATGCAGTACTCTAGGTGTGGTCTGACCAAGGCTTTATAGAGTGGTACAAGTACCTCTCTGGTCCTTGATTGTATCCCTCTATTTATGCAGCTCAGGACTGTGTTGGCCTTTTTGGCTGCTGCTGCGCACTGCTGGCTCATATTTAGTTGGCTGTCTACCAGGACTCCGAGATCCCTTTCGCAATCGCTGCTATTGAGTGTGGTTTCGCATAGTTTGTATGTGTATTTTTGATTCTTCTTGCCTAGGTGCAGAATTTTACTTTTCTCTGTGTTAAATTTCATTTTATTGGTTTGGGCCCAGTGTTCGAGTCTGTCGAGGTCCCTCTGGATTTTGAGTCTGTCCTCTGGGGTGTTTGCTACTCCCACCAGCTTGGTGTCATCTGCAAATTTGGTTAGTTCTCCTGCTATTCCCTCATCTAGGTCATTTATAAAGATATTGAAGAGTACTGGGCCTAGGACGGAACCTTGTGGTACCCCACTGCTTACTTCTCTCCATGTGGACTTAGAGCCATTGAGGACTACTCGCTGGGTACGGTTGGTCAACCAATTGTTAATCCATCTGGTTGTGTAGCTGTCTATCCCGCTTTTTTCTAGCTTATGAAGGAGTAGGTTGTGGTCTACTTTGTCAAATGCTTTGCTAAAGTCCAGGTATATTATGTCTACTGCATTACACTGGTCTACTAATTTGGTCACCGTGTTGAAGAATGAAATGAGGTTGGTTTGGCATGACTTGTTCTTAACAAATCCGTGTTGACTGTTGGTTATTACTTGGTTTGTTTTTAGATGATGGGAGATCTGGTTTTTAATTATTTTTTCCAGTATTTTCCCAGGTATTGATGTTAGGCTGATTGGTCTGTAGTTTCCTGGGTCTGTTTTTTTACCTTTTTTGTAGATGGGGACCACATCAGCTCTTTTCCAGTCCTCGGGGAGTTCCCCTGTGTTCCAGGATTTGTGGAAGATGTGGTGCAGTGGTTCTGAAATGACTTCTGCTAGTTCTTTTAGGACTCTGGGATGTAATCCGTCTGGTCCTGGTGCTTTGTATTCGTTAAGTTCAGATAGGTGATCTCTTACTGTATTTTTGCTTAGGTTGAGTCTTGCTTCGAATCTGTTTTTTATATTTGTGTTGCTGGGTAGTTGAGCTGCAGTTTCCTTTTGTGTGAAGACTGATGCGAAGAATGTGTTCAGTAGCTCTGCTTTGTCTGTGTTGCCTGTTACTTCTTTGCCGTCTTCTCTCTTTAGTGGACCAACTGTTTCTTTGATTTTTTTCTTGTTGTTAATGTGTTGGAAGAAGCTTTTTTTGTTGTCTTTGACTTTTGTTGCGAGTCTTTGTTCATTCTGGGCCTTTGCTGTCCTGATTGTTTCTTTACAGATTCTGGCTGTCTGTTGGTACTCTGCCTTGGTTATGTGCCCCTCTTTCCATTTTTTGTATTTATCTTTTTTTTCATTCAGTTTATCGGTGAGATTTTTGTTTAGCCATGCTGGTTTCCTTTTGGATTTCTTGTTTTTCTTCCTCATCGGTATTGTGGTGTTCTGGGCTTTTATGATCGTGTTTTTCAGGATCTCCCAGGCTTCTTGAGTTGTTTTACCCTTTAGTACTTCCATCCAAGAGATCTTTCCCAGGTTTTATCTGAATTTATTGAAGTCAGCTTTTTAAAAGTCTGGGATATAGGTGTTGTTATGTTCAGTTATTTGTGTTTGCGTTATGGTGAATTTTAGTATTACGTGGTCACTCTTGCCCAGTGTTCCCGCAGCTTCGACTCCTTCTATTGTTTCTTCTCTGTTTGTAAGTATTAGATCCAGTATGGCTGCCCCTCTAGTTCCCTCCTCCACTTTTTGGACAATGAAGTTGTCGGCTAGGCTGGTTAGGAATCTGTTAGATTTCTCACTTGGTGCTGAGTTGGTTTTCCAGTTGATGTCCGGGTAGTTGAAGTCTCCCATTATTGCAATGCTATTTTTCTTGCATATGTTCTTTAGCTGGTTGGTAAAAAGGGTGTCCATTGTTTCTGTTTGGTTTGGTGGTCTGTAGTATACTCCTATTGTTGTGTCGTTCTTTTTTTCTTTTATGTTGACCCATATGCATTCTAATGGGTTTTCTTCCTTGGTTACTTGTAGCTCTGTAGCTATATAGTGGTCCTTTATATACAGTGCAACTCCACCTCCTTTTTTGTGTGATCTGGTTTTTTTGTAGAGTTTGTATCCTTTTATCTGTGTGTTCCAATCGTGTGATTCGTCCCACCAAGTTTCTGTTATTCCAACTATGTCATGTGTACCTTCGTGCATTAACATTTCAAGTTCACCCTGTTTATTCCCTAGGCTTTGTGCATTTGTGTAGAGGCATTTGAGTTCTTTGTGCCTGATTGTGGGTGTTCTTTCTTTGTCTCTTGTTTGGCGTTTGAGTTTGTTTTCTTCCCCATCCCTTTTTGGTTTGTTGTTTGTTTTGTTTGCTTGGGTTCCATTCTTGGAGTTGGGTCCCAGGGATCCTGTAGATTGGTCACCCTCCCCTCGTGATTTTAGTTTAAAGCCCTCCTGACAAGTTGGGCCAGTCTTTTTCCGAAGACATTCTTCCCAGTCTTTGTGAGGTGTAACCCATCCCTTGCCAAAAGTCCATCTTGGAAGTAGTACAGTCCATGGTCCAGAAATCCAAAGTTTTTTTGGCGACACCAACCTTTTAGCCAGTGGTTTACTTGTAGAATTCTTTGTTCCCTTGCTGGGTGTTGTCCTCTTGTTGGTAGTATGGATGAGAAGACTACTTGCGCACCTAGATTTTTGAGGTTCTTGCCTAGTTGCTCATAGTCGTTCTGTATTGCTTTCAAGTTCTTTTTTGTGTCATTTGTTCCTACGTGGAGTAATAGTAGGGGGTAATAGTCTGTGGGTTTTATTATTTCAGTTACTTTCTCTGCTACGTCTATGATTTTGGCTCCTGGGAGGCAGCATACCTCTCTGGATTGGTTATCTGGTCTACAGATGGCAGGTTCGGTTCCTCTGAGGATTGAATCTCCTATTACCAGTACTCACCTTTTCTTTTTGCCTGGAGTTGTTTGAGGAGTTTCTTTCTTTGTCATTGTGGTGTTTGGTGCTGCTGCTCTGTTGAGGGTTCTTTCTGGTGTTTCTTTTTTGTGTGTCTGTGTGTTATCTTCTATTGGAAGTCCATGGTATTGGTTGCTTAGAGCCAGTGGGGTTGGGTCTGGGTGGGTTGGTTTGGACAGTGGTTTTGTGTTTGGTTTGTATTTTTTTCTGTTGGTGACATGTGTCCATCTGCTTTCTTCCTCCGAGAGGTTAGCTGAAGTGGAAGTTGCTTAGTCATTTTTGTGTTCTTTTTGTGCGTGTTCTTTTTGTGGGGTTTGGGGTTTCTTGTTTTGTTGGTTGAGTTTCAGGGTGTTTAGGCTTTTCTCTAGATCTTCTACTTTTTCTTCTAGTAATTTGATTAGTTTGCATTTGGTGCATGTGTAGTTATGGTTTTCTGTGGGCATAAGCGTGTACATGGAGCATGTTCTGCATGTCACAATGGAGTCTGTTCCTTGATCCATGTGTGTGGCTTTTTGGTTGGGGGTGAGAGTAGGAGTGTAGAGTGTGGGAGTGTGGAGTTACTAGTAAGTTTCCCTTGTCTGTGAGTGTGTAGAGTGTGGGTGTGTGGTTACTAGAAGATTTCCTATTGTCCATTAGTCTATCAAATTGCTTATTCTGCTCGCTTATTCTACTTATTATTTACTACTTATTCTGCTTATTCTACTTGTTTCTTGCTAACTTATTCTACTTATTATTAACCATTTTTATTCTACTACAGTAGGTGGTCTCAATCTTTCTTACTTGTTCTACTTACTATTTACTATCTTATTTTACTTATTCTGTTTGCTTCTTACTAAGTTATCCTACTTACTATTTAACTTATTTTGCTTCTTACTATCTTGTTCTACTTACTATTTACTGTTTATTTTACTACTTCTTACTATCTTATTCTTCTTACTGTTTACTACTTTTTTTTATACTACAATCAGTTGTCCCCGTCTATCAATTAGCTTATTTTGCTTCTTACTGTCCTGTTCTACTTACTCTTCACTACTTATATTACTGCTTCTTGCTATCTTATTCTACTTACTATTTACTACTTTATTTTACTATAATCAGTTGTCCCAGTCTATCAATCAGATGTGAGTTGGCTAATCACTCTATTATCGGTTGATCAATCTATTGGTCAGATGGATTCTATTCAATCTATTAGTCAGATGGCTAATCACTCTATTATCGGTTGATCAATCTATTAGTCAGATGGGTTAGTTAGCTAAACAATCTATCATTTTTTCTAGTAGGTATCCCTATAATTAAACAATCAAATAACTTAATCTACTAAAAATCAATGGTCCTGTGATCATTCCCAATCTATCAATCAATTAAATTCCCAATCTATCAATCAGTTAGGTTAAACTAAACAATCAATGATCAATCTCAATCTATCAATCCCAATCTATAGTCCAGGAAATAAGCAGGCTCCGATGAGGGAAATGAACAAGCTCCGATGGGGGGGAACAAGCAGGCTCTAAAAGCTTCTGACTCTGCTGCAGCACGCTGGGGATCACAGGTGCTCCACTGATCTTTGCCGGTATAGGCTTTGTTGCGCTGCTTCCCATTGCCGGCTCTCTCCTCTGCTGTGCTTCCCAGCCACGTGGCTCCCTTTATCCTCTGGGTGCAGGGGAATCCGATGGTTGCAGGGGGATCAGGTTACGCTGAAGCAGTCTCCGCTCGCAGGGAATAGGGATCCTAGCCTCACAGCTCCAGCTCACTTCAACAAACGAGATGGATTGCTTTGTAGATAATCTCTGTGCTTTGCAGAGCTCGTAAGCAGGGAGTCAACTCACAGGGAATTCCTTCACAGAGAGTAGCCTTGCAGGGAATAGCTCAGAATCACCCCACAGGGAGTTTCAGGGAATCTCTTAAGTCTCACCTTCGTTTGGGAATTTGTCAGGATCACCCTTCAGAAACGCCGGATTTGCAGTAGATCGTTTAGCCGGTCTTCCTGGGTGTCCTCCTTCGGTCAAATCTCCTTCAGTCAAATCTGGATCCACGTGATTAATCTTTTTTTTCCCTCTGGTTCAGCTGGTTAGTCTTTTTTTTCCTCTGGTTCAGCTGGTCCTAGATCCTAATTGTTGCTATATTTGTAATCAGGACCTAAACTATGTCTATTCTCTTTGTTTGGTTGCTTCTAATCCTGTCTATAACCCTAGGTTTTGGGTTTTTTCCTATTACTGATCTCCAGCAATGTGGCTAGGCATCTGCCTCAGTCGCCATCTTGAAACTCTCTTCAAGAATTTGTGCATTCTGATCAATGTTCTCTCTCATAAATATTGTTGGGCTATAGCAAGAGTATTCAGGTATTCCAATCCCATAAATCCCAATCTGTAGGCATTATAGGAAGAAAGCAGTGGTGGGATTCAGCCGGTTTGCACCAGTTCAGTAGAATGGTTTGTTCAGTTCAGCGAACTCACCCCTCCCCTCCCAGCCCCTCCCCTTGCCCAGCCTCTCCTCGCTGGGCTGCTTGACTCATACTTTGGGTGAGAGTAAGGGACTATTGACAGCCTGCTTCCCCTTCCCTCCTTATGCTGCGCTTGTAAACCCTGAAGTTGGTCGAACTGTGGCCATTTTCTTTTTGGTAGTTTTCTCTAGGAGATTTCTCTTCTCACTGCTTCAGGGCTTCACAGCCTGGAGCAAAGGGGCCAGGGAGGGGGGTGTAGAAATAGCTGGGGTGTTGTAGTCTAAATAAAATTATTTCCCCTGGGAATCAAGGACATTGGTGTAGGTGTTCAAAAGATGAAGACTGAGGTCACCTAGCGACTGGACTGTATGCTGATTGGATCATGTGACTGGAGACTCTGGGGGAAGTGACAAAGTTTTATTTTTAATTGAGTGTAAAACCGGTGGGAACTTACAGCCGGTTTTCTACTGAGAACATGCCAATTTGATATGTCCCAATATAAGTTTATTTGAGGAATTTGCCTGCCTCGGAGTTCTTATTGAATTATTACTTGGAACTTTGACATTAAACCAGTTCTCTAAACTCTAAGGCTGCAAACTGGAGTTGCTGTCCGGGGTCTTAAGCTCCAGCCTCTTACCTGGTCTACCCAGGCAGCGGGAAAGACTCAGGGAAGATGGAGGAAGAAACCAGAGAAGCACCAAGCATTTGTGGGGCCTGCGGGGGAATCAAGGAGAGTCTGACACCCGAGCGAGCAGCCATGGCTATGGCTGAAGTCAAACACCAACTAGGGGTGCAGGCAAAGGAACAATTCTAACCGCTGACTTCCGAAGAGCTTTACTGAGTGGAGGAGGACCTGGAGTCCAAACTAGCCTTTCAGGGTGAGATGTGGGAGAGACTGATCTCATCCACGAGGGAAGCGAGAATGACAATCCTGGAGTGGAGGTCAACAGGACCCCTGGATTCAAATTAGTCAGGGGAATGGAAGTACCAGACTCACAGACAAATTGGTGGTGCCAGACACGGGACACCAAGGGGAGGTAGAGGCCACCATAGACATGGGCAGTACCCGCTGCCTCATCAGTCCTTCCACAGTAACTAAGCTGGCTATAAAGACAAAACCCCTAGCAAACCCCATATGATTTGAACAGGTCAATTGGTCACTAATAGGGGGGTATCCAGCTACGCATGTCCCTGAACCCGTCAAACTAGAGATGGGCTGCCACTGGGAACTAATCCAGTTCACAGTGGTGCCAAAAATGTCCATCATACTGGGGCTGGCATGGGTAGACAAATGGGGCCCAACAATCACATGGGAAGGGGGTTACCGAACATTGAAATTGGCACTGGGTCCAGATCCGCCCCCAACCTCAACTGAAAGGGAAGCCTGCCAGCAGCTGAACAACACTAATCAGAGAAGGTTGCCGTAACAGCAGAGCCAGGGATGCCCCAGATCCCAAAAGAATATTGGTACTTAGCAGCGGTGTTCAGTGAAAAGGAATGCAATACTCTACACCAGTGATGGCAAACCTTTTTTTCCTTGGGTGCTGAAAGCACAAGCGCGAATGCTATTGTGCGCGTGCGAGTGCCCACACCCATAATTCAATGCCCCCCTGCCCCCCATGCATGCGCGCATGACCCCACCTACCCTCCATTTCCCAACTTCCGGTGGGCTTGGTAGGCCCGTTTTTCGCCCTCCTCAGGCTCCAGAGGCTTTCTTAGAGCCTGGGGAGGACAAAAACGGCCTCTCCCGCCCCCCCAGAGGCCCTCAAGAGGCAGGAAATGACCTGTTTCCCAACTTCCGGTAGGCCCATTTTTCGCCCTCCCCAGGCTCCAGGGGCTTCCCTGGAGCCTGGGGAGGGCGAAAACTTCCTCCCCCATCCCACCTGGAGGCTGAAAACCTCCTCCCAGAGCCTCTGCATGAGCCAAAAATCAGCTGGCTGGTGCACACATGTGCGCTGGAGCTGAACTAGGTCAATGGCTCACGTGCCGGAAGATATGGCTCTGCGTGCCACCTGTGGCACGCATGCCATAGGTTCGCCATCACTGCTCTATACCCTCCCCCCCACCGACCTACAGACTACACAATAGAGTTCATGCCGGGGGCTAAACTACCAAAACCAAAAATGTATTCTATGACTCCCAAGGAGATGAAAGAGCTAAGAGACTATATTGATGCCAACCTAGCCCAGGGTTTCATACAACCAGCAAAATCTAGGCCTTGTTTATACATGGTCTTGTTTAAAGAAAAGAAAGACATGTCGATGAGGCTCTGCATGGACTTTAGAGGAATAAATGCAGTATGCATGGAGAACACCTACCTCAGTGGTGGCCAACCTTAAGCATGCCATGCACCAATTTTTTCACAGACGAGTTCAGATGCGCCATACAACTCAAGCACGTTTTTTACCTTCTTACTTTCACGTTTGGGGTTGTAAAATAGGGATAGGGGAAGGATCTGCTTTGCTTAAGGGAGGAAAAGGAGTAACTCAATCACGCAATTCAATTAATTAATTTACGCCATTTCAAAAGACACATGTTTATTGGAGCACCAATCTACAATAGTTAGAAATAATCTCTTGGACGAGAGGGTGATTGCGGTCATGGACCCCATTGGTGGTGCTACAGCTGCCGGAGAGTCTCATTTGGTGAAGATAACTCTGGACCACAGTTATTGGATGTGATGAGAGAGAGAGAAAGCTCTGAGCGAGATGAAGCACTGAGAGCAAGATCAGCTTGGAACTTCGTAATATATATTTAATCTTGAATTTGTCTTTCAATCACTCTCAATACAAAAACCACGCTAGTACACTCAATAAACACTGCTTCAAACTCCACTCCACGATGGCTCACTCAGAACTGACTGACCATATTGAACGCTCGCCGCTCATTCGCACGTGACTTCAAACACATGATGTGTTGCTAGTGCACGGTGTTTACGATCGTTTGAGCAGGAACACGCAATGGCAACACCAATAAAAATATTCATACGTTTGTAAACCTGCCTAAAGTAACATCTCACAAGTTCCATTCTAAGTTTCAGACACCGAGAAGTTGAACATTACCGAAGGCTGTACGAATTGAACTGAGATCACTTTGGTGTTGAAAATATTAAGATGGATTCAGTTATGACACCTATTTTAAAAAAATAAGTAGGCGCAAGGATGCAATGCGCCACTTGTAATCATCCAATGCGCCACATTTGGCGCATGCACCACGGTTTGGCCACCCCTTACCTACCTGCTGCCAATAAAGAAAGACATACTGTCCCACCTGGCCAAGGGGAAGGTGTTCACCAAACTAGATTTGCAGGAGGCATACTACTGAGTCCAAATTAGAGAAGGAGATGAATGGAAAACCACTGTCAACTCCCCACTGGGCAGCTTCCAGCTTAAAGTAATGCCATTTGGGTTACAAGGGGCCCCTGCTGTCTTCATGGAGTTGATCAATGAGGTGCTGCATGAGCACCTATACAAGGGAGTCATCATCTGTTTGGATGACATTGTCATATTCAGTAAAACAATGGAGGAGCATGTAAAGCTAGTGCGCCAAGTCCTGAAAAAACTGCTCGTAGTGAAGCTATACATTAAGCTGTCAAAATGCGAGTTCTGGACTACCTGGGCTACTGAGTGTCAAATGAGGGAGTAGAAATGGATCCGGCAAAAGTCAGAGCTGTACTATACTGGCAGCCCCTTTGCACTCACAGACAACTTCAAAGCTTCCTAGGTTTTGCTAACTTCTATAGGCAATTCATCCCTTCCTTCGCCAAAATAGCCCTGCCCATAATGGAACTATTAAAGACCAGGGGGGATCAGAAACCCCATCCAGGCCAACCCTTAACCTGGACATTGGAATGTCAGTGGGCGATTGAGACACTAAAAAGACTGTTTGCTGAGGAACCAACTGTAGTAATCATGGACACGGAGAAATGATTTTCTGAGCAAAGCTGTTCCGAGTTAGGAAGAAATCTCTCTGGGTTGAGAAGAAGCCTTTGTGTTCAGAAGGCTTCTCCTCTCGGTCAGCTTGTATTTATTCTTATAACAAACTTCTTGTGTACACAATTACAAAGATTGACTTACCCCAAAGACAGCTAACTAGTAACAAGTTAATATCTAAAGAAACCTCTGAATCATAAAGACAGACATGTCAAACATATGTGAGTGTCTGATTGCTAGTTTAATCTTTTCCTTAAACAGAACAGAGAGCTGAGTAAATAATCTTTATCTTAAACAGGACAGAGAACTGAGTAAATAATCTTTACATTAAGCAGGATGTTCAGTCAAAATTAACCAAGACAGGCATTCCACATCATTGGCAATGATTGATAGCAATCTACATTTCACTCGTTTCTGTTTTATTTAAGGTAGTATCCTCATACTCAGATTGATAATCATTTAATTGCTCATATTGTTGTAGTTGTTTATATAATACATGAGCCTGAGTTTTATGTAAAGTGTAGTTTTGTCGCTTAGGGGTACAATAAGAAATAATGGAAGACAGACATTGCATAAAACAGCAAAAGCAAATAAGTATAACAAAAATACCAAGAGCATACTGAACAACAACTCTGAGCCATCCAGTTGGAAGCTAGGACCATAAACCATCCCACCAAGCAGGTAATACATCCTCTCAAATCTGAGAAGCCAATTCTTTCAAGGTATCTAATTGATGTTTTACAATCTGAGATTTATCAGAAATATTAAAACAACACATATTTTTACAGATTCACAACCCAAGTGATGTATTAACAATAAAAAATCTATAGCAGCTCGATTGTCCAAAATTGCATGTCGAAGTTCAATCTGTTCTTGATTTAATGCTGCAATAGCTAAAGATGTAGCATTGATGGTTTTGGCTAAAGAGCAGGCAAGGCGGTGAGCAATTCATTGATTGAGAATTGCTAAAGCAGGCACACCAACTATGGATACAGCAATGGAAACCTATTCAGCCTTATTGAGAAGAAAGACGTCACTGTTACATGATTCATCAAGGGCTGTAGAAGACCTTCTAGAATGATGATAGACGATATCTTCCTTTGTAGGTAAAACAGCAGTAAGACAACTTAAACAACATTGGGTTTCAAATAAATTAGCAGGAATATAATTAAAAGTCTGTTTGCCACACGTAAAAAACCAACCAGCAGGAAGTATAATATGTGCATAATTAAAAGATATGTTTTGATATTGAGAGCAATTCCATGAAGAAATCCCAGTGGATATACAGATAGGCTTAGCAGAGGAAGTGGTACAATTCTTAATCCGAGCACATGTAATATTATTTCCACTAGCAACATAAGGTGTAAAGAAAGAGGTAGCGTGAACAGGAAGAGTTTTAGTAACAGGACCCCAATTTGTAGAATGTACATATTGAATTTGATTGTCATTTAAAAACATATTTAGTGATGTTTCCTTAAGAATTGCAGAAAGAGGAGTACAGACAGGAATCAAACAATTACCAAGCAGCATATGCATATCTACAGTTTCACTTAAACAAAAGTTAGACACTTTGGCTTGTTTGGCCAGATGTGTCCACAAATTGTATGTAAGACGTTGATGTAAATCATGGGTTACTTTTACAATGCGAGGTTCTGCTGCAATTGAAGGAAGGAAAAGAGTGAAAACACAAACAATGAGAAGTGAATTGGGAGTGATAACCGCAAAGATGGCACAGCATAGATTCTCGGGAGTTTCTGGTTTGTTCTGTTCCCATAAAATCTGCTGAGCTTTTGCTGTTGTTTTCTTCACTGCTCCCCATGTCACATTGGGTGCTCGAGGGCCTTGTACTGGACAAAAGGGGCGCTGTTCTTCGTGGAGCATCACCTTCTGTAGTTCTGGTATTGGATTGCTGGAATTCTGATGCCACGCCATCATGTGCTGGATGCACACACTTAGCTGGGACCCACACCGGATCCCAGGTAAGTACAGCTGTAAAACCCCATCCCCAGGTTATTAATGATACAGGCCCTAACCAGGTTTTATCCAGTAGAGCTTGATAATAAACCAATGGACTAGGCCAGGGGTAGGCAAAGTTGGCTCTTCTATGACTTGTGGACTTCAACTCCCAGACTTTCTGAGCCAATCATGCTAGCTCAGGAATTCTGGGAGTTGAAGTCCACGAGTCATAGAAGAGCCAACTTTGCCTATCCCTGGTCTAGGCAATAGTTATTGGTGCCTAAAATGATACTCATAAGCTGTTAAATTGTGAAAAGAAATATAAACTTTACTTACTTGTTGTTGAATATTTGCAAGGCATAGAGTATGGAATTTCACTCCTTTTAATTGTTTTTCCAAATATTGTTTGAAAGTGCAATTAGATCATTCCACAATCTCTTGACCAGTAGAATTATAGGGAATACCATGAGTAAGAACAATGTTCCATGTGGAACAAAAATCAAGAAAAGAAATAGAAATGTAAGCAGGAGCATTATCAGTTTTAAGATGATGTGATCTACCAAGAGCAGTAATTGCAGAATATAGATGTGAGATGACATGAAACGTTTCACCACACTGAGGGGTTGCTCAAAGAACACCAGAATAAGTATCAACAGAAATATGAACATATTTCCAAGGAGATAATTGAGGAACATGAGTCACATCCATTTGCCATAAATCATTGGATTGTAAACCTTGAGGATTGACACCAGAATGAGGAATATGAGAAAACCCAGCACAATGGGGACAAGCAGCAACAATTTGTTGTGCTTGTGATAGAGAAATACCACAAGATTGAGCCAGACCCTTAGCATTTTGATGAAAGAATTGATGGCTTTGAAATGAATCAGTAAAGAGTGAACACAAAGTAGAGGAATGTACAGTACGATCAACATAGTGATTACCTTCTGATAGAAATCGTGGTAAGGTAGAATGACTTCGAATATGGGCTATGAAATAAGGGTGCTGTCATTCCTGAAGAAGTTGTTGAAGAGTGAAGAAAAGAGCCATAAGATTAGCATCAATTGTTTGGTGCTAAGTAAGCTCCAAGGAGATTATGAACTAATTGACAAACATAATGTGAATCACAATTAAGGTTAACAGCACTAGAAGAAAATTGCTGAAAGGCTAAAATGACAGCTGCTAATTCTTAGCATTGAGGGGTAGTTTGAGGAAGAGTGCACTGAGTTCTCCATTCCAGAGAAGAATCATTCTGGAAAGCAATAGCACCTCGAGTCTTTCCTCCATCCGTGAAAATGGTAGGAGCATGTTTCAAAGGCATAATTGATTGTAAATTAATCAATTGTAAAGGTGCAGAAATAGCTAAGGTAAGATGGGGATCTTTGGGAAGATGAAAAGTAATTTCTCCTACAAAATCTGCCATGGCTATTTGAAAAGATAAAACTGTCTGAAATGCAAATTCAAATTCAGATTTAGAAATAGGAAAAATGATTTTGAGAAGATCCTGGCCAACTCTAGCAAGTGACCAGTTGCACAGAGCTCAGCTAAAGCCTGAGTGTAAGGATAAATATTTTGATGAGAACCACGGGATAAATATAACCATTATATAAGATAAATATGTTGCAAGGATAACACAGCCAATACGCCAGTAGGAGTTTGAGGCATTGGCAGAAGCAATAAACTAAGACCTTGCATATTGGAAGGTATTCTGTCCACAAATTAAGTTGTTAACACTTTATTTATTACTTGAACAGCTTGACTAGCTTCCTGAGGGATTGAGATAAGATCACTAGGATGTTTAGCTTTAGTCAATAACGTAAATAATGGACTTAATAGAGAAGTAGGTAATTTAAAGAAAGGGCATACCCAATTGATAGTTCCCAGCAATTGTTGTAACTGAATTAAAGTAACAGGAGATTTGATTTGTAATTGTGGGATAACTGGTGCAGCATAAGATTGAAACATCTTATGTCCTAGATACAAATAAGGAGCTTGTAGCTGAATTTTTTCTTGTGCAATGTTTAATCCATAGGGAAGAAGGCTATGCACCAGATGAGACATCCAATTAGGTAACTCCAGACACAGAACATTTCTGAGAATTATTATCCCCGCCAGGAGCTCTACATTCTTCCTTAAAATGTCCCTGCTTACCACAGTTGTAAAAAATTCCTTGGGGTTTGTTACCTTGTCGTATGGCTGCAGCTAACAAATTAGCTTGATAACTAGGAGAACCTACAGCAGTGGTTCCCAAACTTTTTCAGTCCACCGCCCCCTTGGTGCTACAAACTCATCCTCACCGCCCCCCACCCCACCCCCTCAGATGGGCGTGGCTTAGTGGTCAGATGACCGGGTGGGCATGGCCAATTTGTAAAGTGTGGTGAACTCACTTAACAACACTCTTGCTTAGCAACCAAAATGTTAGGCTCAATTGTGGTCATAAGTCTTTCTTTCTTTCTTTCTTTCTTCTTTACCTTCCCCCTTCTTTCTTTCTTTTTCTTTCTGTCTTTCTTCCTACCATCTTTCTTTTTCTTTCTTT
Source organism: Diadophis punctatus similis (assembly GCA_023053685.1). Classification (NCBI taxonomy): domain Eukaryota; kingdom Metazoa; phylum Chordata; class Lepidosauria; order Squamata; family Dipsadidae; genus Diadophis; species Diadophis punctatus. The sequence continues at coordinate 29,136,234 of JALIGW010000008.1, read as the reverse complement.
CTTTTCTTTCTGTCTTCCTTCCTACCTACCATCTCTTCTTTCTTTCTTTCTTTCTTTCTTTCTTTCTTTCTTTCTTTCTTTCTTTCTTTCTTTCTTTCTGTCTTCCTTCCTTCCTACCATCTTTTCTTTCTTTCTGTCTTCCTTCCTTCCAAAAAGATGGTAGGTAGGAAGAAAGACAGAAAGAAAGAAAAGATGGTAGGTAGGAAGGAAGACAGACAGACAGAAAGAAAGAAAAGATGGTAGGAAGGAAGGAAGACAGAAAGAAAAGAAAGAAAGAAAAAAAGATGGTAGGAAGAAAGACAGAAAGAAAATGAAAGAAGGGGGAAGTTAGAGAAGAAAGAAAGAACGAAAGAAAGAAAGACTTATGACCACAATTGAGCCTAACATTTTGGTTGCTAAGCAAGAGCGATGTTAAGTGAGTTTCACCACACTTTACAAGTTGGCCACGCCCACCTGGTCACTTGACCACTAAGCCATGCCCACCTGAGGGGTGAGGTGGGGGCGGTGAGGATGAGTTTGTAGCACCAAGGGGGCGGTGGACTGAAAAAGTTTGGGAACCACTGATCTAAATGTTGGAGATGTGAATGTGAAGATGCTACGTATTTTCATATATGGTGGACTTGCAAAAAAGTTAAGGCTTTTTGGATAAAAATATGGTGGATTATTCAAAATATCTTAAAGAAAAAGATTAAGTTTACACCACAGTTTTTTTTGTTGGGAATAATTATGGATTGTACTGTAATAGAGGCTAAATTGGTTTTGAATTTAATAACAGCTGCCAGGTTGCTGGTGGCACAGTATTGGAAGAAGAAAGATATACCTACTATCGAGGAATGAACATTGAAAGTTGTACATCTGGCTGAAATGGCAAAAATCTCATCATATCTCAAAGAACATTCAAACGAGAGATACATATCGGAATGGAGTAGATGGACTGATTATATTCAAAAAAAATCAGATTAAGAAGATACAAATAGTCTAATAATGATATATGTTTAATTTTTAGATTATGTTTAAAAGGTTTTTTTTATTGAAAAAGTTTTATAAGTACAAAGTACAAACATTTTTTAATCCCCCCCCCTTCTCCCCCACCCCCTCCCTCCCCTTCCCCGACTTCCCAGAAAGAACACAGGATATAATCTTCAAATAACCATAAACTTAAAGTATACTAGCAAAATAAAAATTCAAAAATTGCTCTAATATATAAAAATATATAATATATATTTTTTGGATCCAAATGCCATCTATAAAACATTTTATAAAAATTTTCTCTTAGATTTTGAGCTTGTGTAAATTTTACATTTCTAACCCATATATTCTCCCACGTTTCCATCGTTATAGGTTCACCAATATTCTGCGCCCATTTAATCATACAATCCTTAACTAGCTCTGTTTCGGAATCTAATTCTACTAATACGTTATATAATCTCTTTATATGCATTGGTCCTTTGTTCTTTATTTGAATTACCAAGTTGTCATCTTGCTGCGAAATACCTACTTTCAAATCCTCTTTCCATCTGGCCTGCAGTTGCCCATATTGGAACCAAGACTTAATTACTCCTTCTTCTCTTAATTGCTCCATTGATTTTAATTATAACCTCATTCCTTCTACATAAAGAAATTCTTTATATGTAATCTTGTCTAACTTTTGCTCTATATTTATGTTCTCTATCGCGTGCCTGGGCACTGTCCATATAGGTAACTTATCATTTAATTTACATTGATATTTCTTCCAGACACGTAATAGAGCATTTCTTAATATGTGACTCTTAAAGGCTTTATCTACTTTTTTATTATACACTAGATAAGCGTGCCATCCATAAACCAAGCCATACCCTTCTATATTTAGTATCCTCTCTTCCATCAAATTAATCCAATCCGTAATTACTGAGAGGGTAGCTCTTCATAATACAATCTTAAATTAGGCATTTTTAATCCTCCCCTCTCTCGTGAGTCTTGCATTATTTTCTGATTTACTCTTGGTTTTTTCCCTGCCCAAATAAATTTATTAATACCCTTTTGCCACTCTTTCAAATTATCATCTTTTTTGAGTATAGGAATCATTTGAAAAAGAAATAAAAACCTTGGTAAAACATTCATTTTTACTACAGCTATCCTGCCGAGCAAGGACAACTGTAGTTTTTTTCCAATTTTCCAAATCTTTCTGTATTTTTTGCCATAATAGTTCATAATTATGTTGATATAATTTCATATTTATTGACATAATGTTAACCCCCAGATATTTAACCTTTTTAACTGTTTCAAATCCCGTAACCCTTTCTATTTCTTCCTCTTGACTTCTGGTCATATTTTTAGCTATTATTTTAGTTTTATCTACATTTATTTTAAGACCAGATACTTGCCCATAAGAATCAATAATTTCCATCAACCCTGTAATTGATTGATGTGGTTGGGTTACAGTAACTACTAAATCGTCCGCAAATGCTCGTAGTTTATATTCTTCCTGTCTTATTTTAATACCCTTAACTATCTCGGATTCCCTTATTTTACTAAGTAAAATCTCCATAGACAAAATAAACAGTAATGGTGATAAGGGACAACCTTGTCTCGTTCCTTTCTCTATGTTAAAATTATCTGTTAACCCACCATTAACTATTATTTGAGCTGTTTGTTTTTGATATATTGCCTTAATAGATTGTATAAAATATTCTCCAAGCTGCATCTTTTCTATTAATTTTAGTAAAAATTTCCAATTCAATCTATCAAAAGCTTTCTCAGCGTCCAAGAATACCAGTGCAGCAGATACCTGGTTATTCATCCCCAAATACTCTAGTAAATTGATTATTTGTCGTACATTGCTCTTCATTTGTCTACCTTCTATAAAACCAGTTTGATCTTGGTGGATCAATTGTTGCATAAGTATCATTAATCTGTTAGCTAATATTTTGGCAAAAATTTTATAATCTATATTTAACAGTGAAATTGGTCTATAATTTTTAGGGTCTGTATGGTCTTGATCCTCTTTCGGGATCAAAGAGATAAAAGCAGTCTTCCAAGTTGGGGGTACTTCTCCACCTTGTTGTATATTATTAAATAATGCCTTCAGAGGCTCCACCATTTCATCCTGTAGGTTTTTTGTAGTAAACAGCTGTTAGGCCATCTGTACCTGGAGCCTTACCCATTTTTAGCTGTTTAATAGCCGCCAAAATTTCCTCTGAAGTTATCAATTGGTTTAAAGTTTCAGTCTGCTCCATGGAAGCTATATGTATATGCCCATTTTGTAAATATCTATCTATATCTTCCTCTTTGATCTTATCCCCCTTATACAACCCTGAATAAAACTCTAAAAAAGACTTTTTGATCATTTCGCATTCAAAAACTTCTTTCCCTTTATACTTAATTTTTTCTACTATTCTTGATTTTTGCTTTTTTCTTAACATATAAGCCAACCACCTGCCCAGTTTATTTGCATTACAAAAAGTATTATGTTTAGCATATTGTAAATTAGTTGCTACTTGGTCTGCCATTAACATATTAAATTGAGCTTTTAATAAATTAATTGTTTCTTTAATTTTCTTATCTGTTGGTTTGGAGATTAGAGCCCTCTCTTGTTTCTTAATTTCTTCCTCCAGTTCTTTTCTTTTAAATTCCTTCTTCCTTCTATATTTATTATTCAAATATATTAAAACACCTCTCATATAAGCTTTACTTGCATCCCATACCATCTGTATTGATGTACCTTTCTGCATTCATAACAAAAAATTCATTCATAAATTTTTTACATTCTTTTACATTATCCTCATATCTAAACAAGTTATCATTTAACCTCCAAGATCTTCTGGGTCCATAACCAAATTCCATTTCCAACCAGACGGGGCTATGGTCGGACAATACCCTCATACAAATTTTCGTTCTCTTCACCCTAGAAAAAAGATCGTTAGTAATTAAAATAAAATCAATCCTAGAAAATGATTGGTGTCTATCTGAGTAAAAAGTAAAATCCTTTTCTGCAGGGTTTCTTTCACGCCATATATCTCTCAAATCCCAATCTTCCATCATCTCAAAAAAGGATTTAGGCAGTCTTGCTCTTGAAAAAATGTTTTGCTTGGGACCCTTCTTATCTTTCTTGACATCCAAAACACCATTCTAGTCCCCTAAAAAAATGCAAGTTTTGTATTCCTGTTGTATGAGCTTTGAGTGCAAAAGGTCATAAAATCTTTCTTGTTGTTGATTTGGGGCATATATACCAATCACCAGTATTTTCTGTCCTTTTATTAAAAGTTCAATTGCTAAAAATCTTCCTTGATCATCTGCTTCTATTAACTTTGCAATCAAGTCTTTTTTCACATATATAACAATACCATTTTTGTTTTCTGTAGCCATAGCAACAAAATGTGTACCTAATCTTGTATTCATCAAGTATTTTTGGTCTTGTGTCCTTATATGAGTCTCTTGTAGACATATCAAGTCATTCTTAAATTGCTTTAAGTGATGAAATATTTTCCTCCTTTTCTGTGGAGAATTCAAACCATTGACATTCCAGGTAAGAAATTTAGTTCCCATCTCTGGGCTTCTGAAGTGTCTGGAGCACACCTTGAAGATCTACCTTAGATTTTTCTTTTGGTCTCGCTCCTCCCACCGCTTCTGATTTAGGAGTATCTTGAAGTGCCATCTGTTGTCTCTGTTGTCTCAATTCTTGTCTCCGTTTGGCAGCTCTGGTCTGTCTTTGTTCTTTAATCATTTCCTGTCTGTTGAGTACCTCTAGATTTTGTTCCATTTCGATAGCCAATGAGGCAGCTCCTTCTTGTACCACTTTCAACAATTCTTCTCTTTCTTGTTGTTGTGTGCCATCCCCCTTTCGTTTTCCTTCCGGGGGCCTGGATGTACCGGCCATTAAAACATCTTCATAAAAATCTCTGGCTTTCTGAACTGTATTAAGTCGATATCTCACTCCCATGAACGTAACCACCAATCCACTTGGAATTTCCCACCTGTATTGTACTTGTTGTCTTCTCAATTCTTCCACCAGGAAGGTGTATTCTTTCCTGGCTTTCAGCATTTTGGAGGGAATTTCCTTCATTGTCATCACTTCTTGTCCATCCACTTGGAGTTTATTTACAAATGTTGCTTGTAAAATATCATTACGTAATGTTCTAGTAGTAAAATAAATCACAATATCTCTTGGTAGGTTTTTGTTTCTCGCCACCCATGAATTAACTCAATAAATTTTATCTATCTGCCATGCCAAGTCTTCCTTCTTCACTCCAAGTGCTTGCTCAAATGCTTCCAACATAATTTCCTTCAAGTCCTCCTGCTTGTTCTCTTTAACACCTCTGACCCTTATTGCAAACTCCATGCTTCTGTATTGCATAATTATTATTTCTGCCTCCTCCCTCTCAATTTTATTTTCCACTTCTCCTACCTTGGCTCCCAGCACTGTAGTAGTTTGTTTAATTTCTTGTATTTCTTCTTCCATAATCTCATAATTAGTGGCCAAACCGGAAAAAGCATCAATTATATCTTCTCTAATCTCTTCGTTACGAATTGCAATGTCATCAGAGACTTCCTGTATTCTCTCATTAGTCTCATTAATTTTTTCATTAATTTCATTAATTTTCTCATTTGTTTCAGTAATTTTCTCATTGGTTTCATTGATTTTAAGATTAAATCCGGCTGCTAACTCAGCTTGCATTGATCTAAGTGCATCTTGTAACATTGGGAGTGTTAGTGTCTGAGGGGAGGGGGCTGGTGTTTTGGAGGCATGGCTAGGAGAACTATCTGCACTCGCTGCTCCTCTTGCAGAGGTGGTTTTTTTTTTAAGCCATTAGGAATTACTTCAGTCTTTGTATTTAAAATGAGAGAAGAAAAAAGAAAAAAGCCAGAGACCAAGCAGCCAAAAAGGATTTTTATCAAGTCTTTTTTTATCAAGAAGAAAAAAAATCAGAAAGAGATTTAAAGTCCAAAGTTTTCAAAGAGGGAGCTGGTAGTAAAAACAGCACTCAACTCTTAACTTTCGTTTCCATGCCCAGAAGCCTCCAGCGCCATTTCTTTTGTCACTTTGCTAATTAGTTACTTCCACACTGCCAATCCACAAAGAAAAACTTTTACTACTTGCCGTTTGCCATCTCTACCTCCTGGGTCTTTCTGCCTGCTACAATTTATTCCTTTGATCAAATTTGTTGATTGCAGGGATTGGACGCAGCTTCTTGCTCCGTTAAAAAGGAGACTTCCCAAGTCCAGAGCTGTGGCAAGGTTCCTAGGGGGCCCTCACCCTTCGCACCCCAGAATCTCTCCTGGGGCACTAGGGGGGCTCTACCTCACCCCGCCGGCTCTCCTCACTCCCCTTCGCCCGGGGAGGAGATGGTCGAGCCGCCAGACAGCTGTTTGACTGCCGATCTGGCGGCGAACGGTGTTCGGGAACGAGCGCTCTAAAAAGAGCGTCTTCGGAGCTGCGGAGCCGAAACTGGAAGTCATGTTTAAAAGGTTTTGAGTAACAAGAAGTTAAAGAACTAGAGAAATTTTGAAATTAATATTTTTATTTTAGCGTATGGCTGGTCACACACAATATTAAAACACTTCATTTTTACAAATTAAAAACAGTTAAAACAATAAGAAATACCTAAAGAGGAAAACAGAAATAACAGTAGGCCAAATCCTGGAGGTATACTACTTGGGCTAATGTGCCCAGAGACGTCTTGGGGGGTGCAGCTATCCACGTCTCCATCCACTTTTGTGTGATGTTCTGATGGTCAGTCATCAGCTTACGCGCTGTCAAGAGTGGTGGATTTCTTGATTTTAATCGACATCTTAAGAGGTCAGGAATATATCCATGTATGGGTAGAGATGAATTTATCAGGATCTTGCTGTACTCCCGGATAAGGGCTTCTTGTCGTCGTAAGTGCGGGGGAAGTATGTGGCTAAGAACTGGTAGCCAGTAACTATGTGTTGATTTTATACACCCAGTAATTAGTCTCATCGTATGATTAAGTTGAACATCAATAAGTCCTGTATGTGAGCTGTTTAACCATACAGGTGCACAGTATTCCGCTGCAGAGTAGTAAAGCACATCAAAGAGTTGGGGCTGAGGCTCCCCAAGTTGTTCTGCATAGTTTTTGTAAGATGTTATTTCTGCTGTTAACCTTGGCAGCAATATTCTGGATATGTTTTTTAAAGGACAAGGTCCTTTCTAAGGTAACCCCCAGGTATTTTGGTGTTGTCTCATATGGGAGCAGTTTGTTGTTTAAATATACATTGAGTTCTCTTTTTGCCAATTTGTTATTGAGGTGGAAACATGATGTAACTGTTTTACTTATACTTGGGATTAGCCTCCATTGGTGGAAATATGTACTCAGAGTTGTGAGGTCGGCTGTAAGTACACCTTCTGTACTTCTGTACTTCTGATGTCCTTGTGGCTATATGCTAATGGTAATATTACTCATATCCGTGGCAATCCTTAAGTCACACGTGCCTCCTGGGTGGTGCTAAATGAGTAACAGACGGACTGGTAGCCAGACATCCACGAGGATCTCCTGGCTTCACACACAACCCCACGGTCCTTTTAAGGACCTTTTAAGTACAGCAGAAATAGCAGAAATAACAGAAATATCAAACATCAATGCTAAAATGACTCGGAATATTGGAAGTTCAGTATGCATATGCCAACTTAACATCAAAGGCAGTAGTAGATCAAAATGTGAATACCTCTCTAAACTACTACTTGAAAACTGTGTTGATATGGCTGTGATTCAGGAAACACGCATTGAGAATGAACAGCAGCTTAAAAGCAGAGGAAGAATACCTGGATATGATATCTTAGGTGCTATTTTCCACCAAAATTATGGCCTGATAACATATGTGGGTAATAACATTGAAAATGCATATCTATTAGAAACAGGCAGCGAGGATAACATCTCTACACTATCACAACTAAGATTGGAGATACTCAAGTTATGAACATCTATAAGCCCCCTACTATCTCCTGGCCTAACACAGTTCTCCCAAGGATTCCACACCCTGGCATCTATATAGGAGACTTTAATAGCCACCATACTCAATGGAGATATATGCTTAATGATATTAATGGCGAGACCCTCTGCGAATGGGCAGAGCAGAGCAATCTATACTTAGTTTTTGATGCTAAAGATCGAGGCACTTTTAAATCAGCTGCATGGAAGAAAGAGTACACAACAGACGTATGCTTTGTTACACAAGATAATTCCAAACCTATACCTGCCTCCCGACAAGTGCTATCAATGTTCCCCCATAGCCAACATAGACCTGTCATCATTAAGACAGGAATAAAGATACCTATTATTAGATCTATACCTCGACCAAGGTGGAACTTGAAGAAGGCTAACTGGGAAAAGAACATGATGGATCTTGAGAACATAATAGGACGTATTCCAGCAACTAGTAATAGTTACTATCGCTTTGTTGGAGCAATTATGTCATCAGCTAAAAAATCCATCCCACGTGGCTTCCACAAGGAATATATTCCAGGATGGAATGAAACTTGCGAAAATCTGTACCAAAAACTTTTAGAGAATGATAATACTGAGATAGCTGATGAACTTCTTCATAATCTTCACTTGGCGCGTAGGCAAAAATGGGAGCAAACTACATCTAGATTAGATTTTAAACACTCAAACAGGAAGGCATGGAGTCTACTGAGAAAACTGGGAGGAGACCAATCAGCTCAACGCAAACAACAAGAGGTTACTCCAGACCAAGTAGCAACTCGTATTGTCAACTTAACAAGAGTACCGCATGACAAGAAACATACTAAACTAGTGAAAAGAGAATGAAAGCATCTAAAAACTTTGGGATTGCATAACCAGGAATATGCTCGACCCTTCCAGGCAGCTGAAATAGACATTGCCCTGAAGAGCGTCAAAGCTGGAAAATCTCTTGGTTTTGATGGAGTAATGCCAGAATTACTGGCATTACTCTGGACCTCGCACAAGAGAATGGCTGGCAAAATTCTACACAGATATCTTAACTTCCAGTAGGCTCCCTCCAGAATTTAAAAGAACTAAGGTAATCGGTATATTAAAACCCGGAAAAGAAAACAATAAGCCAGAAAATTATCGCCCCATTGCTCTGTTAAGTGTCTGTTACAAACTACTTGAAAGATTGATACTTAACAGAATCGGGCAAAAAATTAACTAACATATACTGATTGAACAGGCTGGGTTTAGATCTTATCGGAGCTGTGCTGATCAGGTCCTCAGTCTTACAAGCCATATTGAAAGCAGTTACCAGAATAAACTAAAAACATCTGTTGTATTTGTGGATCTTACAGCAGCATACGATACAGTATGGAGGGAGGGCCTATTAAACAAACTCCTCCATGTTGTTTCCTGTAGGACTATGGTCCGCTTAATAAATAACATGCTTTCAGCAAGGACCTTCCAAGTCATCATGGGTGACAAAATCAGTAAGCAAAGACACTTGAAATTAATAATCTGTTAGTATATTTTAATTTTATGTTTATTGAATACTATACCCTGTGCTTTTTCTGGGAAGTCGGGGGGGGTGAGAGGGGGGAGGGTAAGGGGGGTGGGGAGGGGTCTGGGGGGAAGGGGGGGAGAAAAGAGAAAAATGTTTGTACTTTGTACTAATAAAACTTTTTGAATAAAAAAAGCCACAACGCTGGGTGTGGCTAGCACTGCGGCGCCACGGAGCTTTCCCCGTTCCCTGTGGGAAAGCCCCGAACCTGCGCTGCTCAGGGACCCGGTCTGGTCAGGACCAGGTCGAAACCACCCAGAAGGGTTGGTGAAGAAGAGGAGCGCTTGTTGTTGGACTGGGGGGGGGGCGGCAAACTATTATATTGGATCTAGCTTCACTTGTAATGCAACTTTTTCTACTTTGCCGACGTCCAACGCTGATACCATCATAATTAGTGGCAGCAGATGGGAACAGAACACAGAGACTGAAGATTCTGGCCGCTGTTGGTTTCCCTGGCGGAGACCTGGCCGAGAGGACAGTGATATATCCTCAGGGAGGAGACCTCTGATGCCTCAAGAATATTCCTGGGGGGAGGCATCATTGGCCTCTGTTTATTCGGTCCCCCCATGGTCTTTTGCTGTTCCAAGAAGACCGATAATCTTGATACCATTACAGACTTAAGAGACGGTTGCTGTGAGAGATCTTATGAGAATCTAAGGACACCACCTCCTGAGAGTGATCAATATGGGGGGAAGGGACAGAAGAAATGGACGACTGCTAGTGGGTTTGGAGATTGAGATGTATATTTTCCGCCTGTCTGACCTCTTATTAACTCTCTACTGCACTTTACTTAATTCTACATCGGGGGTGGGGAATGTGTGTGTGTCCATTTTTAGCTCCTTTACTGTGATACTCCATCCTGGGGGGAATGGGTATGTGTGTTTGTGAATGATTACTGATTATTAACTATTTTAATTATACCCTGGAAGTGGTGTGTGTTGGTTATGAAAGGGATTGGATATGATTGGGAATAGGAATGTGTAGAATGTATGAGCGAGTCGGGAACTGAGGCCCGGATCCCCTTCGCTGAGTGTGCAAACAGAAGTGGAGTGGGGTCCAGCTCTTTTACCCGGCTCAGTGTGAACTGTATGGATGGCCTGTAGGAAGGGAGGTGGACCAGCGGGGATGGGGAGGGGATCTCTGGGGGGATGGAGAGCTGGGATATTCTGGTCATGATGGGGAGAGGTAGGTATGGTGGGAGCAGAAGGGTGGGCCGCTCTCACTGTTTACAAGCGATCCCTTGTTCCGGTCCCTCCAATGTGGTTCCATCTTGCTCAACCCGAGTACCTGGCAACCAGGGTTTTCAGGGCCCTGGACTCAGGATGCTGCTGCTGAATGCCAGGTCAATTGTCAACAAAGCCCCCTTGATACGTGATTTAATCACTGATGAGGGGACGGACCTGGTATGTATAACTGAGACCTGGCTGGGCCAGGAGGGGGGAGTAGCCCTCTCCGAGATATGCCTAGACGGGTTCTCAGTGTTGCATCATTCATGACCCCAGGGAAGGGGAGGAGGAGTGGCTATTATAACACTTGGGAATCTGCATCCTCGTAGGATCCCTGCCCCGGAGGTTGTCGGGTGTGAGACGCTCCTTCTGAAGTTGGACTTAGGGGTTCAGGTGGGGCTTCTGTTAGCGTACCTGCCTCCCAGCTACGTTACTAACGCCCTGCATGAGCTGCTTGAGGCAATAGCTAGCCTGGCGGTGGAGTTCCCCAGGCTTATGGTGCTGGGGGACTTTAACATGCCTTCGGCGGGCGAAACCTCTGGTGCAGCTCAGGAGTTCATGGATTCCATGTCAACCATGGACCTGACCCAAGTAATCCAGGGTCCGACTCATGAGGGAGGCCACACGCTTGACCTAGTGTTTCTTTCGGGGCAGTGGAGAGATGATCTGAATTTAGGGGATATAGTCACCACCCTGTTGTGGTCAGATCATTTCCTATTGAGGTTGGATTTCACAGCCCCACTCCTCTCCCGCAGGGAGGCGGGACCGACTAGGTGGTTCCCTAGAAGGATTCCCTAGAAGGATTCCAGAGGGAACTTGGGGAAATACCTGAAACCCTGGTACACAATTCGTCTGAGTCTGTGGTGACTGCCTGGAACACTGCAGCATCAGGGGCATTAGATTGGATTGCGCCTTTGCGACCTCTCTGTGGCAGTGGATCCTGGAAAGCTCCCTGGTTCACTGAGGAGCTCCGGGAGATAAAACACCACAAGAGATGTCTGGAGCGATGCTGGAGAGCCAGTAAAACCGAATCTGACTGAACACTTCTAAGAACTTTTATTAAGTCTTATCTAGTGGTGATAGGGGCGGCAAAACGATCTCATTTTTCCACTCTTATTGCATCCGGAGATTCTCACCAAGCCGCCTTGTTTAGGGTGACTCGTGCCTCCTCGCCAAAGGGGGGAGCGAGGAACACTTGCAAGGTAGAGCTGAGGAATTCGCACAGTTTCTGATGGATAAAGTCGATCAGAGCCGGTCGAATCTGGACTACGGCTGGACAGAGTCCATTGAGTTGACAGGGGCAAGTCTTAGTCCAGCATTGTGGGAGGAGTTTGAGCCTGTCTCTCCTGATGACGTGGACAAGGCTGTGGGTGCGATGAGCTCTTCCACCTGTTTATTGGACCCGTGCCCCTCCTGGCTGGTTTTGGCCAGCAGAGAGGTGGCACGTGGCTGGAACCAGGCGGTGATCAACGCTTCTTTTAGGGAGGGATCCGTACCGCAGCCTTTAAAGGTTGCGGTGGTGAGACCCCTCCTTAAGAAGCCTTCCCTGGATCCAGCGGATTTGAAGAACTTTTGTCCGGTCTCCAACTTACCTTTTATAGGTAAAGTTGTTGAGAAGGTGGTAGCTTTTCAGCTTCTTCAGCTATTGGAGGAAACTGATCATCTAGATTCCTATCAGTCGGGTTTCAGGCGCGGCTACAGTACAGAAACTGCCTTGGTCACCCTGATGGATGATCTCTGGCGAGTCGGTATTAGCAGGAGGACAGAGGTCATCTCCTAGGCCCCTGACCTGTGGGGTGCCTTGGGGTTCAGTCCTCTTGCCCATCCTGTTTAACATTTACATGAAACCGCTGGGGGAGATCATCCGTAGACACGGGGTGAGTTTTCAACAGTATGCTGATGACACCCAGCTGTACATCACCACCCTGTCTCAATTCAGGGAGGCAGTCGATGTAATGTGCCAATGCCTGGACGATGTTAGGATCTGGATGGGGACAACCAGACTCAAACTGAACCCCAACAAGACTGAGTGGCTCTGGATATTGCCTCCTAAGAACCATGTCGACTGTCCCTCCTTGGTTCTTGAGGGAGAAAAATTAACTCCCTCGGAACGGGCTCGCAATTTGGGAGTTCTCCTAGATCCACAGCTAAAATTAGACCATCATCTTACAGCTGTGGCTAGGGGGGCTTTTGCACAGGTTTGCCTGGTGCACCAATTGCGACCATACTTGGAGAAAGAGGCTCTACTCATGGTCACTCATGCCCTTGTCACCTCCCGACTGGACTACTGTAATGCGCTCTACATGGGGCTACCCTTGAAGAGTATTCGGAAACTTCAACTGGTGCAAAATGCGGCTGCGTGTGCTGTGGTGGGTGTTAGGTCTCTGTCCATAATGATTGGGTAAGACAATATATGTCTAGCTTTTAACAGAACTATGTGTGTTTAGCTGAGGTGTTGCAGACTGCCACAAGAGGGAGCTAGAGTTCACAGCTTATTTCTCTGGGAGTCCCTCTCTGTTTGTCTTTGTCTCTGCTACTCAGTGTGTTCTCTGCTACTCACTAGAGCAAGACATTGTGTATGTATGCTCTGCATTTCTCTCTGTGTTGTAGTTATGTATTATAGTTAAAATGTATTTGTACTAGATAATATTTGGATTGTTATTATGACTATTAAGTGTATGACTTTGGACTGTTTATAGGAAAATGCTATTTCTTAAAGTAAACTTTAACTCAAGTTAGTGTATCTGTGTGTGGCTGAGTACTTATTCACAACTGATCTCAATCTAAACGTTTCTGTATGCACAACCTTGGTAACACAAGGAATACTCTGCTAATACATTAACAGTGGGTATTTCAAGATACACCCACGTAACACCTATACTCCGCCAGCTGCATTGGCTGCCCATTGGTCTCCGGGTACAATTCAAGGTGTTGATCATCATCTTTAAAGCCCTACATGGCTTAGGACCAGGCTACCTCCGGGACCGCATTCTACCTCATACTTCCCTTCGACCGGTCAGGTCCCACAGAGTGGGTCTCCTCCAGGTCCCGTCAACCAAACAATGTCAGCTGGCTGGGCCTAGGGGGAGGGCCTTCTCTGTGGGGGCCCCTGCTCTCTGGAACCAACTCCCCCCAGAGATATGAATTGTCCCCATCTTGCTGGCCTTCCAAAAAGCCGTGAAGACATGGCTCTTCCTGCAGGCGGGGTTCTGAGACAACTTCATCTTGGTCTCCCCCATGTATGTAAGATTTTGTATGCTTTTTTAAAATGCATTTTAAATTGTTTTAAATTATATTGTTTAGTGTTTCTTCAAATGTTGTACGCCGCCCTGAGTCCCCAGGGAGTAGGGCGGCATATAAGAATCCTAAATAAATAAATAAATAAGTAAATAAATAAATAAATAAATAAACCCCCCAGGGAGCCAGCTCAGTCTCCTCGACCGGCAGCGTAAGGAAGATGACCTTTTAAAGTGTTGTCTCTAGCTGCAGCAGTTCACATCTGAAAGGATCAAAAACTTTGAGATTGGAGTCATCTGGGAAAGAAAAGTAAAGCGAAGTGCTGGAGAAGTTGAAGAAGGTGGAGGCTGGTGAGTCACATTGCCAAAGAAATGTTAAAAGAAATATTTTAATAATTTAAACGGGAACAGAAGGACCGGAAATTAAGGAGCGGCTGATAATAGGTGGATACAATAGTGCAACAAAATTAACGGGATTTATAACTAAAGCCCAACTTTTAAAGAGTTGGATTTTTGCCTTAAATATTTAATAAAGGTGAAGAAGTACTTGGAAAATAAATTTGGAGGAAACAATTTGTAAATTGAACCTGATTAAAAATGGAAAAACCAAAACAGGAAATGCAGAGATGAGAATTGGACTGGAGAATGCCATCTGGTGGTTGGAAAAATTACTGTTATGGTAGAATACCTTCATGGATGTTTAGACAGTTGCCCTGACCTTGAAAGAAGAAAAAAGAAAAAAACTCTTTTGAAAGCTGAGAGAAAGTTGAGAGAATTCAAATAAACTACAATTTGTTATTGATTGAAAGAAAATGTTTGGTCTGGTTTGGATAAGAAGGAGTATGAACAGATGTTAACAACAAAGAACAGAAGGATTTGGTTTTCTTTAATTACTATACGGTAGTAAAAACCTGCAAGTTAAAAAAAGGCTGTGGAACATATTGTTAGCAGCTGAACGCTGAGACATGGAGATTACCATGAGCAAGAGAGACATGGCCTCTCTTGCTGGGAGGACAACACCGGAGCCACAAGAACTTGGTTTTAGAAGGAGGCTTGTGGAAGAATTAAAGAAGAAGAAACACAGAAAGAACTGCTTGCCTGCTGCAAAGCCTGTTTGTTTCTCCCATCTGAGCCTGCCTGTTCTCCCTCCACCGGAGGAAACTAGTTCAGTATTCTGTAGGCCCTATTGGAAAGGACATGTTTTATTGGCAAGCTACAATTATGGGTCTTAATGACAGTCCATATCAAGGCGGTGTTTTCTTTCTGATTATTCATTTCCCTACAGACTACCCTCTCAAGCCATCTAGGGTTGCAGTTAAAATAGGAAATTTATCACCAAGTTTTAATCATCCTGTTTTATCATCCTGTTTTAATTTACAGATTGGTTTTATCTTTTTATAGGGGGGAATGGCTGACTAGTATATAAATTTATGTGATGAATATGTTTATATAGATGAAATGTTTGGATAGATTGATCGATTAGCTTGGGAGAATGAGTGAGTCAGGGACAAGAGTTTGGCCCCTCTCTGCTGAGTGTGGAAACAGAAGCGGAGGGGGCCTTGTTTCCGAACCCTGGCTCAGTATGAATGGTATGTATGGCCTGCAGGGAGAGAGGAGGACCAGCGGGGATGGGGAGGGGATCTCTGGGGGGGAGGGTCGGAGCATTACGGTCATAACGGGGAGAGGTAGGTATGGCGGGAGCAGAGGGGTAGGCTGCTCTCGGGGAACGAGAACTCGCTGTTTGCAAGCGATTCCTTGTTCTGGCCCCTCTGGTTTGGTTCCATCTAGCTCAGTCCGAGTACCTGGTAATCAGGGATGTCAGGGCCCTGGACTCAAGCTGCTGCTGTTGAATGCCAGGTTGATCACTAACAAAGCCCCCTTTGTACGGGATCTTATCCTGGAAGAGGGGGCAGACCTGGCATGCATTACTGAGACCTGGCTGGGCCAGGAAGGGGGGGTTCCCCTCTCCGAGATGTGCCCGGACGGATTCTCAGTTCAGCATCAGCCGCCACCCCAGGGAAGGGGTGGAGGAGTGGCTATTATAGCTCGCCAGAATCTTTGTCCTCGAAGGAGCCCTGCCCCGGAGATTGTTGGGTGTGAGACGCTCCTTCTGAAGTTGGACTTAGGGGTTCAGGTGGGCCTTTTGCTAACGTACTTGCCTCCTAGCTGCGTGGCAAAGGCCCTGCCTGTTCTGCTTGAGGCAGTAGCGGGGCTGGCGATTGAGTTTCCCAGGTTGATGGTGCTGGGGGACTTTAATCTGCCATCGCCCGGCAAAACCTCGGAGGCAGTCCAGGAGTTCATGGCTTCCATGACAACCATGGACCTGACCCAAGTAGTTCAGGGTCCGACTTATGAGGGTGGTCACACACTTGACCTTGTGTTTCTCTCGGGGCAATGGAGAGATGATCTGAGGCTGAGGGGTTTTGTCACAGCACCCTTGTCGTGGTCAGATCATTTCCTTCTGAGGTTGGATTTCATGGCACCACTCCTCCACCGCAAGGAGGCAGGACCGATTAAGTGGTTCCACCCCAGGCGCCTAATGAAATCCGAAGGATTTCAGAGGGAACTTGGGGAAATACCTGAATCCCTGGTACACAATTCATCTGAGGCTCTAGTGGCTGCCTGGAATCGGGCGGCGATGCGAGCTTTAGATCGGATTGCGCCTTTGCGGCCTCTCTGTGGCAGCAGATCCAGGAGGGCTCCTTGGTTCACTGAGGAACTCCGGGAGATGAAGTGCCAAAAGAGATGCCTAGAGCGACGATGGATATCTAGTAAAGCTGAGTCTGACCGGACACTTTTAAGAACTTTCATTAAGTCTTACTTAGTGGCGATACGGGCGGCAAAATGCTCACATTTTTCTGCCCTTATTGCGTCCGCTGACTCCCGCCTAGCCGCCCTGTTTAGGGTGACTCGCTCCCTTCTTGCCAAGGAGGGAGGCGAAGACCCCTTGCAGGGCAGAGCTGAGGAATTTTCTCAGTTTCTGGCAGACAAAGTCACTCAGATTCGGACAGACCTGGACTCTGATTGGGCAGTACAGGCCGAGATGACAGGGACTGGCCTTAGTCCTGTTATATGGGAGGAGTTTGAACCAGTGACTCCTGAGAATGTAGACAAGGCCATAGGAGCGATGAGCTCCGCCACTTGTTTATTGGACCCGTGTCCCTCCTGGTTGGTTTCGGCCACCAGGGAGGTCTCACGTGGCTGGCTCCAGGCGTTGGTCAACGCTTCTTTGAGAGAGGGGTCCGTCCCGCAGCCCTTAAAAGTTGCAGTGGTGAGGCCCCTCCTCAAGAAGCCTTCCCTGGACCCGGCGGATTTAAAGAACTTCCGGCCAGTCTCCAACCTTCCCTTTGCGGGGAAGGTTGTAGAGAAAGTGATGGCGCTCCAGCTCCTGCGGCTGTTGGATGACACTGATTTTCTGGATCCCTTTCATTCGGGTTTCAGGTGCAGCTACAGTATGGAAACAGCTTTGGTCACCCTGATGGATGATCTCTGGCGAGCCCGGAATGGTGGTCACTCCTCCATCCTGGTGCTACTTGACCTCTCAGCGGCTTTCGATACCATTGACCATGGTATCCTTCTGTGTCGTCTCGGCGAGGTGGCAGTGGGCGGCACTGTTTTACAGTGGTTCTCCTCCTACCTCTCTGAAAGGACGCAGTCGGTGTTGACAGGAGGGCAGAGGTCGAGCCCTAGGCCCCTACTTTGTGGGGTGCTGCAGGGCTCGGTCCTCTCACCCATCCTGTTTAACATCTACATGAAACCGCTGGGTGAGATCATCTGACGACACGGGGTGAGGTATCAGCAGTATGCTGATGATACCCAGTTGTATCATCAGGGATGATACCCCGTCTCAATTCAGGGAAGCTGTGGACATAATGTGCCGCTGCCTGGACGATGTTAAGGTCTGGATGGGGATGAACCGGCTAAAACTCAACCCTGACAAGACCGAGTGGCTATGGATATTGCCTCCCAAGGATTGTGTCAATTGTCCCTCCTTGGTTCTTGGGGGGGAGAAATTAACTCCCTCAGAACGGGTTCGCAATTTGGGTGTCCTCCTAGATCCACAGCTAAAATTGGAGCAACATCTTTCAGCTGTGGCTAGGGGGACCTTTGCACAGGTTCGCCTGGTGCACCAATTGCGACCCTACTTGGAGAGGGAGGCTCTACTCACAGTCACTCACGCCCTTATCACCTCCCAGCTGGATTACTGCAACGGACTCTACATGGGGCTACCCTTGAAGAGTATCCGGAGACTACAATTGGTGCAATATGCAGCTGTGCAAGCTGTGGTGGGTGTGCCTAGGTACACCCACGTAACACCCATTCTCTGCCAGCTGCATTGGCTGCCCATTAGTCTCCGGATCCAATTTAAGGTGTTGGTTTTGACCTTTAAAGCCCTACATGGCTCAGGGCCAGGGTACCTTCGGGACCGCATCCTGCCGCATACCTCCCTACAACCGGTCAGATCCCACAAAGTTGGTCTCCTCCAGGTCGCATCGACCAAACAATGCCGGTTGGCGGGGCTGAGGGGGAGAGCCTTCTCTGTGGGAGCCCCCTCCCTTTGGAACCAACTCCCTCCAGAGATTAGAACTATCCCCACCCTGCTGGCCTTCCATAAAGCAATAAAAACTTGGCTCTTCCAGCAGGCGGGGTGAAAGTGAGACCAATTAGATTACATTTGGGTCTCCCCCCTTGGTTTATAAATGTCAGATTTTTTTAATTTTTATAATTTTTTAATTAGATGTTTTTATGTAACAATGATTTTATATGTTGTTAGCCGCCCAGAGTCCCTCGGGAGTTGGGCGGCATACAAATCTATTAAATTAAATTAAATTAAATTATTAAATTAAATTAGTGATCACCGAGAGATGGTGGCATCTTTGAATGAATTTTGATTAAAGATTGAGCTTTGGTTAAAGATTGAACTTTTCTAAACTTGGGATTTAAGAGCTGAGAACTGAGATTGTAAAGACATGGAGAGAATTGACTATGAAGAATTGGCTGGGTTTTTGAAGGATCTTTTTGAAGACTTTAGAAGACAAATGGAAAAAAATGGACAACATAAAAGAAGAAGAAAAAAGATTGAAAATATTATAAATGATGAAAAGGGAAAGAATATTGAAAATGTAATGCTGATTAATGATTATGTTAATGATAACAATTCCACTGGGTTTAACAGTGATAATAGAGATAAAGATAACAGTAATAATAGAGATAAAGATATTAAAAATAATTATATCCAGATTGATGATAAGGATCTTGAGATACATAAAATGGAAGAAAGATGAGAGAAAATTAGATATACACAGAAAGTAAACCTAAGAGGAAGGAAAAGAGCGTGGGGAAAGAGAATCTATTGGCATAAAATTAAAAAAAAGAGGGAAAAGAAGTCAAGGAGATGGGGGTGGAGGAAATATATATACAAAAATGAAAGGGTCGAGAAATTAAAAGGAAATGGATGATGGCATTGAAATACTATGGAAATGTTTTTTTCTTTTTATTTAGTATTATTATTTTATTAAGAGTTAAGAATTTTCTCTTTTTCTGTTCTTTTTATATAGATTAATATTGATTAATGAATTAAAAGATTTGACATTCCAGACAAAACAATGTTAATTAATATGAGAAGTATGAATGAACATGAATATTAGAGCTTAAAAGATAAATTATGATTGCATTTCCTTTCATATATGAATTTTGGTTAAATGAAAAATTTTAAAGGGGAAAATGTATTATTTTAGGAGTTGAATACTTAACTGAATAATTCAGAAATAATTTTGATGATTAGTATGTGAAAGGATATATTATGGTGTATTATTTTTTTTTCTTTTACATATGAGATCTGTTTAAATGTTAAATTTAAAAATTCTTTATTTTAAGAGTTAAACATTTAATAGAATGCAAATAACCTAGGAAGAACTTTGATGATTAATATAAGAAATTGGAATGTATAATTGGGCATTTAGTTTTTTGTGATAGAATAAGGATAAAAAACATAAACAATAAATAAAGAGACCCAAAAAGTGGAAGAAACAATATGGCTGAAAATTAAGAAGTAGGAGAAATAGTAATTGTCTTGGAAATTAAATTAATAGCAGATAATTTGGAAGGTGAACTTAAAAATTAATCGGTGAATATCCCAGATAACAAAATTAGGCTTTCTTTTTTTCCTTTTTTTCCTTTTTCCTTTAGAGGTAAGATGAAGTTAGCAGCATATACCCAGAATAAAGTATTATATATAAAGAAATGATATAACAATAATAATAAAAAATTCTTTTTTCTTAGAAGAGATATGATGAGTCTAAATTTGAGATTGTATCATCAGCCTGTCAAACACAAGAGATTTAGCACAAAAGAGTACTCAGGGGAAGGCAAAGAGAGTGTAAGAGGAAGTAGAAGGGGAGGAAGAGAAGGAGTAGAGAGAGTAGAGGAGGAGTGAAGGAGTAAGAAAGTAGGAGGAAATGATGGAGATAGAGAGAGGGGAGTGCAATGGGAAATAAAAGTAGAACAGACTGATGATCGATGATGTAAGCGTTTGTATAAGATATTGACTTTTGAATGATGGACTATAAATGTAAAATTCTGTATTTTATTGTAACATTTTAAGGCATATGTCTACCGAATTGTAAAAGTGGTAGAGGAAAAAAGAAAAAAAAGAAAAAAAAGCCACAATGCCAAGCCAGCTGGACACTTCGGGTACTTAAAAATGCTGCATCTCAGCTAGACTATTATATGCTCAAAATTGGAAATCTGATATTATTCCTTCTTCAAATATGATAATTAGGAAAATTTTAGAATGCTCAGAAATGAGCAAGTTAACGATGGACATTCATCAAAAAGAAGACTCTGAATTCTATGAAACATGGACAAAATGGTATTCCTGGTTACAATCAAATAAAAATTTAAAATTATGGACACAGAAGAAGACTTGATCTGAGAAATCTTTCCTTACCATCATCTTCATAACAATAAAAATGATTATTATTGATGCACATAATCTGAGAATATAAATATGAAAAATAATGTAAATATGTATAAATACGTTTTGGGTTAGTTTGAAGTAAATAGTAAAAGGGATAAAGGTTAAAAGTAACCAATGTAGCAAGATTGATTGCAAAACTGGATTCAGTTAAGCAAAGGTATAGCTGTTAAAATGAAATGCTGTTTTTTGTGTATTAGTGTTTGTATTTTCTTTTTCTTTTTCCTTTCTTTTTCTTTTTTCTTTTCTTTTTTTTCTCTTTGATGTCGTGTGTTATTATGTATGTTTTTTAACGTTTAAAAACTGAATAAAGATATTTTTTAAAGGGAATTTTTTTAAAAAAAAATGCTGCATCTCACCAGGAGACAGTTTTGGTGGCCAAAAATGAAGAAAGACATTGAGGACTATGTGAAAAGCTGTGTCACATGTGCAACTATGGAAAAAAAGACCAGGGAAGACCCCAGGTCTCCTTCAGCAAGTGGCAGATCCGTCCTGACCATAGGAAGAAATTGCCATGGATTTTATTGTAGAGCTCCCTGACAGTGGGGGAAACACGGTCATTTGGACCATGGTATCCTTGTTCTCAAAACAAGCCTGTTTCATCACTTGCCCAGGGCTCCCGTCAGCAAAAAGCTGGCTAAACTCATTTATCAAACAGATCTACTGTATAGGCTGCATGGGGTACCCCACAGAATCATATCAGACAGGGGGGTTCAATTCATGGCAAGGTTCTGGAGGGAATTTATAAAGTCCATTGCATCATTGCAGGGGCTCAGCTCGGCCTTTCATCTGAGTATGAATGAGGTGGCAGAACAAGCCAATGCAATGATAGAACAATATTTGATGTGCTATGTAGACTATCAACAATCCGATTGGGCAGAACTACTGCCATTTGCGGAAGTGGCATATAACAAAGCAGTATATAGCAGCACAGGACTGTCACATTTCCAAATCACAACTGGAATGGAATTCGTCCCCATGTCCAAATTACCCAGAGAACCCCCTTCATCCATGTCATTAAATGAATGGATGGAATCTCTAAAAGGATTATGAGAAAATATCAAGTGCGCTTTGAGAGAGGTGGCAAAAACTTATAAAAAACAGGCTGACAAATGCCGGTCTCTCCAACCGCAATTCCGGGTGGGAGATAGAGTCTACCTATCCACCAAATATCTAAAATTAAAATTAGCCTCTAGGAAATTGGGCCTGAAGTTTGTAGGTCATTCCACATAGTAAAGGTAATTAACCCCATCACAGTACAATTGAAACATCTCCTGTTGGGGAAAGTGCATCCGATCTTCCACTGCAGCTTGCTGAAGCCAGCAGCAAGTTCACAGCTCGGGCAGCCCCAAAGTTCACAGCAAGTTCACAATAGATCGGGCAGCCAAAGCCACTTGTAAATAAAGAGAAAACATGTTATGAAATAAAAAGGATCTTAGATTCCAGAGTACACCTTTTTTTTGACAATTGTAGTACTTAGTTTATTGGAAGGGGTACCCACTATCTGAAGCTTCCTGGGTGAAAAGTTGGAAGGTAAAGGCAGATAGATTGATTAAGCAATTTCATGATAAGTACCCCCATCAGCCAAAAGGCCCTCCTGTGGGGGTGGTAGTTTTCTCTAGGGAGGTTTCTCTTCTCACTGCTTCAATATTGACACAGCCTGGAGTGAAGGGGCCAGGGAGAGGGTGTAGAGATAGGTGGGGTGTTGTAGGCTAAATAAAATTCTTTCCCCTGGGAATCAAGGACATTGGTGCAGGTGTTCGAAAGGTGGAGACTGAGGTCACATAGCAACTGGACTGTATGCTGATTGGATCATGTGACTGGAGACTCTGGGGGAAGTGACAAAGTTTTATTTTTAATTGGGTGTAAAACCGATGGGAACCTAAAGCCGGTTTTCCACCGAGAACGTGCCAATTTGATATATACTGGAATAATGTTTATTATTATAATTATTATAATTTATTATGTTTATTATTATAATGGAATAATCCTTCTGCATCGTCTCGGCGAGTTGGGAGTGGGAGGCACCGTTTTACGGTGGTTCTCCTCTTATCTCGCCGACAGGATGCAGTCAGTGTTGGCAGGTGGGCAAAGGTTGTCTCCTAGGCCCCTGACCTGTGGGGTGCCTCAGGGTTCGGTCCTCTCACCCATCCTGTTTAACATTTACATGAAACCGCTGGGGGAGATCATCCGTAGACATGGGGTGAGTTTCCAACAGTACGCTGATGACACCCAGCTGTACATCACCACCCCGTCTCAATTCAGGGAGGCGGTTGATGTGATGTGCCAGTGCCTGGACGATGTTAGGATCTGGATGAGGAGGAACAGACTCAGACTCAACCCGGACAAGACTGAGTGGCTCTGGATATTGCCTCCGAAGGACTATATCGACTGTCCCTCCTTGGTTCTTGAGGGAGAAAAATTAACTCCCTCAGAACGGGTTCATAATTTGGGAGTCCTCCTAGATCCACAACTAAAATTAGACCAACACCTTGCAGCTGTGGCTAGGGGGGCCTTTGCACAGGTTCGTCTGGTGCACCAATTGTGACCCTACCTGGAGAAGGAGGCTCTACTTACGGTCACTCATGCCCTTGTCACCTCTCAATTGGACTACTGCAATGCGCTCTACATGGGGCTGCCCTTGAAGAGTATTTGGAGACTTCAACTGGTGCAAAATGCAGCTGCGCGTGCTGTGGTGGGAGTTTCAAGGTACACCCACATGACACCTATATTCCGCCAGCTGCATTGGTTGCCCATTGGTCTCCGGGTACAATTCAAAGTGCTGATCATCATCTTTAAAGCCCTACATAGCTTAGGACCAGGCTATCTCTGGGACCGCATTCTGCCTCATACTTCCCTTCGACTGGTTAGGTCCCACAGAGTGGGTATCCTCCAGGTCCCATCAGCCAAACAGTGCCGACTGGCGGGGCCTAGGGGGAGGGTCTTCTCTGAAGGGGCCCCTGCTCTCTGGAACCAACTTCCCCCAGAGATCCGAACCATCCCCACCTTGCTGGTCTTCCGAAAAGCCATCAAAACATGGCTCTTCTGGCAGGCGGGGTGAGTTTGAGATGACTTTATATCTGATGTCTCCCCCATGTATGTATGTTGTTTATATGTTTTTTAAATTGTTTTTAAATTGCCTTTTTTAATGATTTGTTTGGAGTTTTTATAAAATGTTGTACGCCGCCCTGAGTCCTGAGGGAATAGGGCAGGTTAGAAAAACTACCAAACAAATAAACAAATAAACAAATAAACAAATAAATAAATAAATAAATAAATAAATAAATAAATAAATAAATAAATAAATAAATAAATAAATAAATAAATAAATAAATAAATAAATAAATAAATAAATAAATAAATAAATAATGTTTGCCTCGTATCACCAGATTTAGCACCTTCAGACTATCATCTCTTCAGCCCCATGAAAGAGGGTTTGAGAGGCAAACATTATTCCAGTGATGAGGAAGTGAAAACTGCAGTGAAGAAGTGGCTCAAAGAACAGTCAACAAAATTTTATGAGGCAGGGATACATGCTTTCATTCGAAGGTGGAACATTGCTATTGAGAGAAATGGTGACTATGTTGAGAAGTAGGGATGTGATCCACAGAGGACCAGCTTCATTTTGATGTATGCTACATGTTCCTGTGTTGGTAATTATACCTGTCCTAAAGAAAATGGCATTACTTTTTGACACAAAAAATGTTCTTTGAGAAATTTGCCTGCCTCAGAGTTCTTATTGAATGGGATGTATTACTTGACAGCGCCCAAGAGAGTCGCCTTCTCGCACTTTTCCATCTGGCCAGACTGAGGCCATTTTGGCATCTCAGTGCTCCTCTAACCGCCCCCCTGCCCCCTCCAAGCAAGCAACATCAGCACAGGCAAAACCTCAAGGCAGCTCTAAGGCGCCCGAGGGGAGGAAGCGTGAGGAGAGAGTATCTTGGCAACTGGACTCAGGGGAGCTCAGAGCCTTGTCATGAAAAGTCTCATGCTCCTGGGAAGACTTCTTCGCCATCTTCCCAGGAGCATGGGATTTTTCACGACGAGGCCCTGAGCTCCCCTTTATTTAATAATTTTAAATTATAATTGCTTTTCATTATCTTTTTATCATTTTTAAGCTGCTCAGAATCATTGTGACAATAGATGGGCAGCATGCAAACTTAATAAATTATAAATAAGCTACAGTAATCATCCACAGCTATTTAATATCTAATACTATACTTTGATTAGAATACCAACAAAATAAACAAAATAGACAAACAATTGAGCTTTGGCAAATGTTAGCAAACTATTTAAAAACCTTGTTTTTAGTAATTTAACAGGTGCATATAATAGGTTGAGAATATATAATGCAATTTCATACAATATTTTTAAGAATTAAGTTTATGTAATCGTGTGAATTTGGATTTGGTTTGATTTTGGGTTTTTACTCCTAGTTCCCCCTCTTCCACTCCAAACTATTCAGATGATGAATCTCTCTCTGAAGAGGAACTGGACAAGCTAAAGGAACAGGTAGAAGAAAAGAAAAAACTCATATCTATCATACGAAGCAAACCCTGGCGCATGGCAAAGAGATTAACTGTGCTAAGGTATAATATCTTGGTGATTATTGTTCACATGACCTCTAGGTCTAAAGGCATAAGATTATGTTGTCATTCCATTGTACCTTCCACAAAGATTATATTCTGTGGCTGTTGGCTGAACTTCTTGAGCATCCTAGTCCTAATCAAAAGGTTTTGCCCCATGGTTGGCTTAAAAGAAAGATTTGTTTTTTATCTATGTAACTAGAAAACAGATAACAATTCTTGGCTGATCTTATGCATTAATTTAAAATATAAATCTGAATGATTAGACTGGCTGTCTTTCTCTGCCCTTTTTGATTGTTGTTGCTTTTTTCCATCAGAATCAAGTGGTTACTTTTTAGTTTCATGTGTTAATGTTTGTAAGACTTTAGGCAAAACATATTGCAATGATTACTCATCTGCTATATTTATTTAGGAGAATGATTTAATATGTCTGAAATGAACATGCCCTTCTCACAGTTACTCACCCTAGGTCAACTCTAGACTATTATAATGTGCTTTACATGGGGCTGACCTTGAAAAATATTTGAAAATTTCTGTTAGTTCAGAATGCAGTAGCCTGAACAGTTTTGCACAAATCTAGGCTTACACAAACAGGATGCAGTGGCTCAGTGGCTAAGACGCTGAGCTTGTCGATTGAAAGGTTGGCAGTTCAGCGGTTTGAATCCCTAGTGCCGTGTAACGGGGGTGAGCTCACGTTACTTGTCCCAGCTTCTGCCAACCTAGTAGTTCGAAAGCACGTAAAAAATGCAAGTAGAAAAATAGGGACCACCTTTGGTGGGAAGTTAACAGTGTTCCGTGCACC
Organism: Diadophis punctatus similis; assembly: GCA_023053685.1. NCBI lineage: Eukaryota > Metazoa > Chordata > Lepidosauria > Squamata > Dipsadidae > Diadophis > Diadophis punctatus. The sequence goes on along the minus strand of JALIGW010000008.1, from coordinate 29,109,940 downwards.
TTTGGCATTTAATCATGCCAGCCACATGACTTCAGAGACGTCTTCGGACAGCACTGGCTCTTCAGCTTTGAAACAGAGATGAGCAGCACCCCCTAGAGTCAGGAACGACTAGCACATATGTGCGAGTGGAACCTTTACCTTTACCTTTAAGCTTACACATGTCTCACCTCTTCTGCATGGCTACCTATATCCTTTAAAGCCCTATATGGCCTGGGATAAGGCTATTTCAAGGACTGCCTCTCCTCTATTATAACCACCTACCAAGATGGGAAAGCAGGGCAAGTTACAGGGCTCATTGATTAGGGATGTCCATCTGGTAGGCCCATGAGAAAAAGATCCTCTTCTTGGTGGTGACCTTTCTTTATGGAACATCACTCCTCCTGAGGCAGGTTGGCCTCCACTTTGTTGCTTTTCTGAAAGACAGAGTAGAGTAGAGTAGAGTAGAGTAGAGTAGAGTAGAGTAGAGTAGAGTAGAGTAGAGTAGAGTAGAGTAGAGTAGAATAGAATAGAATAGAATAGAATAGAATAGAATAGAATAGAATAGAATAGAATAGAATAGAATAGAATAGAATAGAATAGAATAGAGCTGGAAGGGACCTTGGAGGTCTTCGAGTCCAACTCCCTGCTCAAGCAGGAGAACCTATACCATCTCAGACAAGTGACTGTCCAGTCTCTTCTTAAAACTCCAGTGATGGAGCGACCACAATTTCTGGAGGCAACCTGTTCCACTGGTTAATTGTCCTCACTGTTAGGAAGTTTTCCTTAATTCTAGGTTGCTTCTCTCTTTGATTAATTTCTAACCATTATTTCTTGTCCTGCCCTGTGGTGCTTTGGAGAATATGACCCCCTCTTCTTTGTGGCAGCCCCTCAAATACTGGAATACTGCTATCATGTCACCCCTAATTTTTCTTTTGTTTAGACTAGCCAGACCCAAAATCTGAAGCCATTCTTCATATGGTTTAGTCTCCAGGCCTTTGATCATCTTAGTTGCTCTTCTCTGAACTTTTTCCAAAGTCTCAACATCTTTTTTGTAGTATGGTGACCAAAATTGGTTGCAGTATTCCAGGTGTGGTCTTACTAGGGTTTTGTAAAGTAGCACTAATACTTCACGTGATTTTGATTCTATGCCTCTGTTTATACAACCCAGGATTGTATAGCTTTTTTGGTTGCCGCTCCATATTGCCAGGTCTCTCTTAATCTGTACTTATACCTTTGATTTTTCCTGCCTAAATGTAAAGCTTTGCTTTTCTCCACATTAAAATTCATTTTGTTGGATAGGGTCCATTCTTCAAGTTTGTCAATACCTTTTTGAATCCTGAGCTTGTCTTCTGGGGTATTGGCTATTCCTGCCAGTTTAATATCATCTGCAAATTTGATGAGTTCCCCTTCTATTCCCTCATCTAAATCATTTATAAAGATATTGAAGAGTACTTGGCCTAAGACAGAGCCTTGTGGTACCCCACTGCTTACTTCTCTCCATGTGGATGTAGTACCATTAAGGACTACTCATTAAGTACAGTTTGTCAGCCAGCTACAAATCCATCTGGTGATTATGTTGTCTATTCCACATTTTTCTAGCTTACCAAGAAGTAGATTGTGGTCTACTTTGTTAAATGCCTTATTGAAATCTAAGTATACTATGTCCACAGCATTTCACTGGTCTACTAATTTAGTAACTTTATCCAAGAATGAAATAAGATTGGTTTGGCATGATCTGTTTTTAACAGACCCATGCTGGCTACTGGTTATAACTTTATTTGCTTCTAGTTGTTCACAGATCTGTTTTTGGTTATCTTTTCCAGGATCTCCCCAGGTATTGATATTAGATTGATTGGTCTGTAGTTTCTTGGGTCTGTCCCCACCCCTTTCTTGAAGATGGGAACCACATCAGCCCTTTTCCAATCCTCAGGTGCTTCACCTGTGCTCCAGGATTTTTAAAATATTTGGTACAATGGTTCTGAGATAACATCTGCCAGCTCCTTCAGAACTTTGGGATGTAATCTGTCAGGTCCTGGTGATTTATATTCATCAAGGTCAGATAGGTGTTATCTTACTTATTTTATTTCTGGTTTGTCTTTTACAGTAACCTTTTTAGGTTGGGCTATAATTTCTTTTCCTGTGAAGACTGATGCAAAGAATGAGTTAAGCAGCTCTCCTTTCTCCCTACTGCCTGTTACTTCCTTGCCATCTTCTCTCTTTAGTGGATCTACTATTTCCTTGACTTTTTTCTTGTTATTAATACGTATGTTGAAATAAACATTTTTAAAATTATCTTTGACTTTATCTAGCCTTAGTTCATTCTCAGCCTTTGCTTTCCTGACTTTGCATGTTCTGGCTATTTACTGATATGTCAACCCTGAAGCCATTTTGGGAGCATCTTCAGGGTTGCCACAGCAAGGTTGGGTGGAGCTGTGGGAACATGAGAGGGAGATAGAGATAGCTGGGGGATGTGTAGCCAAAATAACATTCTTTCCCATGGTAGCCAAGGATGCTCTACCAGTGTTGGAGGGGCGTGAACAAAAGCCAGCTGGAGTTGGGACCATGATTGGACCATGTGATGGATGTGTGACCTGCAGGCAAGAACTTTGGGTTTTGATTTGGGTGGGGAAAACCCTGGGTCCTTCAGAGTCAGGTTTTCACCAGCTGTGCCAATATGACATTCCTAATAAATTTATGCTTTGAGGAAACTCTAGGCCTCAGAGTTTTGATAGCTTTGGGTTTGTTACTTGGAATCCTGACACTAACCCAACTCTCACAATAAAAACAATAAAAAAACTCCCTGCGCTTGTGGAGCCGCTGTCCGGGGTCCTGAGTTCCGGCTGCTTACCTGGGAGACTGGGCAGTGGGAAGACTTAATTTAATTTAATTAATTTAATTTAATTTAATTTAATTTAATTTAATTTAATTTAATTTAATTTAATTTAATTTAATTTAATTTAATTTAATTTAATTTAATTTAATTTAATTTAATTTAATTTAATTTAATTTAATTTAATTTAATTTAATTTAATTTAATTTAATTTAATTTAATTTAATTTAATTTAATTTAATTTAATTTAATTTAATTTAGTTCTTATAGGCCACCCAATCCCGTAGGACTCAGGGTGGCGTACAGCATCTTACTCAGGTATGATGGAGAAGAAGATGGAAGAGAAAACCTCTGACACCAGCAGAGCCATGGGAACTGGAGCAGCCTGAGGGGACAGCTCTGGGAGCCTCAGTTTCCCTTCGGCAGCTGAGCATGCAGAAGCAGCAGTGGTGGAGGTCGAACACTAGCTTGGTCGAACACTAGCTTGGTGCCCAGCCCAAAAAGCAGGTGGCCTGGACATTGGCTCAGGAGCTCTACTAGTGGGGCAAAGGATTGTGTTGACCGTCCGTCCTTGGTTCTGGGGGGAGACAAATTAATCCCCTCAGAACAGGTTCGCAATTTGGGTGTCCTCCTAGACCCACAACTGAAATTGGACCAACATCTTGCAGCTGTGGCTAGGGGGACCTTTGCACAGGTTCGCCTGGTGCACCAATTGCGACCCTTCTTGGATCAGGAGGGCTTACTCACAGTCACTCATGCCCTCATCACCTCCAGGCTTGACTATTGCAATGCACTCTACATGGGGCTACCCTTGAAGAGTGTTCAGAGACTTCAACTGGTCCAGAATGCAGCTGCGCAAGCTTTGGTGGGTGCCCTGAGGTACACCCATGTGACACCAATTCTCCGCCAGCTGCACTGGTTGCCGATCAGTCTCTGGGCACAATTCAAGGTGTTGGTTATCAACTTTAAAGCCCTACATGGCTCAGGACTAGGCTATCTTCGGGACCACTTACTAGCACATACCTCCCTACGACCAGTGAGATCCCACAGAGTTGGGCTTCTGCGGGTGCCGTCAGCTAGACAATGTAGGCTGGCGGGCCCACGGGGTAGAGCCTTCTCTGTGGTGGCTCCGGCTCTCTGGAACCAACTCCCCCCGGAGGTCCATACCATCCCCACTTTGTTGGCCTTCCGGAAGGCCATTAAAACCTGGCTGTTCCGGCAGGTCTGGGGATAATTGATCTTAATATGTAAAAACTTTGAAGATCTCCCCTTTTATGATTATGTATGACTGAAATTGTTTTTTAAACTTTTTTACTGTATTTTAATAATTTATTTCTATGACTGTCTTTTCCTATTGTTGTGAGCCGCCCAGAGTCCCCTGGGAGTTGGGCGGCAAACAAATATATATATAGTCTCTGGCCAGTCTTGCAGTTATATATAGAATATATATAGAATATATATAGAATATATATATATATATATATATATATATATATATATATATATATATATATATATATATATATATATATATATATATATATAGTCTCCCTTTATTTTCATTTATCAGCAAAAAAAATCCTACATATATATGTGTGTGTGTGTGTGTGTGTGTGTGTGTGTGTGTGTGTGTGTGAACGAATGGCTCAGGGGGCAGTATCGGATTCCCGGAACACCAGGAATTATACCAGACTGAGGTATAATATACAGCCGCCTGGTGTTCCAGGAACCTCCTGATCACCTCAGCTCAGGCAGAGCATACCACAATCTTCAAGTGGAGAGCTATGAGGCCCCTGGATCTCAGAAAGTCCAAAGAATGGGGAATCCAACCCCCATCAAGAAGCCACTCCCTAGCAGGCCTGCCAGAGAGGTTTGGCCAGCTAAGTGTCAGCAGCCTGGGCCAGCTCCCCCCAGGTGGTCAACCTGGCCTGGTACTGGCACAACCGACATTCACCTTCCCCAGCCAGGGGGATGTGACTGTTCAGAGTGGGGTTTCTCTCTCATTTCACTCAGCACAAAGCAAATCGCGCCTAAGCATCCCTCACTGGGTCCAATCTACCAGGATGACAGCTCAAACCTCGATCGCTGCCAGCCAGCTACCTGGGCCCCTAGGCCAGGCCAGGCCGGGACTGCAGCAAGGGGCCATGGGTCTACCAAGGCCAGGCAGTCCACCTCATCAGCCACCCCTCAGGCTACCGCTCCTGGCTGGGCATACTACCCTGGCCAGGGGTGAATACAGTGCCAATGGGTGCCAGTGACTGCTCCCCAGCCGGTTCCAACTCTGCCACCACTGCCTGCCACCCCCCATCCACATGCTTCAGAGCCACTTTTGATGGGAGTCCAGGGAAGCTAGCATACTTCTTGAATCAGATCTGATCCCACCTCAATCGCTATGGAGGCCAGTACCAATAATCTGACCAAGATATTATTTCAGTCATCGCTGACAACATGGAGGGTGAAGCGACTGAGTGGGTGGCCAAACTGCATGACGAGGGGGCTCCCAAACTTGAGGATGCCAATGAGTTTGTAAAGCTACTAAGAACCCAGTTTGAAGACATGGCCCAGGGGTAAGAGGCAGAGGCTGAGATCAGAGACCTCAAGCAGAAGAGTGGTGGGAAAACTGCAAGACTGGCCAGAGTGCCTCCTTGTCCACCACTTCAAGGAGGCCCTAGACCAGGACCTCCGGCAGGCTTGCTCCTTCCAAGGGGTCCACGAGTGCATACAGGAGTGGTACCGGATGGCGGTGGCCATGGACTAGAGATTCACCCGCATCAAAAAGCCACGCTAGACAAAAAGCCTAAGCAAACTTTGGGTCTCTGAACCAGGGCGAGGCAGTCAGAAGAACAAAAGCCAATCCCAATGGCAGCCATTAGGTGCTTCAGGTATGCCCAACAAGGCCACTGAGCCTGGGCCCAGCACCAGTTCCCCGTCCGAATTCCAGTGGGGCCCAAGGTGAAGAGGACCCTGCGCAAGTCAGCAGGCAAGGGGAGATTTGCCCAGCAAGCCATTGAGGTTCCTCCCCCCTCTGCCAAAGGGGTGGAAACTCTGGCTTCAGAAGCCCCATTGGCTACCGCAAGTGACAGCAGTGAGAGCAGCAAAGACGACCTGATGGTAAGTGAAACCATCTGCCCCTTCATCATAAGGTCACGGATAGTGGTGCCCAGGATGGGAGCCCAAGGGGACATAGACCATCATAGGCACCGGGTGCACCAGATGCCTAATTAGCCTCCCCACTGTCCAGAAGCTAGGGATAAGCACGATGCCCCTGGCGCACCCATTCGCTTCAAACAAGTCAATGGGTCATTGATAGCCTCAGCCACCTTAGTCACCAAGCCAGTAAGACTTGAAATGGGCCACCACTGGGAGCTCCTCTGCTTTGTGGTGGTGCCAAAAATGACAGAGTCAGTCATCCTGGGCCTCGCCTGGCTGGACAAGTGGGGATGGGTCATCATGTGGGAGGATGGCTATAGAAAGTTAAAGATAGGAGTGGGACCATTGCTGCCCTGCCTTAGTGACAAGGCCCCAATGTCAGAACTACTGCATGGCCCCCGCACCTGCGAGAAAGCTGGCACCATCACTGACTCACTTCCAAGTTGCCCCCAAGTTCCCAAAGAGTATCGAGACCTGGATGACACATGCAACAAGCAAGAAAGCAACACCCTACCCACACACACACCAACCCACCAACTGTGCAATAGAGTTCATGCCGGGAGCCAAGCTACCCAAGCCAAAGATGTATTCCATGACCCCCAGGGAAATGGATGAGCTGAGGAAGTACATCAACACCAACCTAGCTAGAGGATTCATTCAGCCTGCCAAATCTAGAGTGGCTGCCCTGGTGCTCTTTAAAGAGAAAAAAGACAGGTCGATGAGGCTTTGCATTGATTTTAGAGGAATTAACGTGGGGTGCAAGGAAAACACCTACCTCCTGCCATTGATGAAGGACATGCTAAGCCACCTGGAGAAGGGGAAGGTGTTCACCAAGCTAGACCTAAGAGATGCTTACTACCAGGTGCGAATCAAAGAGGGAGATGAATGGAAGACAACCTTCAACTGCCCATTAGGCAGCTTCCAGTTTAAAGTGATGCTGTTCGGACTACAGGGCACCCCCGCAGTTGTCATGCAATTGATTAATGAGGTGCTACAAGGGTATTCTAGTCTATCTGGATGACTGAACAGACATTCTCATATTCAGTGAGACTTAGAAGAGCACACTAAACTAGTGTGCCAAGTCTTGAAGAAACTCCTAGTGGCTAAACTATATGTGAAGCTGTCAAAATGCGAGTTCCACAAAACCTCCCTAGACTACCTGGGCTACCGAGTGTCAAACAAGGGAATTGAAATGGACCTGGGAAAAGTAAAAGTGGTGCTAGATTGGCAACCCCACCCACACCCACAAACAACTTCAGGGCTTCATTGGGTTTGCCAACTTTTGCAGGCAGGTCATTCCTGCCTTTGCTGAAGTGGCATTGCCCCTGACAGAACTATTGAAGACAGGAGGGGGGCAAGGCACAACCCAGCCAGCCACTGGCTTGGACCCTGGACTGCCAGAGAGCATTCAAAAAACTGTAAGGCTATTTGCAGATGAGCCTATCCTCAAACACCCTGACCCCAAACAGCCATTCATGGTCCAGGCAGACGCCAGTGACGCATCCATAGTGGCAGTGCTGCTGCAAACCAATGTCCAGGGCCAACTACAACCCTATGCTTACACTTACAAAAAACTCACTGACACTGAAAGATTGTGGGCAATATGGGAAAAGGAAGCCTATGCCATCCGATGGACCCTTTTCACCTGGAGACACTTCCTAGAGGGATGCCGAGTACCGTTTGAAGGTTGGACTGATCACAAAAACCTAGAAGCCCTAAAAACCCCTTGAAAACTCCTCCCCCCCACCAAATAACTCCTCTGGGCACAGTAATTCAAATGGTTCAACTTCGAATTAAAGTACATCCCAGGCGGGAAGAATCTGCTCGCTGATACCTTGTCCAAAAAACCACAGTTTAATAGCCGGCACAAAGACATAATCCACGCCATCTTCCCTCCCTCTCAACCAGAGGCTCAAGCCACCACCAGAGGCCAAGCCAGGTGCCAAGACACCCCCCAGAGGGGACCCAATGACAGGGACCTTGAAAACAGTGCTCCCGGCAGACCAGTGGTTCAACGACAACAAGGATGCCTTGACCCTCAAAGACAGACGAGCCTGGAAGGGAGCCAAGCTGTACATCCCTACCAGCTTGAGACTTCAAGTCCTGCAGCACAGCCACAATTCCAAGCTTGCTGGACATTTTGGTTACTTAAAAACCCTGCACCTAACCAAGAGACAGTTCTGGTGGCCAAAGATGAAAGCAGATGTGGAGGACTATATAAAGAGCTGCACCACCTGTGCTGCCATGAAGAAGTGGCCAGGGAAGCCCCCTGGCCTCCTCCAGCAAGTGGCACGCCCAAGCAGACCCTGGGAAGAGATCGCTATGGATTTTATAGTTGAACTCGCAGAGAGTGGTGGGAACATGGTCATTTGGACCGTGATTACTTATTCTCAAAGCAAGCCCACCTCATAGCCTGCTCAGGGCTACCTTCAGTCAAGAACTAGCGAGGATGTTTATAAGACAGACATACAGGCTACCTGGGGTGCCCTGCAGGATTATTTTCAACAGGGGGTCCAATTCCTAAGAGCGATAAGATCCACCCAGGGGCTCAGCTTGGCTTTTCATCCAAGCACAAATGGGGCAGTGGAATGAGTGAATGTCATGGTAGAACAGTACCTGAGGTGTTACTTGGACTACCAGCAATTTACCTGGCCAGACTTGCTGCCTTTTGCAGAGGTAGCTTACAACAATGCAGTGCATAGTAGCACTGGACTGACCCCTTTCCAGGTCACCAGTGGCATGGAGTTTGTCCCCATGCCTGAATTACCCAGGGAACCACCCTCCTCCATGTCCTTGATTGAATGGATGGACTTGCTGAGACAAGGGTGGGAAATACAAAGCAAGCTTTAGTAGAAGCGGCAAAAAACTATAAAAAGCAAGCTGACAAAAGCTGCTCCCCCCCCCTTCTTTCCATGTCAGAGACAAAGTATACTTGTCAACAAAGTATCTAAAACTGGACTTCCGGTGGCGCCGCAAGCTTCGCTGGACGCTCTTTATGGGCGCTCCATTCCAGGCTCCGTAAAAGCCGCCAGATAAGCCACATCAGCTGTCTGGCAGCTTGGAAACTCCCGTCCCGGGCAAAGGGAGGGGAGAAGAGCAGATGGGCAGAGGTAGAGCCCCCCTAACACCCCAGAAGAAGCTCTGGGGTGCGAAGGGCGAGGGCTCCCTTGAAGCCTGTCATAGCTCCGGACCTGGAATGCCTCCGCTTGTTTTTAGCAGAGCAAGAAGCCGCGACCATCTCTGCTGGTAACAAATGGTTTTATTACTTTATTACTCTAAACAATGCAGCAGACGGAACATACCAGGAGAATCTAAAAGCAAGTATTCTTACCTAACTCCGGTGTTGCTTTTTGGATTATTTGGGAAGCAACAAAGTAGCTAAAGATGGCGCTTGGAATTTGAAAGGCGTGGAGAAAGCAAAAGCTACTGAAGCTAATGAGAGTTCTGATTGTTAACAGATGTTGGTGAGAACTCCTTTTGTTTTTTGCTCTCTTCTTTGATGAACTTTGTTTTTTGGCTATACAAGAATTAATACAAATTGAAGATGTCTTTAAAACTGGCAAAGAATGTTTCTTTTAAAGGAATAGGAAAAATTGAAAATCTTCCCACAAATATTGTTAATTTGCAAGACTTTGCCCCCCCAACACAGCCTCTTACATTGGAAAAATGGCAGCAAATTATGAAAGATATGCAGAAAGAAATTGTTTTAGTAGTTAATAAAAAAATTAAAGAAATTAATGGAAAAATTAATGAAATTAATAAAAAAATACAAGCTGTCTCAGAGGAGTTTGTTTCTCAGACTCAACAAACCAGAGACAATGTGGAATCTGTATTTAAAGCCTTGGCAGTTAATATGGACTTATTGGGACAAGACGTGGCTCAAATTAAACAGTCTACTGGGACTTTGGTTGAAAAAGTAACTGAGATCCAGAATAAAATTGATGGAACTGAGGCAGAATTAACGATGTTTCAATATAAAAACATGGAATTTGCCTTACGGCTACGGGGGGCAAAAGAAAATAATCAAGAAAATTTAAAAGAAAAGATCCTGGATGCATTGGTGAAGATCTTGGGGGAAACAAAAGTTGAATTGGAATGGCAGATTGAAAAAGTATTCCGGGCTAATTCTTGGTTTGCCAGAAAAAATAATTTACCAAGAGACATTGTAGTATATTTTACCACAAGGACACTGCGAAATCGAATCTTACAGGCAACTTATAAAAACAATCTTAAGATGGAAGAACAAGAGGTTCTGACGTTTAAGGAAATTCCTCCAAAAATATTAAAAGCACGTAAAGGTTATACTTTTTTGGTGGCAGAATTAAAAAAGCAACAGATACGATATAAATGGGAAATCCCGGCTGGACTATCTGTTACCTTTAGGGGGAAAAGATACAGACTTATTACGATCTGTGAAGCAAAAGATTTTTTTGCCAACATATTAAAGGTTGAGAGACCAAAGTCACCAGAAGACAAAAGAAATGAGGAACAGAAAGGAATCCTGAAAAGTCAAGAAGAACCAAAGGACCCAAGACAAATTAAAGAGGTAAAGATTGAAAGTGAAGAAGACAAAAGATATGAGGAAATTAAAGAAGAGGGAGAGGAATACTGGTGGTTTTCACAACAGAAAGGAACTCTGAAAAGTCAAGAAGATACAAAGGATTTAAGACAGATTAGTGAAGTAAAGGTTGAAAGCGAAGAAGATTTAAATTACCAACTTCAGTCCTCAACTCCTCCAAATGAAGCAAGAATGGATAAACATATCTTCAGATGCCAACTTAAAGAAATATTTAAGGGGAGAAGAATTGAGAGTTGACGTTTTACTAATAGTAGGATAATGTAAAAGAAATAAGAATAAAGTTTAAATGTATATATGAGGCTGTTTAAGTTTACAGAAATTAGATTACAAGATTACTTATGGGGAATAATTATAGAAGGTAAAGTAATGTAATAGAGATTAAATTGGTTTAAATAATAAGATTAAATTAATTTTACAGTTTGGGGAATAAGAATAGAAGATAGTTAATGTAATAGAGATTAAATTGGTAGAGAATAAGATTAAAATTATATTAGAGGTGGAAATAAGTATAGGTTGTAATCTAATGTAATAGAGATCAAATGAATGTGATGTTGTTAAATATTTTTAGATGTGGTTAAGTTGGTTTGGAATTTAATAATTGCTGCCAGGTGTTGGTGGCATAAAACTGCAAGAGGAAGACTTATTTAAAATTAATATTGTAAAGGGCAAAAATTTTAGAACATGTTAAAGATTATTTAAATGATCTACCTGATAAAGGAGAAGATGAATGGACTAAAATAGACGAGGAAGGACATATTTCAACTTAATTTTTTGTTTAATTTACTGTATAAGGAGTTAAGAGTTTTTGATATTTGGAAGTTAATAATTTGTTAGCATATTTTAGTTTTGCATTTGTGTAAACTATATTATACCCTGTGTATGTTCTGGGAAGTCCAGGGAGGGGAAGGGATGTGGAGGAGGGGTGGGGGTGAGGGGGAGGGGGAGGGTTGGGGTTAGGGGGGAAGGGGGGGAAGAGAAAAATGCTTGTACTTTGTACTAATAAAACTTTTTGAATAAAAAAAGTATCTAAAACTGAAGTTACCAAGTAAAAAACTGGGTCCGAAGTTCATAGGGCCATTCCTAATAGTGAAAGTGATAAACCCTGCAACTGTTCAGCTTAGACTCCCACGCTTGCTAGGGAAAGTGCATCCAGTGTTCCATAGTAGCCTGTTAAAGCCGGCTGTAAGCTCTCAGCTAAGGCAACCCCCAAACCCATCACAGTACATCGAAAGACCCATTATGAGGTGAAAAAGATATTAGACTTGCGCATGCATTGGGGCCACTTGCAATACCTAGTTCATTGGAAGGAATACCCCCTCTCTGAAGCTACATGGGTTAGATTTGGGATGTGAAAGCCGACAGGTTGATTAAGCAGTTCCATGACAAACACCTCATAAGCCCAAAGGACCACCTGGTGGGGGAGGTTGATGGTGATGTAGATTAACCTCCCTTTGATTTTCTCTTGCAGGAGATCCCTCTCAACTGAGGGGGGAAGCCTGTCAGCCCTGAAGCCATTTTGGAAGCAAAGGGCTGCCACAGCAAAGCCGGGTGGAGCTGTGGGAACATGAGGGGGGAGATAGAGATAGCTGGGGGATGTGTAGCCAGAATAACATTCTTTTCCATGGTAGCCAAGAATGTTGGAGGGGCGTGAACAAAAGTCAGCCAGAGTTAGGACTGCAACCTGATTGGACCATGTGATGGACATGTGACCTGGGGACAAGAACTTTGGGTTTTGATTTGGGTGGGGAAAACCCTGGGTCATTCAGAGTCAGATTTTCACCAGCTGTGCCAATATGACATTCCTAATAAATTTATGCTTTGAGGAAACTCTAGGCCTCAGAGTTTTGATTGCTTTGGGTTTGTTACTTGGAACCCTGACACCTTAGTTATATGTCCCTCTTTCCATTTTCTATGCTTGTCCTTTTTGTCTTTCAGTTTGTCAGAGAGATCTTTGTGCAGCCATGATAGTTTCTTCTGGAATTTCTTGTTTTTCTTTTTTAGTGGTATTGCACTGGACTGGGCTTTTATGATTGCATTTTTCAAAGTTTCCCAGGCTTCTTGAATTGTTTTCCCCTTTAGGATTTCTATCCATGGAATCTTTCCTAGGGTCTCACTGATTTTGTTAAAAATCAGCTCTTTTTATTTTATTTTATTCAAAAAGTTTTATTAGTACAAAGTACAAACATTTTTTTTATTTTTCTCCCCCCTACCCCCCTAACCCTAACCCACCCACCCTCTCCCCTCTCCCCCCCGGACTTCCCAGAGAGAATACAGGACATAATATCAATAAAATAAAATTTAAATTAAATTAAAAATTCTTTTGATTTCCACCTTATTTTTTAAAACTTCAACTCCCAATTGTACCCTAATAAAAATTCATCCCTCCTTCTTTCATTCTTCTACCCTACACAACATTTCTTCCCAGTTAAATAACACTTAAATGAATATTACATAAGTAATAATTAAATATTAAATTTAAAAAAACCTTAAACTTATCATAAGGTTAACCACTATGTAAATAACATATATTACTATATATCAGATTGTTAACTTCAAAAAAAATTCTAAATCTCTAAAAAATATTAATAATATTAATAATAATAATAGTAAATATATATATATATATATAGAGAGAGAGAGAGAGAGAGAGAGAGAGAGAGAGAGAGAGAGAGAGAGAGAGAGAAAGAAAGAAAGAAAGAAAGAAAGAAAGAAAGAAAGAAAGAAAGAAAGAAAGAAAGAAAGAAAGAAAGAAAGAAAGAAAGAAAGCAAAGGAAAAAAAGAGAAATATGGTCTATCTTATAAATTCAACACTAACTCCAAACTTTGAATAAACCTTCCTCTCAAACAAATTTTTTGATCTAATTAAGATATTTTATAACTTAATAATTTTAAATAGAAATTCCAAATCTTTCTCAAAATTAAATAAAACTTAAATGAATATTACACAAGTGATAATTAAATATTAAATACAAAAATCTTAAGCTTCATCATAAAATCAACCACTATATTAGTAACATAATACTATTATATATCAAATTGTTAGCTTCAGAAAAATTCTAAATCTTTAAATAGTATTAATAATAATAGTAAAATAGAGAAAAAAGACAAAGAAAAAAAAGAAAAAATACAGGAAATAAAGAAAGAAAAATAAGGAAAGAAGGAAAAAGAAAAAATACAATCATATTAGCCACCATCCGTCCAACAAATTTCAACACTGCATCTTGTTATATCTTGATGGTTGCTTCTTTTGGTAACTTGATAGTTTTATATTTGTCAGCTCGCCTCCCATCTGACCCCGATCTTCCATCTCCTTTTCCACACTGTAGACATCTATCTGGTTCTGCCCATCACTTGGATTCTATAAAGCTGTTTCGGTTTGAACAGGAAGGAATAGCTTTCCCTCCTCCTCCTCTTTTATTTTCAAAAAACGTTCCTCTGGAATCTTGGATGTATCCGCCTTTAAAACGTCAACATAAAATTCAGTAGCTTTCTTTATTGAATTAAGCCGGTATCTTTTTCGCAAAAATTTCACCACGACTCCTGTTGGTGCTTCCCATTTATATTGTAAGTTTAATCTTTTAAATTCATCAATCAGAAAGGTATAATCTTTTCTGGCTTTAAGCATCTTAGAGGGAATTTCTTTCCATATCATTAGTTCCTGGCCATCCACCTGAAGGTTATTCTTAAACGTCGCCTGTGTGATTCTATTCTGCAAGGCTCTTGTAGTAAAGTATATTACAATGTCCCTTGGTAGGTGTTTTTGTTTTGCATACCAGGAGTTGATTCTATATATCTTATCAATTTGCGTGGCCAGTTCCTCTTTAGGCAATCCAGACACCTGCTCCAGAACATCCACCATCCTTCCTTTCAAATCATATGATCCTTCTTTCAACCCCCTCACCCTTATGGCAAATTCCATAGATCTGAATTGCATCATTAACACCTCTGTTTCAAAATTTGCAATGTCATTTTGTATTTTATCTATGTATTCCACCGAAGTTGTCAAAACTTGTTTATTTTCTTCAATACGATTTGCCAAAACTTCAATATTCAATATTTCAATACCTTTACATACCTCCAACACGTCGTTCCTAATTTGTTGGTCAACATTCTTCAAAGCAGCCTGCATTTTATTATCTATTTCATTGATTTTTAAGTTAAACTCCGCAATCAGTTCATTTTTCATAATCTTTAAGGTACTTATTAAACTTTCAGGTGTCAAAGACTGTGGGGGTGTTAACTCAGTGATAAGTTGCATTTTGGAATTATAAACAGAGGAGTGGTCAGTTCTTTTATTCAAAACAGTCTTTCCAAATTTTGAAGCCATTTTAGTATTTCCAGAGGAGAACAAAGAAAAAGCCAAGTCTCTAATTAAAATTCTTTTCCAATTCCAGCACCAGATAGTCTTTTAATTTTTGAAAATTATCAGTTGTTATTTTAATCCAAAATCAGGAGACAGAGAGAGAAAAGCCAATTTTAAAAATCAAAAGTTTTCATGAGAAAAAAAGCCACTAGCGAAACGAAAGTTACTTTCACTTCTCCTCCCACTTTCTCTGATCACCATATTGTTGCTTATTAACTGTTACTTTGTTTCTTTCTTTCCAAAGTGAAAGTCAGTAGTGGAGTTGAAGAAAAAAAATTCAATACTTGCCCATTTGAAAGCCTGTTTCTCTCTGTCTGCTTCTTTAATCCATTAAGTAGTTAAAATCCCTTTCAGGAAGCAGCGGTAGTCACGGCATCTTGCTCCGCAAAAGGCGGAGGTTTCCAAGTCCCTGGAGCAAGAGACAGGCTGGCTGGGGAGCCCTCCTTTCACGCCCCTGGCACTAGGGGGGCTCTACCCCACCTGTCAGGCTCTCATCTCTCCCCTTTGCCCGGGGCAGAGATTTCCAAGCCGCCAGACAGCTGTTTCTGGCAGCTTTTACAGGGAAATGGAAAGGCGCTCAACGAGGAGTGTCTGCGATGCCGCGAGCCAGAACCGGAAGCCAAAAAATCAGCTCTTTTAAAGTTTAAGGCACTGGTTGGATTATTTTCTGTTGCTTGTGTTTACATGATATTGACTTCCAGTATGACATGGTCACTTTCACCCTTTAGATCATGAATCAGAGTTTTCATTTCATTTATTTATTTATTTTGTCAAATTTATTTGCCGTCCTTCTCATAGTCCTCAGCAGCAGAATTAGCTCTGTGAGTTCAACCCCAGTACTTTTAATATTTGCAATATACTATATTGTGATTAATGTCAGAGTAAGTTTTAAAAGTCATTTAGACCAACTATCTATGATGGACAGGTATACATCATATTATAATAGATAAACATAATCTTTTTCCATTTTTTTTTTACTTAGGGAGGCTCAAGGTTTTGTAGAAAAATTTGAAGGTGCTTTGGGAAAGGGAAAAGGAAAAAAGTTATATGCATATAAAATGATGTTGACAAAGGTAAGTGATCAGCATTATGTATAAGATGTTTACACTATTGAAATTTAGAAGTCTGTACAACTTATATTAAAAGTGAAAATACTGACATGAGTTTCAAAACCTAAATGTTTGGCAGGCAGTAAATCTGAAATTAACTTGGATAGATGCATCTCTACCACTGCATTCCCTCATTCATTCTAAACACTTTAAAATCTACTCTCCTCCCCAACTTGTTAACAAAAGAAATGGCAATTGTGGGCAGAGTACAAAGAGTGTTAAGACTAAATAAAACAAAGAACAGGGGCATAACTGCAAGTTGTCCTCCCGCCCACCCCCATTTAATTATGTTGTTAATAAATATTTTTTTACCGGGAGCATGTTCTGTAAGAAAACAACCTTTTAAAAACTTTTGAATATTTCTGACAATCATTTCCCTGCCCTGAGATAAGGGAAAGGAGGAAATTATATTAATTTTTACAAACTGAATAAAACACATTAAGTAATATTTTCTTTAGCCCTCCATGTTCCTAATCACAATAAATATGTGAATTGGATGTGAGGCAAAAGCTGTTTCTTTTCCCAGTATTAGCAATAACATGGTGTGGGAAGTATACCCCGAAAGGACAGTGCCAGAAACCTCATAGCACCAGAAACCTCTGAAAAAGTGCCAAGAGATTCAAGCCAGCCCCTCCCCCTTTAAGAAAACCCCAGACAAAAGCACCACCTGAAAGGAACACTTAAGTAGAGCCATTAAGATAAGGAGAATCAGGCAAGAGGGTGGGGATGACATCATGGCGATATGACGCATCTCCACGGGGCTCCATGGGATTGCGCCGAAATTCGAACTGCAAGGCGGTTCTGATGGACCTAAATCACCTCGGAGGGGTGCTGAAGTAAGAGTGCACACTCCGCAATCTCCCTGATTGATCCAGAGAAGGCTCTCAATCTGGCAGGAAGAAAAGGACAGCCATTGCGTGCCTGACCGAAGCTGTGACAGCCACTGATGAAGAAAGTGTGAAAGACTGAGGAACAGTGTGAACGATCTGGGTGAGAGATTTCTAACTTCTGACTTCTATTGAGAAACGAGCCCCCTGGAAATTAGCCTGGGTGAAAGTGGGACCCTAAAAGGAATTGTTTTCTTTCCACCTCCAAAGAAAAGTGGCAAGCAAGCCTGAGAGCCATTTTTAAAACTGGAAGAAAGACAAGAGAACTTTTTAAAAGAATGAAAGAACTTGGAAACTAGGAAGCCAGACTAAAGACTTCAAATATAATATTGATTAACTTGGAAGCTTTTGAGGATTATAAAATTTGGATCTAGAGAACCTTTTTTGAAAAAAACTTGGATAGGATAATATAAAATAAAATAAAAGGAAGAAAAGGGAGAGAAACAGAGCAACAGTGACACCTACAGGCAGAAGGAAATGTTGAAAGGAATATAACCTTGAGAGGCTTAAGAAGATAAAGACTGGCTGTTAAAACAAAGAACACTTACATCAATAAGCTGTTTATGTTAGATAGCTAAGACAGAGAGTGAAACACTGAGACTTTTTAAAATAGTGTAGCTCTTGGAACTCAAGCGGAAGCTAAACAGATAAAGTGAACAGAAGCTGAGAACAGCAAAATATTTTCATTATCTTTTATTTTCTGCTCTGTGAACTCTCCCTCAGAAGACATAAGACAGTTGGTGGTTGAATTTTGGGGCATGGTGGGCCTATGTGGATTATAAATTTAACAAGGGAAGAAGAGTGTCAGCCTCCACGCTGCCTGCTTGCTTTGGTTGCCATAGAAAGGGGGGGAGGAGGGAAGGTTAGGTATTTGGGAGGTGGGAAAGCTGTTCTGGAGATGTCTCTTCATGTGTCTGATTAGGGGTTTAGGGAGGAAAGTTCTCATCACATACGGCCAGGCTGGATGGACATGTTTACAGCCTGCTCAAGGTCAATGGCTTCAGCAGACCAGATGTGGAAGCTCCACTTGGATGTGTGCCCACATGACATCTTGGAGCGCTGGGATTGGATGATTTGCCCGGGGGTTATGTGGGGAGGGATTTAGGATTATTTCTATATGCAATTTACGCACCTTTTGCCTCAGATCTTGCTTTCATTTTGTCGCTATCAGTTCTTGTCTAGTAAAAGTACTCTTCTCTATCGTCATGGAGTTGGGGTTTTTCTTTCCTGGATTTTGAACGCAAGCACACCTGACATTAAGCAAGATCTGCTTTATTAGTCAACCTGGAGAAAACTTCTACTGAGGGGACTAAGCAAAATATGTCTAGCCAAGGCAGCAACCAGGAGAACCAGGGAGCAGCTGGATCCATCCCTCCCCAGTCCTGTCGGGGTTGGGAGAAGTTGGAGTTTGTGAGCCACAAGTTGAAGTGAAGCCAGTGAGAGCCCAATGGTCATTGGGCGTGGGGCATCTGGACGCCCTGGAGGAAATTCCCTCTGGAGTAACTGCAGCCAGGTGCCGAAGAGGTGAGGCAGCCTGGCAGGAGGAGAACAAAGAAGACCTCCTGCTGACCCAAGCTTTGCATCTGCTGAAAGAAGCGCTGGAGAGTCAGAGAGGCCACAAAAGGTATGATTTGTTGGCAGGGAGGGAAGCCGAAGAATTTGGGGAAGAGTAAGGGACCTCAGCTGTTAAGTCTCAACAATAACGAGATGTGAGGCAAGGTTGTGACTTCAGCTCTTTAATAGCAAGCAGTAAGCAAACATCAGCAATGCATGGTCTGTGACAGGGATTTAAATAGGGAGCCCGGCATGTGGGCAGCCAATCAGGTTTCCTCTATTTAAATTCCCTGTCGGACTGGAGTGAAAACTTCTCCAGTCCTTCAATACAGTGGCGGGTTGCCGTCTTACTGCTGCCGGTGTGCTGCACGCGCATCTCCAAGTTTCAAGGGCGCGTGCACTCGCTACGTGCACATGCCCGCTCGCATGATTTTGCTTCTGCGCATGCACAGAAGCAAAATCGCGCCGCAATCTCGTGAGGGGATGCACGCGCATGCGAGATTTTGGCACGATTTTGCTTCCGCACATGCGTAAAAGCAAAATCGTCCAAAAATTAACAGAAAAAAATGGTGACACGCGCGGTGGACCAGCAGAGAGGGCTCCGGAGCGGTCGTGTGCAAATTGCGCAATTGGCCGCTCCCTACCGGAGTTGTGCATTGGGCAGCTCCGGCAGGAACCCACCTCTGCTTCAATACATTACATCCCTCCCCCTTTGGATTGATGTTAATCAGCATACATAGTCGTCGAGGTGCGTAGGACGTTTAGCAAGTCTATTTGACCTGCACAGTTCATTCGGGGCATTGGCCAGAGCTGGAGAGGATGTGTTTTCGCTCTCTGGCTCCATCTGTGGATTATTCTGGAACCCCTCATTTGCGATGTTGGATTTCTCTGGAGTGGGCTCTGCGTCGTCGCTGGAGGGTGCCTCCTGACTGCCAGATAAGTAATCCGGCTCCGGGAAACTAGTTGTAGCTGTGGGAAAAATAATGTTAGGACTTCCCAGTCAGCGTTTAATGGCTGGCATTCTCGTAGTTGGTCCACACGGCGCCGCCATGTTCCGCCATCCCCCAAAACTACTATATAAGACTTCAGGCCTGTTATTTCCAGGACCTTCCCCGGGAGCCACAATGGCCCTACTGCATGATTCCTTGCGTAAACAGGATCGTTTATTTTAAAGGTTTTTATTCGCGCTGTATTGAACGTCTCCCTGTTATTGCAATAACTTGGATGTAATCTGTCTAGAGTGGACTGGAGTTTCTGGCCCATTAGCAGCTCGGCAGGGCTTTTCCCTGTGACCATGCTCGGAGTTATGTGCTGTGTAGTTAATAACTTATCAATATGGGCCTGCCAGTCCCCTGGCTTAACCCTGCCCAGGGCCTCTTTTGTTGCCCTCACTGATCTTTCAGCCAATCCGTTGGAGCTCAGCTGAAATGGAGATACCAATGTGTGTTTTATCCCTAAGCTTGCTAAGAACCCCTCAAACGGTGTCGATGTCAACTGAGGCCCATTGTCTGACACCAATATGTCCAGTAACTCATGCATTGCAAATAACTTTCTCAGTGCTCGGATAACCGCTTCTGTTGTTGTGTTAGACATTAAAACTACTTCCAGCCATTTTGAGTAAGCATCTACTATTATTAGAAATGTTTGCCCGTGAAATGGACCCGCGAAATCCAAATGTACTTGTGACCAAGGGGCCCTGGGCTGTTCCCATTCAAGGGTTGGGGATTTTGGAGGTAAAGCCCTGGATTCCTGGCACAGAGTACACCCTGCAACCCAGCCCTCTATGTGTTTGCCCATATTGGGCCACCACACATAACTCCGTGCCAGTGCCTTCATCCTCATGATCCCTGGGTGCTCCTCGTGTAGAGCCCTTAGTATATCCTCTCGTAGCGACAGAGGAGCAAGGACCCTGTCACCCCACAATAGGCACCCCTCTTGTACTGCCATTTCATGTTGTCGTGTTGCATAGGGTTGGAGGCTGGGTTTTATCGGCCCTTGTGGCCACCCCCTCTTCACCTAGTTCATAATGGTGCAGAGCTCGGCTTCTCTGGCTGTTTCAGCAGCAATGTCTCTTGCTGTTATTAGTCCTGGATAAGCAATGTCTTTTTTTTTAATTTTTTCTAAAAAAAATTTAATTTTTATTAAACACACACAAAAATACAACATAAAACAATACACACATAAAACATACAGTTAGGATTATTCTATCCCCCTCTATAGAATAAGATTTCATCGGATAACATTTTTTTAATATTATCCGTGCGTAAAAATATTTACCTTTCTATTTATTTACTTGGTCTTTACATATATGGCATGTTCTTATTTCTACTAATCATTGACTTTGTTCCATAAAATATAGTAAATTAATAATTGACCCTTGTTTTTGTTTTACTAATATAATTTCATTAAATCTTTTTTGAAATAATAAAGATGAGATTGTTATAGTAAGATTTGTTACCTATTTCTTAACTACTTTAGTAGTTATTATTGTACTTGTTCACATGTATTTTTCTAGAATACCATTTTCAATTTATATTTGTTATAATAAGATATAAAAGTCATAATAAAAAGAAAACCCTATTATAAGTAAAAATCAATAATTCATTAACTTGAAAGTTCCTTTTGTGAGTCTTTGGTTCTTCTACTTCCAGACCATTGCTCAGTTGATTGATTGTTCTTTCTCACCAAAATAAAAGTCTTATTTGTTCTGTTTCTTTCTTCTCTTGATGGTTCTTTCAAAATAAGGTCCATAATAAAGTATAAAATAGTATCATAGTCAAACAGGAAAGTCTATTATAAGTACTCTATTATAATTCTGGTATATAGAGACTTAATTTCTTAATATAAATGTAATTCTAAATAATTATAGTTAAACACTTCGGGTGATATTTATCAATCATTTCACTATATCCAAGCTCTAGACAATCATTAGACTATATAATATCAACAATTCTTTAACCATTATTGTACTCTTAACACTCTACCTTTTGCGCCTTCTTGTTCTTCCTGTCTCTTTTTTTACCTCTTTCTTCCTCTCTTTCTTCTACCTGATCTTCTCCTTCCTGACTACTACACTCTATTTCACCTCTGCCATCTCTATTCTCATATTCCTCCTCTAATTCACAATACTGATTAAAAAACTCTTGAGCTTTTTCAATCGATACGATTTTAAATTTTTTATCTTGCCAGGTTATTAACAATCCTTCTGGCATCAACCATCTAAACATAGTTTTATTTTTTATTAGATAGTTTGTTAGGAATTGATACTGCTTTC
This sequence comes from Diadophis punctatus similis, assembly GCA_023053685.1. Lineage (NCBI taxonomy): Eukaryota > Metazoa > Chordata > Lepidosauria > Squamata > Dipsadidae > Diadophis > Diadophis punctatus. Next base: position 29,088,215 of record JALIGW010000008.1, on the reverse strand, counting down.
TACTATTCCTTATTCTATGGGGAACCTGTTTTAGTACTATAATTTCTTTACCTTTAAACAATATATCTTCATTTCTTGTCAACTTGTATATATCATCCCTAACTACCCTCTTTGCAAATTTAATATGCACCTCTCTCGGGAGGTGATGTCTTTTTACATAATTAGTGTGTACTCGATACACCTCGTCAATCTCGTTTCTCATCTCTTGTACATCTAGTTAAAGGATTTCCGCCAAACTTTCCGCCATTTTTTCTCCTATATTCTCTCCTTTCTCCTCTGTAATATTCTGAAATCTAAGATAATAAGTGGTGTGGTCCATCTCAAGATGAGCAATGGCATCTTCCAAATTCCTAACAATCAAGGCGTTTTCCCCCTCCATCTTCTCTACTTTTTGGTCCACCTGGTCTACTTTGAATTCTACTGTTTTTATCCTTTGGTCATTTTCTACTAGTTTTTGCTGAATATTTTCAATCCTATCATCAATACTATTTACCTTCTCTTTTACCTCTACCATTTCTATTTTAATTTCTTCATAATGTTTTTTTTTGCTTCTTCCCTATTGTTCTCTATTGCATTTTGAGTTTTCATCACTGATTCTTGGACTAACATAAGTGTCTCTTGTATAGATTGTAAACTGGTAGTTGACCCTGAATTTTCTTTTGTTAACATACTTTCAGTAACTCTTTGTTGCATTAGTGAGGGTGTAGTTGTTATAGTGGGGATTGATACCTGTTTTCTAGCTACTTTAGTCGTTACTAATGTGCTTGTCATATTAAATGATTCACATATATTTTTCCACAATGACATATAAAACGTTCTTCCCCTTATATATTACGATATATAGTACAAAGATTATTTATCCCGCCTATCTATATCTCAATTTTATCACCGGTTTATAGAACCCCAAAATATCCCCTATGATAAGATTTTCATAACCTTACTTACAATCAATTTTATATTAGTATGAATATAATTCAATTTGTAATTGATATAATAAATTATAAATTATAAAATACCATCTTAAACAAAAAGAGAAATCTATGAATAATCTATTTATAAATATAGTATAGGAAACAGTGATTTCTTAATACAAATATTATATATATATAAATAAATATAATTTGATAGTTAAATACTTCCAACAATATTTATCAATCCATTCACTATATCCTTCCTCTAGACAATAATTACTTATAGTATTATTAATTCATCAATTAAGAAATTCTTTTCATAAGTTATACTCTATGTGTAAATATGATGTAGACAGAACTAATTTCTTAATATAAATATAACCATTAATAGTTAGTTAAATACCTCAAAGAATATTTATCAATCAATATCAATGTATAGTTATTATAGTAAAACATTGAGTACTATCGTGGTCAAAAAGAGAGATCTATAATGTATAATCTATTATAAATATAATATAGAAAGAGCTAATTTCCTGATACAAATATAACTATAAATAAATATACAGAATTAAATATTTAAGTATTTCAAACAGTATTTTTCAGTCAGTTCGCTATATCTTTCCTCTGAGAGTAGTTAAAGTCTATCTTTAAGTTTTTCCTTCTCCACAAAGTAAAAGCTTTATTGTTCTGGGTTTTTCTTCTTTTAATAGTTCTTACCAAGTAAAAGCCTTACTTTTAAATCCAGTATAGTTTTTGTCTCTTACCATTCCTTTAAGAGTTTGTTGTATGGTGCTCTGACAATGGCTACCGAGAGTCTTCCAATTATCACTCTCTCTCTGTTTCTTCGTATTACTTTTCCCCAACAAAGACAAAGGAAACTCCCAAAGCAAATAGCCAGGTATCTTTAAATTTTACCTTCTCCACAGAATGAAAATTTTATTGTTCTGGGTCTTTTTTCTCTTAGTGGTTTCTTCAAATTAAATCAGTATAGTTTTTGTCTCTCACTGCTCCTTAAGAGTTTGTTGTATGTTATTCTGGTAATGGCTGCTGATTGTCTGTTAGTATTTCTTCATATTGCTTTTCTTCCACAAAGATGAAGGAAGCTCAAGGCAAACAGCCAGGTATTTTAGCTTTTTAAATGGGGTTGATTTAAAGTTCTTTTCATTAGTTATTCTCAGCAAATTTTACAGTTTCTGAATATGCTCAGCCAATCTTTCGCTCCTCTTCTTTTGCACTATAATTCCATGGCTCGGTTTTTCCTTCTCACCAAGATAACAATCATTATTATTCTGGTTCTTTCTTCTCTTAATAATTCTTTCAAGATAAACTCCTTATTTGTAAGTCAATAGTAATTTTTATATCTCACTGTATCTTTAAGAGTTCATTTTGTAAAATTCTAGTAGTGGCTACCGGAGTCCCTCGGGAGTTGGGTGGCATATAAGAAAACCAAAATAAATAAATAAATAAATAAATAAATAAATAAATAAATAAATAAATAAATAGATAGATAGATAGATAGATAGATAGATAGATAGATAGATAGATAGATAGATAGATAGATAGATAGATAGATAGATAGATAGATAGATAGATAGATAGATAGATAGATAGATAGATAGATAGATAGATAGATAGATAGATAAATAAATAAATAAATAAATAAATAAATAAATAAATAAATAAATAAATAAATAAATGTCTGTTAGATTCACGATCTCTCTATTTCTTCATGTTAATTTTCTCCATTAGAGACAAAACAAAAAAAAGTCACAGGGTAAAGAGCCAAGCATTTTAAATTTTCAATAAGATAAATCTTTTTATCATTTATTTCCACTTTTCGTTTCGGAGCTTGAATCCTCTCGCCAAACAAACCTCTTTTTTCCCCCTCTCAGTCACTTTTATCGTGACTCTCCAAAGTTTCGTGGCATTTTGTTTCAGTTCCTCCTTCATGGTCGCCGCTTAATCCATCAATTTAAGTTGAGCTCTCTCGATCTAATAATCAAGTACAGCTAATTTTCGGATAATCTTTCACTTCTCCGATTTGGCTTATTTCTCACTCTTCTCCTTCCTTCTGTGTGGTCGTCGCTGCTATGGCCGGCTCAAATGCCAGCTACTTTTCATATCGGGGTTGAGGGGTTTGTCCTTGTCCTACAAGGCAATTGCGGGTTGCCTCTTGGACACCGGCTCTTCCCCTCTCCAGCGTTCGGTCCCTACGAGTCCGAACGTGCCATGAAGGCACCCCTGATAAGAAAATAAAAGCTTCGGGAACAGAGCCTTGTTCCCTAGCTTCCTTACACAGTGACGTCACCACTGGAAGTCAGCAATGTCTATTAATAGAATTGAGATGCCCGGAGTGGGGTCGTCCACTAGGTCCGGCACAGGGCAGCAGCTTAATGCGTCCGCATTGCCCATGTCCTTGCCAGGTCGATATTTCAATGAATACGAATAAGTGGAAAGAAAAAGGGACCATCTCAGCATTCAAGGAGGCGTTGCGTCCGGCGTGACCTTGTCCGCTGCCAGTAGCCCTAACAAGGGCTGGTGATCAGTGACCAGCTCAAAATGCCTCCCGTATAGGTATTCATGGAAATGCTTAACTCCTGCAACTAAGGCTAGGGCTTCCCGATCGATGTGACCATAGTTCCTCTCTGTGCTTGAAAGAGTTCTGGAGAAATAAGCAATGGGGGCTTCTCGGCCATCTGGAAGTCTGTGACTGAGCACTGCCCCCACCCAAAAGGCAATGCATCACACACCAACACCACAGGCAGAGTTTCACTAAATTGAATCAGAAGACTATCTTGCACAAGGAGGTTTTTAACAGCTTCAAACGCCTGTCTTTGTGCTGCTCCCCAAACCCAAGAAGCGTTTTTCCCCAGCAATTTGTGCAATGGCTCAGCAACGGTCGTTTTATTTTTCAGGAACATGCTGTAGAAATTCAGTAATTCTAAAAATGCCTTCAGCTCAGTCTTGTTGGTGGGCATCCAAGCCTCTCTAATGGCCCTAAGCTTACTTTTGGTCGGGTGTAACCCCGAACCATCAATTCAGTACCCCAAAAATTCTACCTCTGACACCCCTATCTGGCACTTGCTGGCTTTTGCTCTCAACCCTGCAGCTCTGAACCACGAGAGTACCTCTCGCAATCTCTCTCTCAATTGGTTTTTGTCCTTTGCGGTTATGAGTACATCATCAAAATATGGAACAACCCCTGGAACTTTATTCAATACTCATTCCATTGTTCCCTGAAAAATTCCTGGGGCTACACTCACGCTGAATTGTAACCTATTGCATTTAAAAGCTCTGCAGTGGGTCACTATTGTTTGAGCTTCTGCGGTCTCACGATCAACCGGGAGTTGCTGGTACGCTTGCGCGAGATCTAGTTTGGCAAAAATGGCGCCCGGGCCTAGCATGTGCAATAGCTGCTGTACTATTGGCACCGGGTATGCACTCTGTTGTAATGCTTTGTTTAATGTGCATTTATAGTCAGCGCATAAGTGTATAGACCGATCGCTTTTTAAAATTGACACAATGGGGGTTTCCCATTTTGCATGATCTACAGATTCTAAAATTCCCTGGGCAATTAATCTATCTAATTATTTATATATCAGTGGTTTTAAGGCTAGGGGAACCTTCCATGGCCTTAATCTAATGGGTTGAATCATGGGGTCTAAGCTAAAAGAAATGGGGGTGCCCATGTACTTGCCCAGTGTTGGATCAAACGCGTCTTGGTATTCCTGCAGCTGGTCATCACAGCCATCCATGATCGTAGCATTTATGGCTTTCTCATCTCGGGTCAACTTGATCCGTAGCGTTTTGCACCACTCGCGCCCCAGTAGGCTAGGAATGTGGTCTCGGGCAATCGTCAGGGGTAGACTTGCTTCCTGATCTTTGTATTTCACCCGAACCCTTTTTGTTCCCATCACTGGAATTTGGTTCCCTTGGCAATCTACTATCTTTATTCTCTGCCATCTCAGTTGTTCCGGAGTCAGGCTTGGCATGGCTCTCTTTGCTGTCTCCCAGGACACTATTGTAATCGATGAGCCGGTGTCTATTTGCAATTTGCAAGGTGATTCTTCTATGGACAGGGTGATGCAAATAGGTGGGTTTTCATCCCCCACTACTTGGTTTACTCGAATGTAGTTTACCTCCAGAAATGTAGCAAACGTGCTGGAACGCCTCTGCTGGCCTCTGGCCTCTCTCCTTGAATCATTATGATGAAAACCTCGGCTTGGCCCTCTGAAAGGAGTACGCTGCACCTTGCAGTCTCTTGTTATGTGGCCAAATTTTCCACATTTGTGGCACACCATGTCCCGGAAATGGCATGACGCTCAGGGGTGTTGTCCCCCGCAACTGGGGCAAGGTGCTAGCTTCCGACCTGGTCGTTGGTCCAGTCGGAAAACTTCCTCTTCCCCCTCATCAGCTGTCTCCCTGGGGCTTTGAATGTGGGTCTCGTTTACCTCAGGAGTTACCTTAGCTTGGGCTGGTGGAGTTTTCTTTCACAGCTCTTCAGCAGCCTTGTCAGAGGTTTCAGCTGCTGTGGCCTCCTTTAAAGCCGCGTGTAACATTATGCCATCATCTTTAGCTAGTAATCTTTTTTGTAGTGCTGTCTCGAACTCCCCGCACCAGCTGATCCAGCAGTACCTCATCTAGATTTGGGAATCTGCAGTGGACTGCTATTTTTTTTAAAGCAGTCATATAGTTGTTGATGCTTTCGTGCTCCTGCTGTAAACGTTCATAGAACTGGTAGCAGCTCACAAGTTTTGGCAGTGCAGGATCGTAATGTTTTTTCAGCACCTCCTGTAATCTTGTCCATGTGATCGCTTCTATTGTTTCTGGTTCCAGTAGTGCTACAGCCATATCAAAAACGTCTGGTCCACAATGGGTCAGGAACATGTCTCTTCTCCTGCTGTCCGAGAGCGTGGCCAGGTCATTTGCTCCCAGAAAACAACAGAATCTTTTAAAATAATTTTCCCAAGTCTCTCTCCCTTGGTTAAATGGTGACAGCGGGTGGTAAGACGATGCCATTCAGCTTCCTAGAATCCAGCCCTTTGTTCGAATTCAAAATTGGCGCCTCGTGGTTCGCTCCTTCCGGCCGGGCTGGATGCTTCTCTTTGTTCTTTGTGGCTATCAGCATCCCACCTTCGTCACCAGATGTTAAGTCTCAACAATAACGAGACGTGAGGTGAGGTTGTGACTTCAGCTCTTTAATAGCAGGCAGTAAGCAAACATCAGCAATGCATGGTCTGTGACAGGGATTTAAATAGGGAGCCCGGCAGGTGGGCAGCCGATCAGGTTTCCTCTATTTAAATTCCCTGTCGGACTGGAGTGAAAACTTCTCCAGTCCTTCAATACATTACATCAGCCACACCTGAAATGCCCCGAGAACCCAGCCAGACCCAGCAGGGGCAGCAGGAACACAAGCAGTGGCAGCAACCCAAGCCCCCCCAGCAAGGGGGTGATCCCCCAGAGGCGTCAGATTCCAAAGATTCCTCCTCTGGAGTAAAATACGGTGGGGATCCCAAGGCTTTGGGGTTTCTCCTGACCGAAGTTTGGAATCATATGCAAGAATATAGGGAGGATTTCCCCACAGAAACAGCTAAAGTTAGGTGCATCATCATGGCCCTGGAAGGGACCACGGCTGAGTGGATGGTGGGCCTCCATAATGAGGATAACCCAGTGATGAGGAATTATGATGTGTTTATGGCCGCCCTCTGAGTGTGTTTTGATGACCCCCTGACTGAACGTAAAGCTAGAACCAGGATGAAAACCCTGACCCAAGGGAGGAGATTGGTGGCTGAATACATTTCGCCAGCTGGTGGTCCATATGCGTGGGTGGTCAGCCAAGGCCCTGATGGACTGCTATAAGGACGGCCTCAATGAGGACGTCTACCAAGGCTGTTGTTCTCGAGGAGCCCCCAGAGACCTGCAGCATTGGTATGTGATGGCGGCTGAGGTGGAGATTGACTAGGCCAGAGATCAGTACAGAGGAGGTCGCAGCTGGAGCAAGCCTTCCCCTTCCACGCCGAAAGAGGCCCCTACGATTGCGAGAGGGGGGTCAGGATCGAAGCCCAGATCATCAGCCTGCTTCAGATGTGGAAAAGAGGGGCACCGAGCGGCTGAGTGTTTTGCCAAACCTGTCCCTACGATGACCCCTGCTGGAGGAAAAAAGGTTGACAAGCCAGCAGCAAAAAACCGCGAAACGGCGTTGAAAGGCATAGAAGTCGTTGAGTTGGCCTCTCCAGGCCTGGAGGAGCTGGGAGCTCCGATCACCCCAGGGGACAGCGACAGCGAATCTGATGACAACCCCCTGGTAAGTCAGCACGCAGGGCCCCTGACTATCCCAGTAGAACTAAGGGCACCATCATCTAGTGCCCAGGGGAAGATACTGGCCCTTTTAGACTCTGGGTGTACTAGATGTGTAATCAGCCCAGAGGTGGTGAAAAAAATGGGATTGAGACTGATATCTATGAAAGTGCCCATTGCCTTCTGCCAGTTGGATGGGTCAGTAGCAGGGCTGGGTTCCTCTCAGTTCGGACCAGTTTGTGTGCACCGGTAGTGGCCCACTGGTGATGTCACAATGATGTCAACGAGCCAGGTAGGTCGGTGCCAGTCCATAGGTGCCGCCATCTTTTTTAAAAATATTTTTAAAATTTTTTTTGAATTTTTTTAAAAAAATTCTGCGCATGTGCAGCAGCCAAGTTTTCAGCACTGCGCATGTGCTGCCTCCCTACCTGCCATTCACTCACTCACCCTGCCCTTGTCCCGCCTGCCTACCCACCTGCCGCTCGCTCGCTCGCCTCGCCTCTGAGACCACGCAGTCCTGAGCGGGAAGCTTGAAGGAGTTACTGCTGCCTCGAGGTAAGGCTGCAGGCACAGACGGTAGGGAGATGGGAAGAAACTACCAAGAGCAGCGGTGTACTTCTCTGTCTGCTGGAGCCCGGGAATGGGTGAGGCCTTCCATGCACCCATCCCTGGGCTCGAGTAGCCGGGGAAGCCGATCGCCGCTGGGAGGAAATCTCCGTGGGTGCGAAAATGGCGGGCAGGGGGTAATTACAAAGAGTGGTGGTGTGCTTCTCTGTCGGCTGGAGTCCGGGAATGGGGGAGGCCTTCCTGCACCCATCCCCGGGCTCAGCGGGGGAAAAGCCACCTGTTCGGCACCTGGCGCATCTGTTTCCTCACTGGTTTTGATCCTTTCTCCCTCCCTCCCTCCCTTCCTGCCCGTCTGCTCGCCCTAGGATCTTCTGCCCAATTGGGCCAGCTCCACAGTTGAGTTCCAGGAAGAATGATTAGGGGAGACATGATAGCAGTGTTCCAATATCTCAGAGGTTGCCACAAAGAAGAGGGAGTCAGACTTTTCTCCGAAGCAGCTGAGGGTAGAACAAGAAGCAATGGGTGGAAACTAAACAAGGAGAGAAGCAACTTAGAACTAAGGAGAAATTTCCTGACAATTAGAACAATTAATCAGTGGAACAGCTTGCCCCAGAAGTTGTGAATGCTCTAACACTGGAAGTTTTTAAGAAGATGTTGGATAACCATTTGTCTGAAGTAGTGTAGGGTTTCCTGCCTAAGCAGGGGGTTGGACTAGAAGACCTCCAAGGTCCCTTCCAACTCTGTTACTATTAATTAATCAAGATCTTTGTACTGATCCCCTGAGGACTGGGGATCAAAGATCAAGATTAGGTAAATATACATCCAGACGTCCTCATCCTCTCCCACGCACCCCTGCCCCTCCGGCCCATCTGTTGGGGGAAATGGGCGCAGCGCATCTCTAACCGGCCGCTTTGCCAGTTGAGTCTCCCTCCCCGATCCCATTGTTGGGATGCTCCGATCTTGCTGCTGGGAGGACAGTGGCGGCACCGTCGAGCAGCTACCGAGGCAGCAGGCGTCCCATAGCCCTTTCTCCGGGAGACCGGTTCCTCCTGTTCAGCTCTCGAATCCGCACTCTCCCCTCCCCAAGCCCTTCTCATCCTTGAGATCAATGGGGTTTCCTCTCCAAAAATGGAGGGGAGGGACGGGGAAAGAGAAGGAATGACCCCTAAGGGAAACTTGCAGGGAAAGTACCGCGGCGTGCGTTAGGCTTGGCCTTTGCCGTTCGCCAGCAAGGGGGTTGGGGGGGAGAAAAGATGCAATGAGTGAGCGCCGATCCAAGCCTGCCGCTCTCTTTGGAAGGCGCCCATTTCCAGAAGTTCATCCCTTGAGATTAGTCTCACATGCTTCGGCCTTTTTGGGTGGTTTTCCTGGTTGGCAGAACTACAGTCACTCACAGCCAGGCGGATTTGCTCCTTGAAATGCCGCCTGATGTTGAAGGTGCCCCAGAAGGAGAACACAAAGACCTGTCCGGGTTTCTTTCAAGCTGTTTGAATGCTCGCTGGGAGAAGGCGGGAACTCTTCCTTTCCCTGGCCAAAGGGGGTTGCCGATTTTCTAGCCAAGCACCCCCACATTCTGCCCACTTGTCTATGAGAGGGTGTGAAGCAGGAGGCCAGACCCTAAAAATCTGGGAGCAAGCATGGTCTTTTGAAATATCTGCAAGGGACTTCCAAATGTATACAAAGCGGGGTTACGTTGCCAAGAGTGCTGGTGTGTGCATTTGTTATTTGCGGGGTCTGGGTTTGCAAAGGGTTAAGGTGGGAATTGCTCTGATTTCGGCACGCTTATTTAGACAGTCCTACATTTTAAGCCCACTTACAGATCTGCCTTGATCTTGTTTTCCGGTGGGAGGACTGGGAGTCTATTGAGAATTTTATTTTATTTTTTGCAATAAGAGGGCCAGTGCTTGGTTTAACTCAGAGTCTTCGCTCAGCTGAGGCTTTTCTTGCCACCCGTACCCGCCCCCAGTCCCCGGGCTCACCTGGCTGGCTAAGCTGCCTCGGCTCCATGCCAGGCGATCCTAGCTAGCTGGGTGTCCCTGTGTGCCTCCAGTCCAGCTTTCCTTTCAGCCGGACTCTGGAGCGTCTATTCGCCTGCTGCATCATCGGAGATTAATTGATTCTGCCTACTGGTAAGTGGCTGGGTTTTTTTTCTTTATACTTTTAATGGTTTTTTTAAAATGATATTTTATTGTTAATTTTTTTCAGGGCATTTTGTTGTTTTTAGGAAATGTCTTTTTTTAAAAAAATATTGTTTTTAGGAAATGTTTGTTTGTAATGAGATTTTGGTTAACAGAGTTGGAAGGGACCTTGTAGGTCATCTAGTCCAACCCCCTGCTCAAGCACGAGACCCTACACCATTTCTGATTATTTTGTGTGTTTCTGTGTGATAACTAGCTTTTGAAGTAACTGCTTGCAGCAATCACCTTTTATGTGACTCCATTGCTGCTTTCATATGTTCATCTGTGTGTGACTGTTAAGTGCAGGTCCTTGAGTTAGCTTAGTGGCTGTTCAAAGTTACAATGGCAGTGAAAAAAAGTGACTTATGACCATTTTGCACACTTAATGACCATTCCAGCAACCCCAGGATCATGTGATCAAAATTCAGACACTTGGTCACATGGCCGGCAAGCCACTCCCACCTGGTCACATGGCCAGCAAGCCACTCCCACCCGGTCATATGGCCATCAAGCCACACCCACAAAATAAGCCATGCCCACAGAGTGGTCGTAAAAAAATTTGGAACCCACCCCTGGTCAGTAGCTGGGGGGCACCCATTTTGTGACTGAACCAGTTGAAATGAGGATGGGGGACCACTGAGAGACTCTATTTTACCGTGGCCCCAGGAATGGAACGACCCCTTATACTTGGGCTACCCTGGCTCTGAAAAGGGAACCCTAAGGTGAATTGGAGAACGGGGCTATTGTGCATCCGCAATAACCAGCAGGGAGAACCCTTCCAAGGGCACGAGGCCACAGAGGAGCAGGCAGCAATAGGGGCTGAACGCATGGCAGGAGAGGAGAAAATACCTAAGGAATATTGGGACCTTAAGGGGGCCTTCAGCGAGGGGGTGTCAGATGTGCTCCCACCCCATCGGCCCACGGACTGCAGCACAGAGATCCTGCCAGGGGTGAAACTCCCTAAACCTAAAATTTACTCTATGACCCCTCACAAGCTTGAGGAGCTGCGAAATTTCATTGACAAAAATCTGAAACAAGGTTTCATCCAACCTGCTAGGCTACTGGTGGCTGCCCTGGTGCTCTTCCGAGAGAAGAAAGATGGCTCTCTTCGCTTATGTATTGACTATAAGAACTTAAATGCCATTTGCATTGAAAATGTTTACCCCCTGCCCCTTATGAAGGACATACTAGCCCATCTAGCCAAGGGAAAGATTTTCACTAAACTTAAGAGAGGCCTACTACCGAATCCGAATTAAAGAAGGAGATGAGTGGAAAACTGCTTTCAACTGCCCTCTAGGTTGTTTCCAGTTTCAGCTGCTCCCCTTTGGTCTACAGGGGGCACCAGCGGTGTTCATGCAACTGATTAACGAGGTGCTCCATGAGCACCTTTACAAGGGGGTCTTGGTTTATCTTGATGACATTCTCATTTACTCAGAGACGATGGACGAACACATGAGACTGGTGTGATCAGTCTTGAAAAAGCTCATGGCGGCTGAGCTGTATGCTAAATTGTCAAAATGCGAGTTTCACCAGCATAAAATTGACTACTTCCTAAGGAGAGAGGAACATACTATCAACAATGGTGGACCTGCCCCAAAGCTAGAAATTTTTGGAATAAAATTAGAGTCTGGCTAGGAGAAATATTACAGAAAGAAATTGCCCTAAAGCCCAAAATATTTCTACTGGGGATACTGCGCACAAGATACACAAAAGAAGAAAGATACCTAATTTTACATATAACTACAGCAGCTAGATTAACCTATGCCCAGAATTGGAAATCAGAACACGTACCTACCTCCTTGATGGTGCTTAGAAAAATACTCGATTGTGCAGAAATGTACAAACTGACAATGGAGATTCGTGGAAAAGACGACACAGACTTTTACGAAATATGGAATAAGACGTACAATTGGATTAAACAGAATCCAAAATTAAAAATTTGGCTATAAGGATGAAGATGTATTGAGAAATATCCATAAATGTTCATAACCCTTCTTTATAAGTTGAAAACAAACTACGGATGATATTCACGGACAAGTATGATATGGAGAATTTTAAATGTACATATAGTTATAGATATGAAACAAATATCTTGATAACGCTGTAAAAGTATTGGATTATTTCTTGTTGTTGTTTGTATATATTTGTGTTTGTGTTAGTTGCGTGTGTGTTTTGTTTGTGGTCTTTTTAAATGTAAAAATTTAATAAAGATTATTTTTACAAAAAAAATTGACTACTTGGGTTACCACATATTGCATGAGGGCATGGAAATGGATCCTGAGAAGGTGCGGGCAATTGTGGAGTGGGCGGCCCTACGCACCCGTAAACAACTACAGAGTTTCCTAGGCTTTGCCAACTTTTACCGGCAGTTCATCCCCTCTTTTGCCCAGATTGCACTTTCAATTACAAATCTTATCTAGTAAAAGTATTCTTCTCTATCATTATGGAGTTGGGGTTTTTCTTTCCTGGATTTTGAATGGAAACACACCTGACAAAGAGAATACTTTTTGAAGAACAAATGAATTAACAACTTAATAACTTTTGGATTACAATTTATATCTTCCTTCTCCTCTTGGATTACAAGTAACTGTTTTAATTCTTCTTCATTGTGGATTATAACTGCACTCCTCTGGGATAAATATAGTTTTTTTTAATTTCCTTCCAATCTTCTAATAGTGTTCCCCTAACATGGTGTCTCTGAAAGTATTTATGTGCTTTTTGTTTCTCCTGCCAAACAAAATTATGCCACCCTGTTTGCAAGTCATGTCCTTCTCCATAGTGGGTGGAGCTAACCTCCAAGGATGGGTTGACACTGCCCTCTAGCCAATCAGGACTGAGTCTGAAATAATAAAAGCCGTCCCTGTGCCTCGATATCCCCTCTTCGACTCAGTCCTTAGCCATAAAAGGGACACGTGCCTTCTGCTCCCGTCCTTGAAGGTTCTCCAGTCATCCACTTTATCTGAGGTGAATTCTTCGCGTCGATGAAAATTAACTGCAGTGAGTTCCTCCCCAGTGACAGCTGTCTCGACTCCTGGGTTAAGAGTGGCTAAGGGCTTTGGCCCAGCCATTTGCCAGGCCTCCAGCTGATGAATTTAATATTTAAGAGCTTTGCTCTCCCATTCCAGCTGTTTGAGGTGTATTAATATAGCCCTTTGCCTTAAATTGGCACTTGTAAAACTGCTCAGTCCTGCTATACTTCAAAGGCTACTAACCGCTTACAGGGAGAGATGATTCTGTTCGTGAGGACTTCAAGCTGCAGAAGTCGAGCGCTTGCGCGGCCGCTGTTCCTCTCCCTCCAGCTGGGGCTTTTGTCCCGATAACCGGGCCGGCACTTTTAACTCCTGCAGAGAAAGCATGATGATAGAGCAGTTTCTGGGTGCACAACTCCCTGACAGTAGCCTTATCTGCCTATCGTCCGGCCGTTCCGTCACCCGTTGCCACCCCCTGAGATATTTGACAGTTGCTCCGACATCCATCTTGGCAGCATCACATCAGTGAAGCCCTGACTTCTCCCAATAGCGGCGGCCGTTTTGAATGCTCACATGGTGACTTACTCGCTTGGGGCATTAGTTTTTACGGCGGCAGTTATAGCCTCTGCTCCCCCCCTTCAGGTTAACTGTGGCGGCGGGAAGAAGAGGATCGGTGTCCTGCTGGCACATAATCTTCTGGTTGCAGCTTCCGACGCAGCTCTGCTGCCCAGCACATGTATGGAGCCGCCCTTTGCTGCTAATTGCCAGCACCAGCTCACTGCCTTGTCCTTCCTAACCACGAGCCTCCTCGACTCGCCTTAAAGCTACCATCTGGTCTCGAGACCTCGATCTGTCAGACTGCAATGGTACTGGCCTTCACGCTCGGTGCACAAGCCACTTCTTCGCGGTTGCCAGCTCCCACGGCCCAAGGCTTCACCTGCCGCCCCCCTCATATTTACTCCTATGCTGAGCTCTCACTTCTGCCACTCCTGGCTGACATGGGCCCTTGGTGCTCCCTCGCCTGTGAAGGGCCTGGAGCACGTACAGTGATAAGGCCACACAAGGTCTAAAACTCAGAGGGTACTAGGTGACATGGCACCCTGCAAGGGTTTGAGAGGCTCGGGATCTGCGGGCCATGGCCACAGGCACGCTTTGAGCCGAGAGGGACCATTTTCTATCTGCCGGCGATTCCATTGAGCAGGGCTATCTCTATGCTATGGTCTGCCTTCTGCATTAAGGACGTAGCGCATGCTCCCTACAAGCTATCCAGCTCAGGGTTTTCCCCTCAATTGATTTGAACTGTGTCGGAGGCCTGATAGTGGCCCTGTTGCCATCGGCACCGCTTCTCCTAGCCGCGCCACAGCTGAGTGCTAATTAGGGCTCCCGTGTGCCGTGCGCAGTCGCACTCCAGAGATTGCCTGGCCAAACAGCACACTGGGCCCATAGCGGTGCCTTTACATGCAACACATCAGTGGCAAGGTGGCCTGCTTTTCGCTCCGACCATTTGAAAGGGCTCCATGGAGAGAAAGGCAATCTCCCCTGATAGCGAGAGGAAACCCCGGGATCCGACTACAAAAGAGATCAGCTCCATTGAGCAGATCCGGTGGCGTGACAGAGGGACGAGAAGGAAAAGCTCCAAATGAGAACAGCTGAGGAGAGTAGAAAGAATGTGGATTGAAGACGGACTTTTAACAACGTGTTGATGGAATAAGAAAGAGCTTCCCTTTTAGTGGGTTTTTTTGAAGGATTGAGAACGATAAGCTTTGCTCTAAGAGGTTGGTGGCAGCGAATATCAATGGAGAGCGGAAATGACAGGAACGGAGATCCGGGATGTTACAATTGAAAGAAAAGGAAGAAAAACATCTGAGTGGATCGGAAAGACCGTTCTGTAAAGAGAGTAAATGAGAGAGTGGAGAAAAGAGTAAGCTTGAAGGGACTACAAAAGTGAAGATTGGTTAAGGAAGTGAGAAAGTTGGTGGAAGTTTGTAACGGAACATTTGGAAGCAACCGGAAGAGACATTTTTTTAAAAAAAGAAAGAAAGCAACTAAAGAGATCGTGTAAGAAGGATGCCTGTTTTTTTGCATTGAAGAACTTTATAAAAACTGTGTTGATCAAGAAGCAAACCTGGTTGGATGAATTGTTTTTCTAAAATATTAATCGAAGGAGTGTGGAAATTGGACTTGTGTTTCGCCTAAAGAACTGGGTTTGGAAGTGAATATCAGAGGACTGCCTTGTGCTTTCCCTTTCCTCTTTGAGAATACACAGAGACAATCCTCCTTCTGATTAACTGCTTCAAACCGAAATTGGACTGAACTGATTTGAAAAGGAGTATTCCTGGTGATATGTAATAACTGTCATCCTTTCTTGCATTTGTGGGAAGGTAAAACGTATACTTCTAATTTTACCTGCAGGATTTATATAACATTCAAGGGCCTAGATAGTTAAATACTAAATCTTAATCAGGTGTTTTAGAGATTTAGTGAAACTAATAACTTGGAAATATTTTGAGTATTGACTACCAAATAGTAGGGGGATAAAGTACTTGAGATATCTTGTGATTATCAAATCACCCTTGCTGATTAGAAAATATTGAAAAACAACTTTTGTGTAGATTTGTAATAACACTGGGCAAATAGAAATTGTAAAATTTTTAACTGGGGACCCTAATAATGACAAGCATACCCAATACAATGTCTAAAACAGGGAAAAAACCAAACATTTCTACCCCATCCCCGGCAGGCCAGCGGCAAATGGATAATCCCCCAGAGAACTCACAGGTTACCCTATCAGGGATACAAGAAATGATGTTAAGAATGCAAGACTCTATGGACAAACATTGGGAGAGTATGAGGGAGGATATGGGTGAAATGAGAGGAGACATTAGAAAAATGGAGGAGAGAATGGGTAACCTTGATGAGAAAATGGGAACAATACAACACGTACTAATAAATAATGAAAAAAGAATGAAAGCAGTAGAAGACACAACTGAACAAATAGGTCAAAGAGTAATGGGAACTGAGAGGAGACTGGAAACAATTAACAGAGATCTCGAAGAGGCCATAGCACATCTGGAAAATAATAACGCTTCTTTTTACTTGAGATTCCAGAATGTGCCAGAAGAACAAGACGAATGCCTTTTTGAAAAAATGGCTGAGATTATTGCAGGATTAAGAAATAGATCTCAACAAGAGATTCTGGGTGAAATGGATGAGGTCTTTAGACTGCAGACAAATTATTCCCGTAGGCACAAGCTACCTAGAGAGGTCCATGTTCGATTCATTAAAAAAAACATTAGAAATGAAATATATAATAATGCAAGAGAAAGGACGCTTATATTTAAAGAGAAAGAAATTATAGTACTGAGACAAGTCCCCAGAAGAATTAGAGAGAAAAGGAAGGGATACAGTTTTCTAACTACACAATTGATAAAACAAAAAATATTATACAGATGGCTGATTCCTGAGGGGATATTGATATCGATGGGAGACAAAAAGTTTAAGATTCTCTCAGTAGAAGAAGCTAGAGACTTTTACAAAGAATACATTGAGGAAGAAGAAGAACAGGGACTTGCAGAGGAGAGAGAAAGAATAGATCGAGAAGAGCAATGTAAATGAGATGGTACAGCAAAGAAAGGAGGCGAAAAGGATAGTATATCAGGAAAGAGATGGCGCAAGAACAAGGGCTCAATCAGAGTACAGGAAAAGAGGACAGAGGGAACCAACGAAATGAAGGATCAAATGAAAGAGAAATAAGTCTTATTTCTATGAACATAAATGGATTAAATGCTCCAAATAAAAGAAAGAAAATTCTATCGAGATTAGAGAAATTGAATTTAGATATATGTTGTCTCCAGGAAGTTCATGTAAAAAATGTCCAACTTAATATTTTGGAAAAATATTCTTTGGGCAAACTATTTGTGGCTTTGGCTAAAGAAAGAAAGAGAGGTGTGATTGTATACATAAAGAAATGGTTAAACCCAGAAATAATATATTGTGATGACGAAGGGCGACTTTTAATGGTGGAAATAAAGTTGGGATATAAGAAAATATTGTTGGTAATGATTTATGCCCCAAACACAAAGCAGAAACCTTTTTTTTCCAAAATTCATAAACAACTCTTGGAAATTCAATGGGAACATCTTTGTTTAATTGGCGATTTTAACGCAGTAGCAGATCAAAAGAAAGATTGTAAAAATAATAATAGGAGGAAAAAAAGAAGGAAGCTACCTGATTCTTTTGAGGAAATGAGAAAGGAATTTATACTGACCGATGGCTGGCGGTACTTAAATCCTGAAAACAAACAGTTTACTTTTTTTTCGTATCCTCATAAGTCATGGTCACGAATAGACATGGCATGGATGACCCCGAAATTGTTAGATGAAATAATGGAAATAGATATTCTTCCCAACGCTTGGGGAGATCACAACCCATTAAAAATAAAATGGAAAGGATTAAACCAGGGAAAGAAAAAAAGATGGTCTCTTAATCAAAGAGTTGTCCAGGAGAAAAATTATAGACAAAAAATAGAAAAAGAATTAGAATACTTTTTTGAAATCAATACGAAAGAACAAACCTCATTAACGAATTTATGGGATACAACCAAAGCATATATTAGGGGATTGACGATAGCCTATGTTGCCAATCGAAATAAAGAAAGAAGGAACAATTTAAACTTATTAAACCTTAAACTTAAAGACCTAGAAAACAAATTAGCAACTACCCCACAAGATGACGAAACTTTGGAAAAAGTGAACGCAATCAAACATAATATAAATCTGATCTCGCAGGAAGATTTGGCGCAGAAAATTAAAATGTCAAAACAAAATTATTTCAAATTTGCCAATAAACCGGGGAGATGGTTAGCCATAAATTGAAGAAAGAAAAGACGGACAGACAAATTGACCAATTGAGAGATGAGAACGGGGTGTTTTACCGTAAATCAGAGGAAAAGAAAAATATAGTGCGAAATTTTTATACTGAACTATACAGAAAAGAAAATATTAGTCAAGAAGAAATTAAGGAATATATGGAGAAACTAGAATTGCCAGTCCTATCTGAAGAGGATAGGACGGTTCTAAACAAAAATATAACAACCGCAGAAATTAGAAAGGCCATCGCCAA
This sequence comes from Diadophis punctatus similis, assembly GCA_023053685.1. NCBI lineage: Eukaryota > Metazoa > Chordata > Lepidosauria > Squamata > Dipsadidae > Diadophis > Diadophis punctatus. Next base: position 29,070,173 of record JALIGW010000008.1, on the reverse strand, counting down.
ACAAAAAAACAATAAAACGCCAGGCCCAGATGGTATACCTTCAGAATTTTATAAAAAATTTCAACAACAATTAGAAAAATTAATGTTAGAGGTTTATAATGGGGCTATGGAAGAAGCTAAAATTCCCGAGTCTTGGAAAGAGGCATACATAACGTTAATCCCGAAAGAAGATGCAGATAAATTACAAATCCAAAACTACAGACCCATTTCATTATTAAATACAGATTATAAGATATTAGCCTCTATTATGGCAGAAAGACTTAAACCAATACTAAATAAACTAATACACTCTGACCAGAACGGATTTTTGCCAAATAGACAAATTAGCCATAATACAAGAATTATACTGGATGTCCTTGAGTATTACGACATACATATAGGAAAACAGCTGGCATTAATCTTTATTGACACCCAGAAAGCTTTCAATAACCTTGATTGGCGGTTTTTCATAACCCAGCTTGAGATGATGAATTTTGGTGTTAAATTTTTAAATTTGATTAAGGCAATCTACAAAGAACAATCAGCCAAAGTACTTGTGAATAATGATCTGACGGACAAAGTAAATATTCAGAAAGGAGTTCGCCAAGGGTGCCCCCTATCTCCTCTACTATTTATTCTGGCTTTAGAAATTCTTTTGAGGTGTGTAAGACAAAATCACAATATAAAAGGTTTAAAAATTAAAAAGGAGGACTATAAGGTGCAGGCCTTTGCAGACGATATGACTTATATTCTGGAAGATCCCATAAAATAGGGCCCAACATTAATTGAAGAAATAGAAACGTTTGGTAAGGTGGCGGGATTAAAAATCAATAAAGAAAAAACAAAAATAATAACTAAAAACTTAACTGAAAAACAAAATAGGACTTTAGAAACAATACTGGGAATTAAAATAGTTTAAAAAGTCAAATATCTAGGGCTATGGCTCACTGCCAAATGTAGCACCATCAAAGAAGACAACTACACAAAATTGAACCAAAAAATACAAAAAGAGTTGCAGAATTGGGCTAAATTGCAACTATCGTTATTAGGTAAAATTGCCGTTATTAAAATGAACGTTTTACCCAAGCTATTATTTCTATTCCAAATTGCACCGATAAAACTTAAAAAGAACTTTTTCACGGAATTAAATAACATCGTCCACAAATTCATTTGGTCAAAGAAAAAGGCCAGAATTAAACTCCAGACGTTACATGACCGTAGGATTAATGGTGGCTTTGGACTCCCAGACTGGGAAAGTTATTACAAGGCGGCTGCATTGAGCTGGATCAAAGAATGGGTTTTATTACGTAACAGAAGGATCTTAACTCTGGAAGGTTTTAATCTTCAAGTAGGCTGGCATGCATTCCTGTGGGGAGGGAAACATAAGGCACATGCATACTTTCAGAGGCATTATATACGGGGTCCCTTACTAGAAACCTGGCTTAATATAAAAAATGATTACTATAAAAAAATTCCTAAATGGCTATCAACATCTGAAGCCATTATACATCCAAATTTTATAAACAAGAACAAAACTATTACTTATCAACAGCTTTTAGATGAACAAAATAACCTTAGGTCAAGACAAGAACTTAGTACAAAGGGCATAGATTTAGAATGGTGGCACTATCTTCAGATTCAAACCCGATATAAGAAAGATCTCTCCCAATTCGGCTTCCAAAACAGTAACGAATTAGACAAAATATTTATGGGGCCAGATGAAAAAATGATCTCCAAATTTTATAATCTGCAGTTGAAAACTAAATTAAAAGAGAACGAAGTTAAAGGCTATATGATCGCTTGGGCTCAAAATTTGGGATATGAAATAAATTTGAATGAATGGAAGGTTATTTGGAAAACCAATTATAAATTGACACTAGCTGCATCCTATAAAGAGAATATCTATAAAATGGTATACCGTTGGCACCTTTCCCCAGATCGCTTGGCAAAGATGTTTCCATCGCTATCACCTAAATGTTGGAAGTGTAAAAAGGAAACAGGGAGCTACTACCACATGTGGTGGTCGTGCCCCAAGGTTCAAGTATTTTGGAAAAAGATTAGATCTTGGTTGGAACAGATTTTAAATGTGAAAATGGAATTAAAACCAGAAATGTTCTTACTGGGGATCTTCCGGAGCAAATTTACTAAAGAAGAAAGATATTTAATTTTGCAAATAACAACCGCAGCTAGACTATTATATGCCCAAAATTTGAAATCTGATATTATTCCCTCCTCAAATATGATAATTAGGAAAATTTTAGACTGCTCAGAAATGAGCAAGTTAACGATGGACATTCATCAAAAAGACAACTCTGATTTCTATGAAATATGGGCAAAATGGTATTCCTGGTTACAATCAAATAAAAATTTAAAATTATGGACACAGAAGAAGATTTGATCCGAAAAATCTTTCCTTACCATCTCCTTCATAACAATAAAAATGATTATTATCGATGCACATAATCCGAGGATATAAATATGAAAAATAATGTAAATATGTATAAATACATTTTAGATTAGTTTGAACTAAATAGTAAAAGGGATAAAGGTTAAAAGCAACCATTGTAGTAAGATTGCAAAACTGGATTTAGTTACACAAAGGTATAGCTGTTAAAATGAAATGCCGTTTTTTGTGTATCAGTGTTTGTATTTTTTTTCTTCTTTTTTCCTTTTTCCCCCTTTTCTTAATGTTTTCTTTTTTCTTTTTTCTCTTTGATGTTGTGTGTTATTATGTATGTTTTTTTTAAAGTTTAAAAACCGAATAAAGATTATTTTAACAAAAGAAAGGGCTCCATGGATTGCCGGACTGCCGCTAATTGATCCCAGCTGACAGTCGGCTTTTGGAGCCTGTGTGCATGTGCATGTGTGGCTTGGCTGGCTCATCTCCTTTTTGGGAGGCTATTGAAAGACAAGGAGAATGCCAAGGCCAGCAGATGAGTTCGGGCAGCAAATGAGGCAGGGAACGCTAATGCGACTTCCCTCCTCGGAGATCCAGGCACCGGCAGGTGAGGCTTTGCTGAGGAGAGACTAGCCTCTGCATCTGTGTGGATTTCTGCATCGTCACGGTGTGCGTGAGCATTAATCTATCGCTCCAGGCACTTTGAACGGCTAAAGGCAGTCAGGTGTTTGATTAAGTCTCCAAGACTGCTTGCGCTGGAGCAACCAAGAAAGAGCTCCCAAAAAACAATGTGAGCTGCCCCCCCATGCTTAGGCAGCTGTCAATGAAGTGGTTTGCTGGGGGCAGTTGGAGCATATCAGCTCCTGTAATTAGCCGTTACTTTGAGAGGATTGTGAGGGGGTATGAGCCCCAGATGTCTTCCCCTCAGTCTAATCAGGCCTAGAGCAGGGCCAAGGCCCCTTATTGCTCCTGCTGCCCAGTCAGAGCCTGCAATTGTTTTATAATTGCCAGTTGACTAGAAAGGAATTGGACTCTCGCTTGTTGAGATTGGTGAAAAGTAGCAATAGTAGCTAAGGAACAATCAATCCTAAGATTGAACATGACCAACACAAGCACGCTCAAAGTGCTGCGATACCATTGGCTAGCGTGTCTGCACCTGCCATGGGAGGCTCTCCTCTTCTGACCTCGGTAGTGGTCAATTCCAGGGTGGAACTGTAGGGGGTCTACTCAATCTTACGTGCCTCTCCCTGGGGAGTCGGCAGCCTCTAGTAACCTGCAAGGGTTTGGGGGGTATGCCAGCGGTTTTCCAGAGGCCACTAGATAGAAATTGCCCAGGGTCTCCTCAGACTAACATTAATGCCATTCCAGGCTGGCAGTCTCTGCGGGTGCACATTCCTGTCAGCAGCTAACCGAGTGTCCATGTGGCAGATTAGATCTATGGCTCGCTGAGGAAAAATGAATAGCTTGAAATAAACCTATTCTGGTTCCCCCTTATTGGTGTCTGATCTCAGCCCTCGGAGGATGAGAGCAGCCCAGTGGGACACCAGCCTATCTCATGCCCCCTTTGTTCGTGTTCTCTAGTCTGCTTTCTGCTACACAAGGCGGATTACGCGCCCGCCCTGGCTCCTGCTGTCTCGCAACCCGAACATTTCAGTTCAGAACTCCTCTGTCCTGTGGTTTCTGGAGCTTATTCCGCAGGGAGAGTGGGTGCCTGTGTCCATGTCGTACGCATAGGCCATCACGTGCTGCTGAGTCACTCCTGGACCGGGGCCCCACAGATCATCGGTGGAAGGGCGGCTCTATGATGCCGCCACGATACAGATATGACGGGTCAGATCCCGACTGGTGGGGGCACTGCAGAATAGACCCACCTTGTCTGGTGATCCTGTGGCATCATTATGGCCAAGAGATCTTCGATCTTGAACAGGAAAAGAAAAGAAAGAAAATCGCTTCCAGGGTTGCATCAAGTGGCAGCAGGGAAGGTGAGAACATTAGCCACTGCATCCTTAATTTGGCCATGCCAGTTGCAGGAAACGGCGCCGTCCTCAGACTTACGCCTGCAGCATATTGTCAACACTTCCTGGCTGCGGCATAGCTGATGGCAGATGCCACCAGGAAAGCAGTTCATAGCGTGGGCGCAACTGATGTAGAGCGTTTGCCTCTGTCCTCACCGGACGGAATCCAAGAAACCAAAGGTCATAGCCAGATCCTTCCAGCAGTCTCCCTGCTATCTGGCTTCCAGTTCACTCTGTTTTTTTCCGATGCCCCTCTGAGGTCACATCACCACAGCATGGACAGGTCTCGTCCTTTACAGGCAGGTAGCTCTCTTGAGGGAGGGGGCCATCATTCAGTCCGACGCCCCCCAGTAGGTGCATCCCTGAGCACCCCATCGGAGGCCGGCTGACCATGTGTACGGATAGTGGGATGGAGCCCGTCGCAGTTACTGGGGCTCGAGGGTCCATCCAGGTTTGTCTCATTCTGCAGCTCCACCCCATGTCCCTGTGGTCTTCTCTATGGTGTCTAGGGTCTCTGCCTCCGGCTGGAAGGACCCCCATTGAGCCAGCTGTTCCTTATCACCTTGTTATGATGCACTAGCTGTCTTCCTTCTTGGACAACATTAGGCAGGGCTAATTACTTCCATGGTTTGACCTCACTGCCGCTGACTGCTATGTCATTAGTCCTCATCAGGGGCTGTACTTCAATTCGATCTCTAGGGGTCTCATTTTCACTACAGGACTGTGCCCACGGTCTTTGCTTCCTTGAAGTCGGCCCTCATGGCTACCCTGCAGGACATCCCCATTCGAATTCAGGTTACCTAGACACTATGTTGATTCCTCATAGTCCTATTCTCATTCTCTTGAGGGCCTGCGGGCTTCTATTCCAGAGCTGTGGCTTCTCTGTTTTCCCCAATGCTAGGGAGAAAGGTCGCCTGACCACATCCACGGACATACTCCATTCAGGAGCTATTATTGATTTACCCAAGGGGAGTATGCAGGGGGATTTCCCCTGCTGAATTGGTCCTGCTTAATTCAGGAGCTATTATTGATTAGTCCATGGGGTGTATGCCAAGGGGTATTCCCCGGCTGAATTGTCCACCAGTAAGGTACTTCAATTCCAGTGCCACGGGCTGGCTGGACGCCTCTCCTCCACCACACTCCGCCGCAATATAGCGGTTCTTTCGACAAGGCTGTCCTGTCACTCCTTGTTGCCTCTACTGGATCATCCTGTGATTCGCATGGTTCCTGGAAGGGGCGTTCAATCTATCTCCCCCTGTAGTCTATAGGTACCCCATCTGGGATCTGCCCAAAGTCCTCACTTCGCGCTCGGGGCACCCTATGAACCATGGCTGATCACGTTGCCCCACCATTGGCTTGTAGTGTGGCAATCTTTGGTGGCAATTACGCTGTCTGTGAAAGATCTGCTCTTGTGGCCTTACCCGTTGGAGTCGGCCTAATAGTTTTTTTCGTCCTGGCAGAGTGGAGCTGCATTTGGACTACACCTCTGTTCCACGGTGGCTTCCTTGGTTCCTAGAATGCAAGATTTGTTTTGCAGTTTTTGGTGTGCTCCCAGCACGCCAACTTAAGGCCAGTAGCACTACCTCAATGTAAGACGGGCCCTGCAGGCTCACAGGCATTGTGCCTCCTCCTTTCCTGGAATGGGGGCACCGCTCATCCTCCTTTCCCGAAACGTGGGTGCCATTCATTTCATTTTTGCCTTTCCTTGGTTCATAGGCATCCTCCTACATGAGGGGTCGCTGGGTTCATTCTGCTTTCGCTTCGGCTTGTGTTAAGCCGCCCTTCCCGCATAGTCGACTCGCAGTGCCAATGCCACTGCAGTATGGTCCACCCAGGCGTCCATTGGTGAGGTCAGACGTGCGACCACCTGGTCCTGTCTGGCACCATTCGTCCGACACTATGAATGCACTTTTCGCCTCGGCGAAGGTGGCCTTTTGACGATGGGTGTGGCAATTGGTGGTGTGAAATGCTGGGGTCACCAGCCTGATTTAGTTGCCCGCCCAACAGACAGACTGCTTTGGTATGTCCCATCCTTGGAGGTTAGCTCCACCCACTATGGAGAAAGGGTGTTGTCTACTTACCTGAATGCCCCTTCTCGTAGGGTGGAGCTAACCTCTAAGTCCCTCCCTAAATCATGAAGTCTGGGCTGGTTTATGAGGCTGTTATTCAGGTGTACCTATTGATTGGTTTGGGAGTAGCATGCAAAGTCTGGCTTCATCCTTCATCAAAGAGGGGGTATCGAGGCACAGGGACAGCTTTTATTATTTCAGACTTAGTCCTGATTTGCTAGAGGGCAGTGTCAACCCATCCTTGGAGGTTAGCTCCACCCTACAAGAAGGGGCGTTCAGGTAAGTAGACATCGCCCTTTCTATGGTTAGTAGTCTTTTGTTGGTGACCGTTATCCATTCTTTTATCCAGGTTGTTGTCGCTGCCTGATGATATATTTTCCAATCTGGTAGAACAAAACCTCCCTGCTTCCTTTTGTCTTGTAGTAGCTTTTTTTTTAATCCTGAGCTTTTTACCATTCCAAATAAATTTCAAGATTGATTTGTCCAATTCTGTGTAGAATTTATTCCCAATTTTTATTGGAGCCATTTGAAACAAATAGAGAATTTTAGGTAGTATGTTCATTTTTATGACGGCTATTCTCCCAATTAAAGAAATCTGTAATTTTGAGCAGACCTCCAAATCTTTTTGAATTTTTTGTATCAATTTTATGTAATTTTCTTCTTTTATCATCGAGCATTTGGCTGACAGCCAAACCCCGAGATATTTAATTTTTCTAGTCATCTGGATTCCCAATCTGTTTTCTAATTCATTGTCTTGTTTCTTTGTAAGATTTTTTGTTATTATTTTTGTTTTGTCCTTATTAATCTTTAAGCCAGCTACTGTTCCAAATTTTTCTATTTCTATCAAAAGTTTAGGTCCTGAATTTTGAGGGTCATCAAGAATGAATACCATATCATCGGCAAACGCTTGTTCTTTTTTTAATTTCCAATCCTTTGATTTCCTGATTGCTTCTTACTCGATTCAGAAGAAATTCTAATGACAAGATGAATAATAGGGGGGATAGCGGACACCCTTGTCTGACGCCTTTCAGGACATTTATTGTTTCAGTCATATTTCCATTAATCATAATTTTAGCTGTTTGTAGAGAATATGTTGATTCAATTATTTTAATAAATGTATCACCAAATTGCATATTGCATAGTTGTGTTAAGAGAAATTTCCAATCCAAATTGTCAAAGGCTTTTTGGGCGTCTACAAATATTAATGCCAATTGTTTGTCAGGATGTGCCTCATAATAATCCAAAACATTCATGACCATTCTTGTTTTATTACGAATTTGTCTTTTTGGGAGGAAACCATTTGGTCAGAGTGTATAATTTGGTTTAGTATTGGTTTTAATCTTTCCGCCATTATTGTTACAAATATTTTATAATCCGAAGTCAACAAAGAATATAATTTTTAATTAAACGGTTATCTGTGTCATCCTTCGGTATTAAACTTATGTACGCCTCCCCCCATGATTTAGCCATTTTAGCTTTCTCTAACACCTCATTATATAGTTCTAACATTTTGTCTTCTATACTATCTTGAAATTTTTTGTATATCTCTGATGGAAGTCCATATAGCCCAGGTGATTTGTTATTTTTTGTATTTTGATGGCCTCTTTTAATTCCATAAGTGTAATTTCCCTATTGAGCATTATTTGCTTTTCCTCTGGCAAGATTGGCAAGCTTTGGCTATCCAAGTAGGTCTTAATGTCTTCTTCCTTGATGTCATCTTGTTTATATAATATCTTTTTTTTATTCAAAAAGTTTTATTAGTACAAAGTACAAACATTTTTCTCTTTTCTCCCCCCTTCCCTCCAAACCCCTCCCCCTTACCCTCCCCCCCTCACCCTCCCACCCACCCCCCCGACTTCCCAGAAAAAGCACAAGATATAGTATTCAATAAACATAAAACTAAAATATGCTAACGAATTATTAATTTCAAATTTTTTCTAGTTCTTTAACTCCTTGTTACTCAAAACTTTTTAAACATAATCTAAAAATTAGGCATTTATCATTAATAAACTATTTGAGTCTTCTTGATCTGATACTTTTTTTGAATATAATCAGTCCATCTACTCCATTCCAATATATATCTTTCATTTGAATGATCCTTAAGATATGATGAAATTTTAGCCATTTCAGCCAGATGTACAACTTTTAATGTCCATTCTTCAATAGTAGGTGTATCTTCCTTCTTCCAATACTGTGCCACCAGTAACCTGGCAGCTGTTATTAAATTCAAAACCAATTTAGTCTCTATTACAGTACAATCCATAATTATTCCCAACATAAAAAACTGTGGTGTAAACTTAATCTTTTTCTTTAAGATATTTTGAATAATCCACCATATTTTTATCCAAAAAGCCTTAATTTTTTTTACATGTCCACCATATATGAAAATATGTAGCATCATCACATTCACATCTCCAACATTTAGGTGTGAAGTTGGGTACACACAAGCTAGTTTTTTGGGGTCTAAATGCCATCTGTAAAACATTTTATAAAAATTTTCTCTTAAATTTTGAGCCTGTGTAAATTTAACATTTCTAACCCATATTTTTCCCATGTTTCCATCATTATAGGTTCTCCAATATTTTGAGCCCATTTTATCATACAACCCTTAACTAACTCTGTTTCTGAATCTAATTCCACTAACACATTATACAATCTTTTTATATGCATTGGACCTTTATCTTTTATTTGTATTATCAAATTATCATCGTGCTTCAAAATACCAATTTTTTTGATTTTCTCTCCATCTGGCCTGTAATTGCCCATATTGAAACCAAGTTCTAGTTATTCCTTCTTCTCTTAATTGCTCCATTGATTTTAATTGTAGTCTAATTCCTTCTTCATAAAGAAGTTCTTTATATGTAATCTTATCTAGCTTTTGCTCGAAATTTATATTTTCTATCGCATGTCTGGGTATTGTCCATATAGGTAACTTATCATTTAATTTACATTGATACTTTTTCCAGACACGCAATAGAGCATTTCTTAATATATGACTCTTAAAAGCTTTATCTACTTTTTTATCATACACTAAATAGGCATGCCACCCATAAATCAAACCATATCCTTCAATATTTAATATCTTATCCTCTGTCAAATTAATCCAATCAGTAATTGCTGAGAGGGCAGCTGCTTCATAATACAATCTTAAATTAGGCATTTTGAGTCCTCCTCTTTCTCGTGTATCTTGCATTATCTTCTGGTTTACTCTCGGCTTCTTCCCTGCCCAAATAAATTTGTTTATACAAGAGCTGAAGTGGTGCAGTGGTTAAATGCTGCGACTGCAGGCTGACTGCTAGTTCAGGAGTTCAGCTGTTCAAATCTCACTAGGCTCAAGGTTGACTCAGCCTTCCATCCTTCTGAGGTCGGTAAAATGAGGACCCAGATTGTTGGGGGCAATATGCTGAACTCTGTAAACCGCTTAGAGAGGGCTGTAAAGCACTATGAAGCGGTATATAAGTAAAGTGCTATTGCTATTGCTATTTATACCCTTCTGCCATTCCTTCAAATTTTCATCTTTTTAAGTATAGGTATCATTTGAAAAAGAAATAAAAACCTTGGTAAAACATTCATTTTAACTACAGCTATCCTACCCAGCAAGGACAATTGCAATTTTTTCCAATTTTCCATATCTTTCTATATTTTTTGCCATAGTGGTTCATAATTATGTTGATATAATTTCGTATTTATAGACATAATATAAACCCCTAAATATTTAATCTTCTTAACTATCTCAAAACCCATTACCCTTTCTATTTCTTCTTCTTGGCTTCTTGTCATGTTTTTAGCTATTATTTTTGTTTTAGCTATATTTATTTTAAAACCAGATACTTGTCCATATGAATTAATTATATCCATCAAAGCTATAATAGATTGTAATCGTTGGGTTAAGGTAACAACCAGGTCATCCGCAAATGCTCATAACTTATATTCATCCTGTCTAATTTTTATTCCCTTTATTGTATCAAACTCCCTTACTTTGCTAAGTAAAATTTCCAAAGTCCAAAGTCAAAATAAACAATAAAGGGGACAAAGGACAACCTTGTCTTCTTCCCTTTTCTATATTGAAAATGTCTGTTAAGCCACCATTAATTATTATTTACGCTGTTTGTTTTTGATATATCGCCCTAATAGATTGTATAAAATAATCTCCAAGTTGCATCTTTTCTATTAATTTTAATAAAAATTGCCAATTCAATCTGTCAAAAGCTTTCTCAGCATCCAGAAATACTAATGCTGCGGTTACCTGGTTGTTCCTTCCCAAATACTCTAGTAAATTAACAATTTGTCTTACATTAGTCTTCATTTGTCTACCAATTAAAAACCCAGTTTGATCATGATGAAACATTTGCTGCATAACTATCATTAGTCTATTTTATAATCTATATTTAAAAGTGAGATTGGCCTGTAATTTTTAGGATCTGTATGGTCTTGACCCTCTTTTGGGATCAGAGAAATAAAAGCTGTCTTCCAGGTTGGAGGTACCTTACCTCCCTGTTGTATATTGTTAAATAATTCCTTCAGCGGTTCAACCATTTCTTCCTGCAATTTTTTATAATAGACAGCTGTTAAGCCATCTGTCCCTGGGGCTTTACCCACTTTCAACTGTTTAATTGCCAACAAAATTTCCTCTGAAGTTATCAATTGATTTAAAGTATCCATCTGCTCCTTGGAGGTTATATAAATATTCTTGTTTTTGCAAATAATTATCTATGTCCTCTTCTTTAACTTTACCACCAGTATACAATCCTGAATAAAACTCTAAAAAAGATTTTTTAATAAATTCTTGTTCATAAACTTCTTTACCCTTATATTTTATTCTCTCAATAATTCTTAATTTCTGCTCTTCCTTAATGTATATGCTAACCATCTACCTGGTTTATTAGCATTACAAAAAATATTATGTTTGGCATATTGTAAATTAGTTGCCACTTGATCTGCTATTAACATATTAAATTGACCTTTTAGTAAATTAATTATCTCCTTAATTTTCTTATCTGTTGGATTAGAAATTAAAGCTCGCTCTTGTCTCTTAATCTCTTCTTCCAATTCTTTCCTTCCCCCCCCCCTTTTTCCTTCTTTATTTATTATCAAAATACATCAAAATACCTCTCATGTAAGCTTTACCTGCATCCCAAACCATCTCCTTCGAGGTGCCCTTCTGCATATTCATAACAAAAAATTCTTTCATTAATTTTTTACACTCTTTTACATTATCATTATATCTAAACAAATTATCATTTAACCTCCAAGACCTTCTAGGTCCATTTCCATACTCCAATTCCAACCAGACTGGACTGTGATCTGTCAGTGTTCTTGAGTATATCTTCGTCTTCTTCACCCTAGAAAAAAGGTCATTAGTAATCAATATGAAATCAATCCTGGAAAAGGATTGGTGTCTATCAGAAAAAAAAGTAAAGTCCTTTTCTTCTAGGTTTCTTTCATGCCAAATATCTCTCAGCTCCCAGTCTTCCATCATCTCAAAAAAAGATTTAGGCAATCTTGCTCTTGTAAAAATATTTTGCTTAGGACCCTTCTTGTATTTTTTCACGTCCAAAAAACCATTCCAATCACCCAAAAGGATACAAGTTTTGTATCCCCATTGTATCAACTTTAAATGTAAAAGATCATAAAATTTTTCTTGTTGTTGATTCGGGGCATATACACCAATCACAAGTATTTTTTCTCCTTTTATTAAAAGTTCAATAGCTAGAAATCTTCCATGATCATCTGCTTCAATTAGCTTAGCAATCAAGTCTCTTTTTACATATATAACTATACCATTCTTCTTCTCTGATGCTGCTGCAACATATTGTGTACCTAGTCTTGCATTTATCAAATATTTTTGATCTTGTGTCCTAATATGTGTCTCTTGTAAGCAAATTAAGTCATTCTTAAATTGTTTAAGATAATGAAATATTTTCCTTCTCTTCTGAATTCAAACCATTAACATTCCAGGTTAAGAATTTAATTCCTATCTTTGGGCTTTTGAAGCGTCTGGAGCATTGTCTGAAGATCTTGCTTCATTCATTCTTTTGGTCTCGCTCCTCCCACCGCTTCTGTTTTAGTGATTACTTTAGATGCCAACTGAAGTTGTTGTTGTCTTATTTCTTCTCTGCGCTTAGCCGTTGTCGCTCTAGTCTGTCTTTGGTCTTTTATCATTTCTTGTTCAAATACATCCAGATTTTGATCCATTTGAATTAAAACCAAGTCACTTTGACCCGACGAAGCTCCTTCTTCTTGAACTACTTTCAACAACTCTTCTCTCTCTCCTTCTATAACATCCTCCTTTCTTTTCGCTTCTGGTGATCTTGATGTCCCAGCCTTTAACACATGTGCATAAAAATCTCTTGCTTTCTGTAACGTATTAAGCCGATATCTTTCTCCAGCATAGGTCACCACTATGCCAGCTGGAACTTCCCACCTGTACTCTATTTGTTGTTTTTTCAGTTCATCCACCGGAAAAGCATAATCCTTTCTGGCTCTCAAAATTTTTGGAGGAATCTCTTTCATTGTCATCACTTACTGTCCTTTAACCTGAAGCTTATTTTTAAAAGTTGCCTGTAAGATGTCATTGCGCAATGTTCTACTAGTAAAATATATTACAATATCTCTTGGCAGGTTTCTCCGTCTGGCCACCCACGAATTGACATGATATATTTTATCAACCTGCCAACCCAATTCTTCCTTCGTTGCCCCTAATACTTGCGCAAACGCCTCCAACATCATATCTTTCAGGTTTTCTTGCTTGTTCTCCTTTACACCTCTAACTCTTATCGCAAACTCCATATTTCTGTATTGAATCATTGTTATATCAGCTTCACCCTTTTCAATTTTATTTTCAATTTCTCCTATTTTTCCACCCAAAATTACTGTAGACTGTTTAATTTCTTCCACCTCCTGATCCAATATTTCATAATTATTTGCCAAGCCTTGAAATGCCAATATTATATCTTCCCTAATTTGTTGATTCCGAATTCCAATCTCATCTGAGACAGCCTGTATTTTTTCATTAATTTTCTCATTAGTTTCATCAATTTTTGCATTAAATGCAGTAGCAAGTTCACCCTGCACAGCTTTAAGAGTTTCTTGTAACATTCCAAGCATTAAAGTCTGTGTTTGTGTTCAAGGGGCTTGCGATCTGGAAGTATGGATGGGGGAGCTCTCAGCGCTACCTGCTCCTTTAGAGGGAACAGTCTTCACAGATTTAGAAGCCATTTGAAATTTAAGCAGATCTTTATTTTATTCAGAATTTATTATTTTATTTATTTTATTCAGAAACCAAAAAGAAGAATTCCTCAAAGTCAGAATCCAAATCATAGTTAAAGTCAGAAATTCTCCTGCAAAGGGCTACTAGTGAAACGAAACTTTCCTTTTAACTTTCACTTTTCCACGCCCTTTCAAGCTTCAATCGCCATTTTGTTACAACTTGCTAATTTGTTACTTCCGAAATAAGAATCAACATTGGAGTTAAGTATAGATACTTGCCGTCTGAGTCTCCTGGCTTTTTCCACCTGCTGCAATTCAAATGTTAAAATGCTGTTGTTGATAGCAGAATTGGTCGCGGCTTCTTGCTCCACTAAAAGCGGAGACTTCCCAGGTCCGGAGCAAATGACAGGATTCTAGGGAGCCCTCACCCTTCGCGCCCCAGAGTTTCTCCTGGGACACTTGGGGGGCTCTACCCTCACCTGTCTGCTCTCCTCTCTCCCCTTTGCCCGGGGAGGAGATTTTCAGGCCACCAGACAGCTGTTTTCCTGCTGTTCTGGTGGCTTTAACAGTGCCAGGGACAGGCGCTCAACGAGGAGCATCTGAAAGGCACGGAGCCAACCGGAAGCCCTTGTTTATATAATATCTTGAAGAGTTATGAATAATCTTCTTCTTTTCTTCTAGTCCATGTTGTAGGTTCCCTTCTTCGTCTTTAAGTTGTTGAATTGTCCTGTTTGCTTTTTCTTTCCTTAATTGATGGGCTAACCATCTCCCAGGTTTATTTGCATTCTCAAAAAATTTTGTTTCATCCTTTTAATATTATGACTTATTTCTTCCTGTGTGGCCAAATTGATCATATGTTTTGTTAAGTCCCTTGCCTCTTTATATTTGTTATTTAATGGTTCACTCTACTTTAGTAGTTCTTGCTCTTTTAATTTTGTATTCAATACTTCCAATTTTTTCTTTTTTTTTCTTTATGCTTCCTTGCTGTATATGCAATTGTTAATCCTCTCATATATGCTTTCATTGTGTCCCAAACATTTTGAGTTGATGTTTGTTCTTTAGTATTTTCTTTGAAGAAATAGCCTAGTTTTTTCTCAATCTTTTGGATATATTCTTTTTCTTTTAAGATACTTTGGTTAAGTGTCCATCTAATTATCCTTCTCTTTTTCCCTCTCCATTTTATTACTACTGGGTTATGGTCAGCCCATTTATTAGGTAAGATATCTATTTTCTCTGTGTCCATTGCCAGCTCCGGATTCATCCATGCCATGTCTATTCAGGACCACGATCTATGTGGGTTTGAGTAAAACGTGTACTATTGTTTCTATGGGTTTAACATTCTCCAAGTATCCTGTATATCTAATTCTTTGATCATGTTTAAGTAGATGATAGGGAGTTGTCTTCTAATTTTTTTCCTATTTGTAAATTTATAGTCCATTTTATTGTCTGCTATCGCGTTGAAATCTCCTAGAATGCATATATTGTCCCATTTTATTTCTGTTATTATTTTGTGTTATTTGGAATAAAAAAAATTTGTCTTTCGTTTGGTGCATATATTCCCACTAATAAAATTCATTTTCATCCTGTTATTATTTCAATGATTAAAATTCTGCCTTCTTTGTCTGTATATATTAATTTTGGGTTCAACCATTCTTTTGCGTATATTGCAATTCCTCTTTTCTTTGTTTGTGAAAATGCACAGTGTAGTTTCCTTAACTTTGGAAATTCTAATAACTTTTCAAATTTCTCTTTAATGTGTACCTCCTGTAGGCAAATTATGTCCAGATTTTGTTTTTGTAGATCCAACAGTACACATTTCCTCTCTATAAGAGAGTTTAATCCATTAATGTTAATCGACAATACATTTATTTCTCGTTCCTCTAATTCATTATTTAATGTTTGTTTTTGATATTCCCTTTGATCGTGTCTCTGTTTGTGCTCTTGTTTTGGCTCCTTCTCTTTCATATCTTTCTATCTCTTTTCTATCCCTTATGTCTTGCTCCTCCACTTGATGTCCTGTTGTTAGATCTTCTTGACTTCTACTTGTTGTCTCCTCTTTACTATCTTGTTCTTCATCTCCCAGTAAAAAGTGTTCATTAAATTCTTGGGCTTTCTCTATTGTATCAATTTTGCATTTTTTGTCCCTCCATGTTACCAACATCCCTTCGGGGATGAGCCATCTGAACAATATTTTATGCCTAATCAATTGCGTTGACAAGAAATTATAGTTCCTCCTTTTCTCTCTTATTCTTTTGGGGATCTGCCTTAATATTAGGATCTCTCTGCCCTTATACTCCAGGGACTCATCTCTTTCATGATTAAAGATCTCATCTCTCATTTGTCATTTCAGGAACCTTATATGTATCTCTCTAGGGCAGTGATGGTGAACCTTTTTGAGACCGAGTGCCCAAACCGCAACCCAAAACCCATGTATTTATCTCGGAGTGCCAATAGGGCAATTTACCGTATTTTTCAGACTATAAGATGCACCAAGATTTCAAAGAAGTAAGTAAGAAAAAAAGTTTTTGTCCTCCCTGGCCCCCAGGAGTACTTTGCAGGCCTCTCAAACCCTCTGCACACCCCATTTTTTGCAAAAATGGGTGAAAACAGGCCCATTTTTGCAAAATATGGGGCACGCAGAGGGTTTGGGCGGCCTGCAGAGTGCTTCTGAGGGCTGGGGGAAGGCACAAACACCTCAGTTTTTGTGAAAAACAGGCCATTTTTCACAAAAACAGTGTTTTTGGCTTCCCCCAGCCCCCAGAAGCATTCTGCAGACCTCCCAAACTCACTACAAACCCCATTTTTGAAAAAATGGGCCCAGGGGTGGGGCTTCAGGAGGCCAAAAATGGCTGCATTTGGTGTATAAGACCCACCAACATTTCCACCCTCTTTTAGGGAGGGGAAAGGTGCATCTTATACTCCGAAAAATACAGTAACCTGAATACTGAGGTTTTAGTTTAGAAAAAACAACTCATACGTGATTAATGTTTATTTATCTGGGAAAAAACCACAATAACAGCTCTTTCAATGAAACAAACAACTTTTTATTGAAATGTAAAACTTTGCATTTGGCATGCTTTTTATTAATGTGACTTTTGCCCGCTGATAATTTTTCTAACCTTGGTTCATATTTTGTAAGTTTGAGAGCAACACATGCAGTACTCAGGTCATCTGTAAGTCTGTTTCTGGTGTCAGATTTGATATGATTCAAAGCTGAAAACAGCTGCCCACAAGCATAAGATGATCCAAACAAAGTAAGGAAAGCAATCCCAAGTGCTTTCATTGACTTAAAATTATTTGGCAGAGAATTCCACGCTTTAAGGATTTCATTTTCAGAAGTACCGGTAACTGTGTCAGAACTAACTCTGCTGTCCTCTGTCATCCTTTCTATCTTCTCAAGTGTTTCATGCAGGTCACAGAATTTATTTTTCCACATGGAGCTTTCTTGAAATTCCAATAGCTCCATTTCCAGATTTCCTAAATCTAACCAGTTTAAGCAGGAAAGATCAAGTTGTTCAAATTTGGCTTTATCTGGAGAAGTAAGAAAACACAGGGTTGTCTCCATCTTACGGAACTGTAAAAACCTGTTACTAAAATTCACCTCTGCAGCTGCTACAATGCTAGAAAATTCCTTGTAGATTTCCTGATGGCTTGTAGGATTGTCTGCAAATATTGTAGAATTTTCCAAATGCATTTTTAGATTTGGAAAGTAGTTCAGCTGCCCACTTTCAAGGTCTCTTTCAAAAACGTGCAGTTTTCTCTCAAATGTTTTGATATCCCAAAACATCCTTTCTGCTGTTTTCCCAAAACCTTGTAGTTGTTTGTTCAGTACATTGAAGTGTACTGTAAAGTCTGTAAAAAACATGAGGTTGGTAACCCAGGCCATATCAGTGAGCTGTGGATATTCCTGCCCTTTTTCATTCATAAACAGCCTAATTTCATCCAAGCAGGCTACAAATCTCTCCAGGACTCATCCTCTGCTCAGCCACCGGACATTATTGTACATAAGTAGACAATTATACTGTGCCTCAACCTCCTCAAGAAGTGCTTTAAACTGTCGATAATTCAGAGCACGAGCCATGATGAAATTCACAATTTTTGTGACATCTTTGAGGACATCTTCAAATTTTTTGCTGCTTTCCCTGGCACAAAGAGCTTCTTGATGGATAATACAATGGAACTGAATAACTTTATGCTATATCTCTTTAACAAACAACTGTATGAAACCAGATGTTGCCCCCCCATAGAAGGTGCCCCATCACTAGTAACTGCAACTACTTTTTCTGGACTTATGTCTTGTGACGAAAAAGCCTCCATCACAGCATTGTAGATACCTATCCCTTGTGTTCTTTCAGGCAAAGACACCAGTTTCATCAGCTCTTCTCTCATGATGTCACCAGCAGCATAATGCAAAATCACTGCTAGCCTTGCATGATTATTTACATCAGTGCTTTCATCCAAGCACATGGAGTAACAGGCTGCCTTTTGTAAATCAGTGGTGAGCTGCTGACTAACATCAATTGCCATGCGCTGGACTCGATCCTTAACAGTATTTCTACTAAGTGGTACCACAGAGATGCGTTGCATAATTTTATCCCTGTTTGGGAAATCATGAAAAAGGTAATTATTCCCAGACAACAAGGTAGTTTTGATCATATCCCCATCAGAGAGGGACTTGCCTTGTTTTGCTAGGCACAGTGAAAATTGAAAACTGGCAGTTGTCAGATTATTTGTTCTGGACAGATAGTTGGAAAAACTAAGAGACTTTCCCTGCAATAAACTCTTTTCTTTCAGTTGCACCAAGTTCAGCAACATTTTTGTGGTTGGTGTCAAAGTGCCTTCTGACACTTGATGTGCGACACACAACACTTTCATTACACAAAGTACATAATGCTTTCCCACTGCGTTCAATCACTTCAAATGACTCTGTCCAGGCCTCTTGGAATGATCTTCCGCTATCTGCTTTCACTTTTTTTGCTTCACTCATTTTGGGGTATTCAAGACTTGGAGTCTACAAAAACACAATTTTTTTTAAAAAAATGAGGCATCCAATACAAATCTATTCCTGTACCAGAAATAGCTAACACTATTAGTTAACACTAAAGAAATCCCCTGAATCAACTAATCTACAGCAGTGATTCTCAATTGGGGGGTTCCTTTTGAATTTGCTGACCACCAGCGAGTGGAAGAAAGCAGTTTCACAGAAGAGGGGATGGAGAGGGCGGTGGGATGGTTTATCTGGGGAAATTCACATCCACTCCCAGACCCCCTTGGGATCAACCAGGACACCTGTAGCCCTCCCCTGCCTCCTGGCATTGGAACATGTGGGGGGGATGCTTTTGAAGGAGCCACAAGGAGGGCTGAGAGCTGGTTTCTGTCCCACAAGTAAGATTTGGACCAGAACCAATCCCAATATTATTTGCTCCTTGTACTCCTTGTCTTTGTGTTTTTACCAGCCTTTTATTTCCAGAAGTCAGGCTCTGGATTAAATGGTACTCCAGACAAAAGATGAGAAGAGTATCTTGCTTTCAGACATGATATTAGCTGTCTAGCAAGGTGAGTTATGAACTATTTTACATCATCAGAAATTTAATTTCTTACATGGTAAAAATGCAAAGACAAGGAGTACAAGGAGCAAATAAAAGAGCTTCATGTTGGGATTGGTTCTGGACCAAATCTTACTTGTGGGACAGAAACCAGGTCTCAGCCCCCCTTGTGGCTCCTTGAAAAGCATCCCCCCATGTTCCAATGCCTGAGGAGGCAGGGGAGGGCTGCAGGTGTCCTGGTTGATCCCAAGGGGGTCTGGGAGTGGGTGTGAATTTCCCCAGACAAACCATCAATTTTAAAATCTTAAGATTTATAGAAATAGAGCAATTTTATTTAGTGCCATCCAGTTAAGATGGACTCCAATTCCCTTTTCTTTCAGACAATGTGGGGAGTGGGTGGGGGGAAGAGACTGAGAAGGATGGGGAGCTACAATGACACAAGTCTTGGAGGGAAACAAACTCAGCAAACACAACCTGTCTCAATCTCGGCAACTTTAAAACTTTAACACAAAAATGGAGAATGGGGGAAGCCCGTTTCAGTGGGATTCCCAAATTCTTTTTTTTTAAATCTCCATTTATGGCACCCAAACCAGGTGCACAGGAAGGGTGTTCCCCCCCCCCCCCGTTTCTGACCTCTTCACAGGCAGAAGAGAGCAAGGAAAAGGCAGAGGAGAAGCCTGCCGCTGCCGCTGCCGCTCCTCCTCCGTCCTGCAGTCATTTTTAAAACTTGCATGCATTTTTTTAAAACATGCAGCTTGCCCCCTCCCACCCCTGTTGTGATCTGGGGAGGAAGATGAAGAATCCGTGCTCCCTCCCTCCCTCCCTAGTCTCTCTCTCTCTCTCTCTCCCTCCCTAGTCTCTCTCTCTCTCTCTCTCTCTCTCTCTCTCTCTCTCTCTCTCTCTCTCTCTCTCTCTCTCTCTCTCTCTCTCTCTCTCTCTCTCTCTCTCTCTCTCTCTCTCTCTCTCTCTCTCTCTCTCACACACACACACACACACACACACACACACACACACAGCAAAACTCGTGGCCTCTGGTGCGCAGGTAGGGTGCGGGCAAAATAATGCCTGCCGGGCGAGCAAGGCGATTCTCTGCCAGGCAAGCAGGGCGTGGGAATCCAGGTGGAGGAGCGGGCTGAAGTCCTTGGGGGCCCGAGAATCGCCCTGCACGCCCGGCAGGCACCACTTCGCTCACGCCCTACCTGCGTACCAGAGGCCTCGAGCTTTGCTGTGTGTGTGTGTGTGTGTGTGTGTGTGTGTGTGTGTGAGAGAGAGAGAGAGAGAGAGAGAGAGAGAGAGAGAGAGAGAGAGAGAGAGAGAGAGAGAGAGAGAGAGAGAGAGAGAGTACGGATCTCCAGTCCCAGCCCTGCCAAAAGAGTTACAGCCAGCAGGCAAAAGCAGGAGGGGCGGGGGGAGACTAGGCTCCCCTGGTCGAGGAAAGTTTTGCAGCAGCTCTCCTCGGGCATGGGAGTCCAGGTGGAGGAGTGGGCCGAAGTCCTCGGTGCCCCGAGGAGAGTCACTCCACCGCAAAACTTACCTGGCAGCCTTCTTTTTTTTTTAATTCAAAAAGTTTTATTAGTACGAAGTACAAACATTTTTCTCTTTTCTCCCCCCCTTTCCCCCAAACCCCACCCCTCCACCCCCCTTACCCTCCCCCTCCCCCCCTCTCACCCACCCCACCCCACCCCAACTTCCCAGAAAAAGCACAGGGTATAATATTCAATAAAAATAAGATTAAAATATACTAACAAATTATTAATTTCAAAATTTCTCTAGATCTTTAACTCCTTGTTACTCAAAACCTTTTAAGCATAGTCTAAAAATCAGACATATTATTAATCAACTAACATTTCAATATATCAAACTGTTAATTTATTCCACTATGTATCTTTCATTTATATAGTCTTTAAGATATAATAATAAAAAGAGAAAGAAGAAATCTTTCTTTCACCATTTCAACCAGATACACAACCATCAACGTCATTTCCTCAATGATAAATAAATCTTCCTTCTTCCGACACTATACCTCCTTGATAAACATAAAATTAAAATATACTAACAAGTCATTAATTCCAATATTTCTCTAATTCATTAACCCCTTATTACTCAAAACCTTTTAAGCATAATCTTAAAATCAAACACGTTGTTAATAACTTAACATTCCAATATATCAAATTATTAATTTCACAATTATTCTAAATCTTTAATTCCATATAACTCAAAACCTTTTAAAAGTAGTCAAAAAGAAAAAAAATTTAAACCAATCCTCTATGTGTCTTTCATTTATATAATCTTTAAAATATAGTAATAAAAAGAAGAGAAAAAAAAGATGAAAAGAAGAAAAAAAAGAGGAAGAAGAGGAAAAAAAGTCTTTCTTTCACCATCTCGGCCAGATGCACAACCATCAGCATCATTTCCTCGATAATAAATGGATCTTCTTACTGCAAAATACCAATTTTTATTCTTCTCTCCATCTGGCCTATGACTACCCATATTAAGACCAAGTTCTAATCATTCCTTCTTCTCATCTGAACTTTAGATCTGACTCTTACATCCACTTGTGGTTTGGTAATTTTTTGAGTTGTCAGCTTAAGTTGTTGTTGTCTTGATACTTCGATACATGTAGCCCCTGCTCTAGTCTGACTCTGATCCTCTGTCTCTTCTTCCACATTATGAACATCACTCTGGTTCTGTAAATCACCTTGACTCATCAAAACTCCTCCCATTTGGACAACTGTCGATGACTCTCCTCTCTCACCTTCCATTGCTTCCTTCATTCTTCTTCCTTCTGGTATTTTGGATATATCTGCCTTTAACACTTTTACATAAAAATCAGTTGCTTTCAATATCGTATTGAGCCGATATCTCTTTTCCAGATGTATCACCGCTATCCCAGTTGGAGCCTCCCATCTATACTGTATTTGCTGTTTTTTCAACTCATCCACCAGAAAGGCATAATCCTTTCTGGCTCTCAACATTTTAGGAGGAATTTCTTTCAATGTCATTACTTCCTGTCCATCTACCTGAAGCTTGTTCTTGAAAGTCGCCTATAGAATTTCATTACATAATGTCCTTGTAGTAAAATATATTACAATATCTCTTGGCAGATGTTTCTGTTTAGCAATCCAAGAATTAACACGATATATTTTATCAATTTGCATACCCAATTCCTCTTTTGTCACTCCTAACGTGTGCACAAATGCGTCCAACACCCTTTCTCTTAGATCTTCTTGTTTTTTCTCTTTTACACACTCTTAAAGCAAACTCCATATTTCTATATTGAATCATTAACACCTCAGCTTCATAATTTTCAATATTATTTTGAGTCTTTGCTATATCTTCACCCAAAGTTATCACAGACTGTTTAATTTCTTCCACCTCCTCCTCCAAAATTACTATATTTCCTACCAGTCCTTTAAATGCAAATATCATATCATCCCTTAATTGCTGGTGTCGAGTAGCAATCTCCTCTGAAACAGCCTGTATTTTTTCATTAATTTCATTAATTTTTAGGTTAAATTCCATAACATGTTCATTCTTCATAACTTTTAAAGCTTCAAATAACTTTTCAGGTGTTAAAGTCTGTGGGGTTGTTGAATAGTGAGTGGGTTGGATTCTTGAAGTATAAACAGGAAGGTGCTCAAATCCTTTGTTAAAAACAGTCTTTCCAGGTTTTAAAGCCATTTAAGATTTAAAGTTAAACTTTTTGTTTTAATCCAAAATCAGAAAGAGAAGAGAGAGTTCATCAAAGTCAGGCATTTTCAGGCAAAGGGCTGCTAGCGAAACAAAACTTTCCTTTTAACTTTCACTTTCACGCCCTTTGAAGCTTCAATCGCCATTTTGTTACTCTTTACTCAATTAATGATTTCCGAAATAGAAAGTCAACTTTGGAGTTAAGTTAAGATACTTGCATGATGATTCCAGCCTTCTGGCTTTTTCTGTCTGCTATAATCAAATTGTTAAAAATCCCATATTGAAGGCAGAATTGGTCGCTGCATCTTGCTCCACAAAAGCGGAGGCGTCCCAGGTCCCGGAGCAGATGACAGGCTGCCTGGGGAGCCTTCACCCTTCGCGCCCCAGATTTTCTCCTGGGGCACTAGGGGGGCTCTACCCTCGCCTGTCGGCTCTCATCTCTCCCCTACACCTGGGGAGAAGATTTTCAAGCTGCCAGACAGCTGTTCTGGCAGCTTTATGGAGCCCGGGATTAGGCACTCGACGAGGAGCATCCTCGATGCATTGGAACCAACCGGAAGTCCCTCCTGGCAGCCTTCTGACACCGGGCCGTGCGGGACTTCTCGACAAGGAGAGCCTGGTCTCCCCGCTCAGGCAGAACAGAGCGAAGAAAAGGCAGAGGAGAAGCCTGCCGCTGCCGCTGCCCCTCCTCCTCCATCCTGCAGTCATTTTTAAAACTTGCATGCATTTTTTTAAACGTGTGGCTTGCCCCCTCCAGCCCCGGTTGTGATCTGGGGAGGAAGATGAAGAATCCATGCTCCCTCCCTCCCTTGTCTCTCCCTCCCTCCCTCCCACCCCCCCCCCCTCTCTCTCTCATACACACACACACACACACACACACACACACACACACACACACACACACAGAGCAAAGCGCGGGCGAAGTGGTGCCTGCCGGGTGAGCAAGGTGATTCTCTGCCAGGTGAGCAGGGCATGGGAATCCAGGTGGAGGGGCAGGCCAAAGTCCTCGGGGCCCCGAGAAGTGCCCTGAATGCCCGGTAGGCACCACTTCGCTCACACTCTACCTGCGCACCAGAGGCCGCAAGCTTTGCTGTGTGTGTGTGTGTGCATGCGTGCGTGCGCGCGCGCACACGCACACGTGCGCGCACACGCTCAAGGAGAGCCGCTCTGCCATAAAACTTTCCTCCTTGACCAGGGAAGCCTGGTCTCGCCCCTCCGCCCCATCCTGCTTCTGCCTGCCGGCTGTAACTCTTTCAGCAGGGCTGGGACTGGAGATCCACCCCCCTCCCTCCCCCCTCTCTCTCTCACACACACAGAGAGAGCAAAGCTCGCGGCCTCTTGTGTACAGGTAGGGTGCGGGCAAAATGGTGCCTGCCAGGCGAGCAGTGGCTAGGAAGCCAGGACCTGTGGAGCTGCTGCCGGGGAGCCCGGAAGAGAAGGATGAGGTGGGATGTGAGGACTGCAGGGGGGGGGGCTTCTCAGGAGGGCCAGAGTGGTACGAGGGGAGCCTAACCTGAGTTGCTGACATTCTGCTCTTGAATCTGAATGTCATTGGTGCATGAAAATTGGAATTAGTAAAAAAAACAGTCCAGCAGAAGTTCTTGTGTGCTTTTGGACACATTTTCTTTCTTAACTGCTTGCAGTTTTTTTAACCAATAAAACACTTTACTTGCTTTACTCTGCCTGCAATGCTCTGAATTTTCCACGCTTTCCCCCCTCTTTAAAACAGTGCTGATAAGGAAGATGAGAAGCAGTGGTGCCAGCCAGCTTGAGTTGCTGCTGCACTGGGCGTGAACATAACACCAATAAAACACTTTAGTTTGCTTTACTCCGCCTGCAATGCTCTGAGTTCTCCACACTTTTGCTGGCCTCCACTGTGGCTTCCCCCTCCTCCCTATCCCTCCTGGCTCACTCACTCACTCCCACCTCGATCCTGGGTAGCATAGCATGTTCCCCCCCCCCTCCGCCAGCCCACCTCAATCCTGGCAACTTACAATCAAGCAGAGACAGCAAGGATCCAGAGAGCAACCAACAGTTCAGCTTAGCACACATGCTACCAGTAAGAGGAGCTGAATGAACTTTCGGTTTCCTTTGCAGCACACGCATGCGCACTGGCCAGCTAGTCTTCTGGTTACTGATGCATGCGCGTGGAACAAACCCGGAAGATGAATGGGTGAAGCCGGGCATGCCAGGCAAAATGTCTCTGCATGCCACTTCGGGCACACATGCCATAGGTTCGCCATCACGGCTCTAGTGTATCTGTGTTTCCTGGCATAGTTGGTAGTTATCCTATAGACTTCATCAAATTACTTCAAAATTTCTTCATTATTTTTGCCCAGCACTTGTCCTAGGATTTCTGTCATTAGTTCAGGCAGATTTTCATCTTTTGTTTCCTCGACATTTTGAAATCTTAAATAGAAAGCAGATCTTTCCATTTCAAGATGGGAGATGGCTTCCTCCAAATTTCTATTCATTTCTTCCAATTTGTTGTCAGTCCTATCAAGTCTTTTTTCAGTTATGTTTGTTCTTTCTACTGCCTCTTTTATTTGTTGTTCATTTTTTGCTAACGTTGATTGAATAGTTCCTACCCTATCGTCTATTTTAGAGATATTGTTCTTAACTTCAGTCATTTTACTTTTAACATCGTCTAATCGTTTTGTGATTGTCTCTTGCATTTTTAACATCGATTCCTGTAACAGATTTAATGATGATTGTATATTCGCACTTGAGCCTGCCTTATCCCCACTTAGCATACTCTCCATTGATCTCTGTCCCACAGGAGAGGTTATAGAAGTTATTTGCTTTTTGCTTCCTTTTGTTACAGTTGATGTCATTGTTGTCATTTGCAGTGCTTTAAACAGATTTTTCCACTTCAACATATATTTTTGGTTGTAACTGTTATGTACCATATTTTTCGGAGTATAGGATGCACCGGAATATAGGACGCACCTAGATTTTAGAGGAGGAAAGCAAGGAAAAAAGTATTCTGAACCAAATGGTGTAGTAATATATTATTTAATAAAATACCAGTGTAGCAGAATACTTTTTACAACCATGTACACTTTTTACAGCCGTGTACACTTTTTACAACCATGTACACTTTTTACAACCATATACACTTTTTACAAACTTCAAACTTGACAGCTTTAAGACTTGTGGACTTCAACTCCCAGAATTCCTCCTCCAGTCATGCTAGCTCAGGAATGGGAGTTGAAGTCCACAAGTCTTAAACTTGCCAAGTTTGAAGACCCTTGCACCCCTAACCCCTAACCCAGGGGTCTTCAAACTTGACAGCTTTAAGACTTGTGGACTTCAACTCCAATTCCTGAGCTAGCATGACTGGAGGAGGAATTCTGGGAGTTGAAGTCCACAAGTTTGAAGACCCTTGCACCCCCTTGGCAAGTTTAAGACTTGTGGACTTCAACTCCCAGAATTCCTCCTCCAGTCATGCTAGCTCAGGAATGGGAGTTGAAGTCCACAAGTCTTAAACTTGCCAAGGGGGTGCAAGGGTCTTCAAACTTGTGGACTTCAACTCCCATTTCTCCTCCACTTGGCAACCTTAAAAAAACCCTTTAAAAAAAACCCTTTAAAAAAAAGTTCTAACCTGTCGGCTCTCTTCAGACAGCAATGGCAGCGGCGGCTCCTCAGGTGCCTCGGGAGCAGGCTTCAGGCGGGGGGGTTGGGCAGTAGAGGCGGTGGCAGCTCACTTTGGGTGGCGGCAGTGGCGGCAGCGGCAGGGACAGTCGTGCTTGGGACAGTCGTGGCTGGGGCAGCGGCGGCGGAAGCAGGGACAGCAGTGGGCAGAGCGGCAACAGCGGTGGGGACAGCAGGGACAGCGGCGGGGACAGTCGCGGCTGGGGCAGTGGTGGCAGAGGCAGGGACAGCAGCGGGGAGAGCGGCAGAGGCGGCGGGGACAGCGGGGATGGCAGCAGGGACAGTTACAGCTGGGGCAGTGGCAGCGGCGGCAGGGACAGCGGCGGCGGGGACAGTCGCGGCTGGGCAGTGGTGGTGGCGGCGGGGACAGTCGCGGCTGGGGCAGCGGCGGCAGAGGCAGGGACAGCGGAGGCAGGGACAGCGGCGGGGAGAGCAGCAGTGGCGGGGACAGCGGCGGCGGTGGCAGGGACAGTGGCGGCAGGGACAGCGGCAGCGGCGGTGGGGACAGCAGCGGCAGCGGCAGGGACAGTGGTGGCGGGGACAGTCGCGGCAGGGCAGCAGCTCTGGGCAGCAACGGCTGCGGCAGCAGTGGCCAGCAATGGCTGGAACCGGCCAAAAATGCGACGCACGGAGGCCAAAAACCTCTGAAAGGTGGGGGCTGGTGTGTGGGTAGGGCTACATTCGGTTTATAAGATGCACCCAAATTTTCACCCTCTTTTGGGGGGTAAAAAGGTGTGTCTTATACTCCGAAAAATACGGTATACTATATATAGTATCTACTATCTAATATAAATATATAAGTATAAATATCAATATATAATAATATGCTTTATAAATTATAGTTTATCTCGATAAGTTGATCAATCTTGTTGTTTAAAAAATACAGTCAAAAATACAATCAATAGGTGGAGATAGTCAAATATAAATGCACTATACTTTCAATCTCTAGCAATATATAATAACATTTAGAAATAAAATCAAAATATATTTTACCTTCCAAATAGTAGTAAATTAATATGCAGATATACTAGTTATATATGGTGATACTAATAAGATATATATAGACAAAAAAACAAAAACAAAAAAAGAAAAGACTGGAGTAATGAAATATTAAGGAGTGGGATAACTCCTTAATGGGATGAGGAAAAAGTAAAAACGTTTTTAAAGATCAACGTCCAACCTTACTCTTCAATACTTTGTATCTTCTTCTGGAATCTTAGTTTCCCTTAATTATCCCTGAGCTCTCAAGATGGCCTTCTTCCGTTTTGCAATGTCACTGTCACTTACAATTCCTTCTATCAGTCACTCAGACTTTTTCTGTCTTCTGTCTCCTGACCTTTACTTTCCTTCTTCAAATCTCCCAACCTTTATTTTCCTTCTCCAAATCTTTCTCCAAATCTCCACTTCAATAGTCTCTCCTTCTTCTGATCACCCTCTCCTCTTTCACCATCTGAAAATCACTTTCTCCGTCCTCTCCAACACTTCCTCTTTCCAATTGCAACACATACTTTACTTTCTCTTTTTCGATTTAAATTCGCCGCTTTCTTATCAGTTCCAGCTCTCACTCTTCAAGATTCTTCTATCCGTTTCGTTCTTCATTGATAAAGAGAATTCCTTATTTCCCTCTTTTCTCCACGATACGCTTCACTGCTGCCTCTTTTTGTCTTCCTTCTGTTCGGGCTGGCAATCACATCTTCAGATCGGCCATAGACAGGCCGATTTCTTCTGCACTTGATCTGAGGATGCCTCTCGTTCTATTCGGGAGCTTGCCTTTCTCCCCTCCGAGCTCCGAGGCTTTCCCTCTCCATCGACGCTCTTTCCCAGAGCCAACCGGTCCACCGCGTGCGTCACCATTTCTTTCAGTGATTTTTGGTTGATTTTGCTTCTGCGCATGCGCAGAAGCAAAATCGCGCCGAAATCTCACGAGGGGACGTGCGCGTGTGCGAGATTTCGGTGAGATTTTGCCTCCGCGCATGCACAGAAACAAAACTGCACTGAAATCTCACGTGCGCGCACGTCCCCTCGCGAGATTTTGGCGTGATTTTGCTTCTGCGTATGCGCAGAAGCAAAATTGCGCAAGGTGGCAAGTGTGTGTAGCAAACGCGTGCCCCCCCGAAGAGTGGAGATGCGCATGCATGGCTCCGGCAGCGAGATAAGAGAGCAACCCGCCCCTGCCGGGAACCCCATACAGATGCTGACCTGGAATGTAGCTGGCTGGAAAGGGATGGTCGATAGTGGACTAATGAGCTTTCTCCCTAGATTTGATGTAATAGCCTTTCAAGAAACCTGGCTAACCAGTACAACTGCCAGGCTTTCAGGGATGGGCCTCCCCAGCCCAAAAAACAAAAAACAAAGGGAGACCCTCTGGTGGGCTATGCATTCTTATAAAGCAAGAGTTGCAATGGCAGGGGGAGAAACTATATAATGAAGATAAGTATTCGTACTTCCTAGCTGTCAAATTTGAATATGAAAAGTTCGAGTTAATACTGGTAAATGTGCATATCCCTCCAAACACATCCTGGTATTATAACTCTGAATACTGGATGGGCTTGGAAGTTATCCTAGAAGATATATCTGTATTGTACACTCAGTCCATAGTTGTATTACTAGGAGATTTGAATGCTAGGTTGAGTCACTCTTTGTATGAGCTCGCCCGGAAGAAGGGAGTCCCAGGGGAGTTTTTTGATAACCATCCTCATGGCTCTCGAGAGTCTGCAAAAGTAATCCTGCTGGCCTGCTCCTAGTCTCCTTAATTTTTAAGTGTAATCTCCAAATTCTGGGAGGTAAGGATAAGAATTACACATATCCTTATACATACCACTCGGCCAATTCAAGCAGTGTGCTGGATCTCTTTTGTGTGTCTAGAAATAAAGTCAACCTCTTTTCGGAGGTCACAGTACACCTTAGCAAAAATAGCGATCATCAGCCTGTAAGCGTGACATTGTGAGGCCACTCAGATTTAAGACCATATAACATGACTGACAAATGGCTCACCAAAAAGTTAGAGGTGGCCCAAAATAAAAGGTTAATTTGGGCCAAAGTTGATACTAAGGCAATATTAGATTGCCTTAAAACAGAATGCTACTAAATGGACTAGAACAATCCAGTCATCTACTACTGACTGGCTGTCAGCCTTCAACACATTCTCTAATCTCTGTAACATCCTGAAGAAACACCTCACAACTAAACCTGCTGCAAAAAGAGCACAAGTGGGTTGACCCTGTTGGTTTGATCCTGAATGCCAGCAACTGAAAAAGAAATTGAAGGCAGCCATGAGATTTGCCCAGCGGAATCCTTCTGCTCATATACAAGCTGAGATGTTGCACACAAGAAGGGAATATAAAAAAAAGTATAACATTACAGAAAAAAAGTTTTGACATTTCAATCTGGTCAGAACTCCAGTTGGCTGCCAGAAGTTATAATTCAGTAATATTTTGGCACTCTGTAGCAGGTGTCCTGAAGGAACAGGGATTTGCGTTTGACATACCAATCTCTTCTGAGGACTGGGAGAATTATTATCAGTGTTTGTTTGCTTCCAGAGAACCTGTAGAGAAACTGTCTTTAAGCAGTGATCTAGTAAACCCTAGAACTCCTCCCCCACCCCAATTGGCCAGTCTCTCCATTCACCTACAAAGTACGAACTTCTGAGCCAGGTAGTTCAAAAGGATTCCTTTATTAGCAAGTGTGATAACAACCCATTCATTCAAAGCAAGATCTAAATGCCCTTAAGCAAAGCAAATACATTTAAACCTTAGAGCCCCCCCCCCCCATTAGGCAGAATGCAAATCCTGACCAATACACAAGGTGTGAAAATCCTCTGCTCTGGGAAGCCGGATGGGTGTACGTTTCCACAAAGCCCTTTCCTTTCAAACTAACACACATTGCCCCTCATAAATCCTATCCTAAGATAAAGAGGTTCCCACATGTCTGGCGCCAGGATATGTGTTATAAACGTCAGTTGGTCCAAGCAATGTTGCTAGATCAAACTCGAGACCCCCCTTCTCTCTCTGAATGGCAGAACCACTCTTTGGGGTTCTGACATGCTGCCGCCTAAAAAAAAACCAACCTCCCCTTCTCTTTTTGAATGGCAAAGTCACTGGATGCGGCCCCCTTAAAAAGAAAAAAATCCACCTGTAAAAGACATAACCACAATCAATTATAATATATTAACAAGGTTTGTTAGGGTATTGGGAATGAAATCTTCTCAGTAAAGTGGGGGCTTTAACATGTTGTTTAGCAACCCACTTGTTCTGTGATAAAGGCAAATGTTTCCAAGCAACCAGATACTGGGTTTTTCCTCTGTGGATCCGAGAATCAAGAATTTCCTTGATTTCAAAGTGTTGTTCTCCTTCTATCATGATTGGGACAGGTGGTGCAGATACAGGCGGTCTCAGTGACGAGGTTACCTCTCTCTTGAGTAAACTAATGTGAAACACTGGGTGGACTTGTCTGACTGTTTTTGGAAGGAGTAATTCAACTGCTACTGAGTTGATGATCCTAATAATAGGGAGAGGTCCAATGAAATTTGGCCCTAATTTTTTGGATGGTTGTAACGATTTGGGGAATTTTGTAGATAAGTATACTCTATCCCCAACATGGAAAGGTTTAAGCTCGATTCTTTTCTTGTCAGCTTGAATTTTAAAAACCTCTCTAGCTTCCTTTAAGGCTAATCTGACCACTGGCCATGTGTTTTGTAAATTCTCTGTCCACTCCTTTAGTGAAGGGATCGTGGCTTTTTCTGTGGGTAATTCAGGCATTGGGCTGAAATCCTGACCTGTGGCTACTCTAAAAGGGGTAAAACCAGTACTTGAATGTACAGAATTATTTAATGCAACCTCTGCAAAAGGTAAAAGTTCAGTCCAATTGTCCTGTTGAAAATTAATAAAACATCTTAGATATTGTTCCAAAACCGAGTTTGTTCGTTCACAATTTCCATTAGTAGCCGGGTGGTGGATGGAGCTTAATCCTTGGGCGGTACCAAGTAAGCCCAAAAACAGCTTCCAAAAGTTGGAGATGAATTGGACTCCCCTATCCAAGATGATTCTTTGTGGGACTCCATGAAGATGATTAATGTGTATTAGAAACAATCTGGCTAAGCCTTTAGCAATTGGGATTTTCTGGCAAGGTATAAAATGTGCTTGTTTTGAAAACAAGTCTGTCACAACCCAAATGACAGTGTTTCCCCCACTTTCTGGTAGTTCTACAATAAAATCCATAGCAATTTCTTTCCATGGCGCTGACGGCTCAGCTACCTTCTGTAGGAGTCCTGGGGTTTTCCCTTGTTGTCTTTTTGCCGCAGCACAAATGGGGCAACTTGCTACATAGCTTTCTATGTCCTTTTTTAGTGATGGCCACCAAAATTGCCTCCTTATTAAGTGTAAGGTTTTTACAAAACCAAAGTGTCCAGCTATTTTTGAGTCATGACACCTTTCCATTAAGCATAATCTTTGGCTAGCAGGCACATATAGTTTCTCTCCTACCCAAGCTAAGTCATCTTTCATCAAGCAACTGGATTTATGGTTCAAAAACCATTCATCGTTGATTAATACTTGCCTAAAAACTCGAATGGTGTCGTCGTTTGTCAATGTGTCTTGTCCTCCTTGGGACCTGGTGATTACTTTGGTTGCCAATTGACTAGTTTGTACTATGGGTTTAAATACCTCTGACTTTGCCTTATTGTATTGTGGTTTTCTGGATAGTGCGTCTGCCAGAAAGTTTTTCCCCCGGGGATAAATTTAAGAGTAAACTTGAACCGTTTGAAATATTGAGCCCAACGAACTTGTTTTGGGGATAGTTTCCTTGGTGTCTTTAGGGCTTCTAAGTTTTTATGATCAGTCCAGACTTCAAAAGGAATCTTACTCCCTTCTAAGAAATGTCTCCAAGTTAAAAGTGCCCATCGCACCGCATAAGCTTCTTTTTCCCAAATAGCCTACCTTTGTTCAGTTTCACTTAATTTCCTGGATGTATATGCACATGGCTGTAGTTGCCCTTGCTCATTTTTCTGAAGTAGGATTGCCCCTATTGCAACATCGCTAGCATCTGCTTGTATGATGAAAGGTTTTTCTGTGTCTGGGTGCTTTAGAATTGGTTCTGCTGAGAACAGCCATTTGAGTTTTTCGAATGCTGCTTGGCATTCCATTGTCCAATTCACGGGCTGTCTCAGTTTAGGATTTCCCTCCCCCTTTGTTCTTAACAGTCTTGTGATGGGCAGGGCGATTTGAGTGAACGCTGCGATAAATTGGCGATAGAAATTTGCGAACCCCAGGAAGCTTTGTAGCTGTTTGCGTGTGCGAGGCGTGTCCCAATCCAGTACCGCCTGCACTTTTTGAGGGTCCATTTCTATGCCCGGGTATGAAATACGATACCCCAAGTAGTCATTTTTTTCTTGGTGGAATTCACATTTTGAGAGTTTTGCATAAAGTTTTGCATCGCAAAACTTTTGCATAAAGTTTTGCATCGCAGAGTTTGCTTAGCACCGCCCTGACTAGTTTAACATGCTCAGCTTTGGTCTCTGAGTATAAGAGAATATCATCTAAATAAACAAGAACCCCTTTATATAAATGTTCATGCAAAACATCATTTATTAATTGCATGAACACTGCAGATGCCCCTTGTAGCCCAGAAGGGAGCACTTTGAATTGGTAGCACCAGTGGCAGGTTCCTAATTTTTTTACTACCACTCTGTGGGCGTGGCTTATTTTGTGGGCATGGCTTATTTTGTGGGCATGGCTTGCCAGCCATGTGACTGGGTGGGCATGGGCCTCAGGAGCTTGGCAGCAGCCGGAGAAGCAGGGGGGCATTGCCCACCCGCAACACAGCCCCCCGCAGCGGGAGCAGCAAGACCATGGCAGCGGTTCTTCTAGGAGGCTCCGTCCGGCCTGAATGCTTCTCCCCATTCGATGATCCTAGGCTCCTGCCACCCGTTCCCCCTCCCCTCAGCAGCTCGAGAAGCCTCGAACGTGCGAAAATGCCTAGGATCATCACTGCACGTTCGTGGCTTCTCGCACTGCTGAAGGGAGGGGAATGGAGATAGCTCCTGCCACCCGTTCTTTCAGCGTCTCACGCGCTCCCTCAGCCATCCTCCCCTGCTTGGATTCACTGTGAGGTAGGAAGGCAGCACATGCACAGTGCCGGAAGCTTGGCTTCTGGGCATGCGCAGAAGAAATTTTTTAAAAAAAAATAAAAAAAAATGTTTTAATGACGGCGCCCAAGCACTGGCAACTGACCGCACCGGTACTGTGACGTCACCAGCGGGCCACTACCGGTGCTATAGAGTGGACCGCACCGGTAGGAACCCACCACTGGGTAGCACCCCAGGGGGGTGTTAAATGCCGTTTTCCATTCATCCCCCTCCTTAATCCTGATTCGATAGTATGCCTCCCTTATGTCTAGTTTGGGGAAAAAATTCCCTTTAGTGAGGTGTGCAAGCATATCTTTCATCAGGGGAAGGGGATACATGTTTTCAACACTGATCGTATTTAGGTTACGAAAATCCACGCATAAATGTTTTGTGCCATCTTTTTGGGAGTTGAAGTCCAGGTATATTCAAGTTGTTGAGGTTGAGAAATTGTGGCCTGCAATGTCGAAAAACTAGAAATCAGATAAGCTTCCAGCAAAGTAATCCTTGTTTAGTAGCTTTCTCCCAGGACTCCAAAGTTTCAAGAGGCAAGCAGGGGGCAAAAAAACCATGATTGGTCCAAAAACATTGCCAGGGTCCCCAAAGCCAATTTCCTCTTTTAAGCTCTTTCTTCTTAAAACAGCCCCATATTCCTTCCTCCCCCATGGGGCCTGCTCACCCACCCTTCCCAAAACCCCTGCAAAGACAATGATTTTAATTTGCAAGGCTCTTCTTTCAATAGTTTCTTTCTTTCTTTCTTTCTTTCTTTCTTTCTTTCTTTCTTTCTTTCTTTCTTTCTTTCTTTCTTTCTTTCTTTCTTTCTTTCCCTCTCTCACTTTTTTCTCTTCCTTCCTTCCTCCCTCCCAACCTCCCTCTTCTTTCTTTTCTTTCTTTTTCTTTCTTTCCCTCTCTCACTTTTTTCTCTTCCTTGCTTCCTTCCTCCCACCCTCCCACCGAACATTCTTCTTCTTCCTCTCCTTCCCTTCCTTCCTTCCTTCCATCTCTGGTCTTCCTTCCTTCCTTCCTTCCTTCCTTCCTTCCTTCCTTCCTTCCTTCCTTCCTTCCTTCCTTCTCTTTTCTCTTCTTCCCTCTCCTAGCCCTCAGCACCGCAAGATCCGTGCGTGCCAAACTCTCTGGCAACCTGGACAAATAAGCTCATTGTGGTTATTCAGTCACTCCAGGAAAGCGGAGCGAGCAGGGAGGGGATCCTGCCCACCCTGCCTACACTTGTAGCAAAGCCAGCCTGCCCCACAGAGCCGACCTTGTCCGGGGAACCAGCCAGCCAGCCCACCCCACCCTCGCCTCACCTTCTCCAAAAGGCGCCCTCTGCTGCCAGTCATAGGGACCCCCGATTAGAAACCCCCTCCCACTGCTCTCTCTCCTCCCTCCTGGAGACCGGCAGCTGCATCGTGTTGCCAGCCATCCCTATCTGTGGCGGAGGAAGAGCCCGGGCGGGCTTGCAAGGTGGGGCTTGGGCGGCTCGGGATCCTCCTTCCTTCCTTCCTGCTCACTTGGCCACCTCTGCGGCTCCTCTCCACCCCGGTGGTGGCACCTTTCCCTCCCCAAGCACACCCGGGGGGACCCTCTCCAAAGCTGGCCATGCGCCCCGGGTGCGCCGTTGCACACCTTGCAAACGTCGCCGTAAGTGCCAGAGCCGATGTGCTGAATGAGTTCATAGCGCAGCCACGGGTCCTGCAGTGAGACGTCCCGCAAGGCGCTTATGGTCCCCTCACCCAGCCGCCTTTTCAAAGATTCCCCTTTGTGGCTGGAGGACAATTCCTTCAAACTCTTCTGTTCCTCCTTCATTTTTTGCAAATTTGATTCATGAGAAGTGTCAAACTCTCTCCTTCCTTACACCTGTTTGTCCTCTTGGGTTTATATGTCTTCTGCTTTAAGAACTATATTTTATATTTTATTAAATCCTCCCACCCAGACACTCTCTGCTACCCCCTCTGGCATCCCCATCTCCTTGCTTGCCATGTCCCACATCTCCGACTACAGCCGGGACTCGCAAACCGGGCCGGCCGGGGCTTGCAGCGGCAATTTCTTCCCATTGGTGTCGAAGGGAAAGGCAGTCACGGGGGGAACGGCCAGCCAACAACCACTTAAGTTTAACACTGCATGACGGCGGGAAGAAGGACAGCCGGGTTGAGCTCGTCTGTCTGCCCTCTCACCCTCGGCTGGCACGGAGACCCAGCGAAGAAAGAGGCAAACAGGGAGGGAGGGAAGAGAGAGACTGAGAGATATTAGCACAGGGCTAGCCTGATCATACGGAGCAGGGCAGTGGCGATGGACCACGCTCCAGCACCACCTCCTTCTCCAATTCCCTCTGGCTTAGCTCCTCCTGCCCATGGCGGTGGCGCCCTCAGCACCAAGGTTGTATGATCAGGCTAGCCCTGCGCTAATATCACTTAGTCTCTCTCTCTTCCCTCCCTCCGTTTGCCTCTTTGTTCGCTGGGTCTCCGCGCCAGCAGAGGGCGAGAGGGCAGACAGACGATTCCGATCCAGCTGTCCTCCTTCCCGCCATCGTGCGCTGTGAAACTTAAGTGGTTGTTGGCTGGCCGTTCCCTCCCGTGACTCCCTTTCCCTTCGACACCAGCGGGAAGAAACTGCCGCTGTGAGCAGGAGACAGGGGCAGCCACAGATGTCTTAAGCACTGCCTTGTACTCTCCAGCGCACAATCTTGTGACGCCCCACCCCTCAGCTCGGCCGCCAGCGTCAGAAAAGCCTCTCACCGAATGGCACCTCTCCCGACCAATCGGAGGGCTCGGGCGAGTTGAGCCGATATGGCCAGGCTTGTGGCAGTGGGGGGGGGAGGAGCTGAGGATGCCAGGGTGACCCCTGGGAAATGGTCATTCGACCCCCAAAGGGGTCCCGACCCCCAGGTTGGGAACCACTGCTTTAGAGGCTTGCTTTTACTTTTACAATATCTCTAAGCTCTGCAGGATTGTTTAAGATTTGCTTTATGTGAGGAATAGACAGACATTGACACGTTTCTTGAACAAACAAGTAAGCAGTTTATTTAAATACAACTTCTCAGTAATTGTCAAGTGAATTTGTTACAGCCACAAGCAGCTATTTAATTCTTTCTTTTTCTTTTCTTCCCCTCAGAGACTTTCCTAGCTCTCCTTACTAAATGTAAGAAATCCCAGTTCTTCTTTGTTTCTAGGCCTATAGATAAGAGCATGTTTCACCATTTATCTCTATCTACAAATTACACAATTACATATCAATCAATCTTGTTCCCTGACCGCGGTTCCTGCTTCCCACAGAACAGCCTACGGCCTATCTTTCTCTCCTGTTAACCTCCTTCTTGGACAGTTAAACTCAGGCAGAGATTCACTATAATCCTTTCCTCATGGAAGTTACACACAGAGAGACAGAGCTCTCCTTAGCTCTTCTCACTACACCTTCCTTCTTTGGAAGTTACCACACAACAGAGCTTTTCTCAGCTCTTCTCTCTAAACCTTCCCTCATGGAAGTTAATACAGACAGAGAGCTTTCTTCACAGCTCTTCTCACTAAACCTTCCCTCCTGGAAGTTACCACAAAACAGAGAGCTTTCTTCAGGTCTTCTCACTAATCCTTCCCTCATGGAAGTTACCACAAAACAGAGAGCTCCACATCTCTCTCAACCAGGCCTTTTATAGTTCCTGGCCCTGCTATCTATGCTCCGATTGGCTGTCTCTTATGATGTCATCTATCCCCCCTCCCTTCTGGAGTACTGGGATAAACACCTCCCCCTTTCTACTTACCATGCATTTAAAAGCTGTTTGGCTCTATACTTACTTGTTTAAACAGTTCCTTTTAACAATACTTTAACTTTATACAACAAATTACTATTTTACATTCAGTACCTGTATGTGGGCACCACAGGCCCCATTACAGTGGCAGAGATCACCAAACACTCTGCCAAAGACCAAGTCCTAGTCCAAGTGTTCAACTGGGTGTGGAGGGGGTGACCAGAAGGGCCAGTCAGAGCAGAGTTCATGCCCTTCCACCCTGGGAAACACGAGCTGTCAGTTCAATAAGGCTATTTTCTTTGGGGACAGAGAGTGATAGTCCTGCAGAAGCTGCAGTGACCAATCCTAGAAGCCTTGCATATAGGCCACCCAGGCATCATAAAAATGAAGGCACTCACCCACAGTTACATTTGATGGCCCAACCTGGACAAAGCCATCGCTGAATGGGTCACCCCTTGTCAGCCATGCCAAGAGTCGAGACCAGGACTCCCACCTCTGCTCTAGCACGCAAGTGGGAAGCATGCAAACACCCTGGTCAAGAGTCCATATTGATTTCATGGGGCCATTCCAGGATCAGACATTCATGGTGGTCGTTGATGCATACTCCAAATGGCTGGAGATGGTACTAATACCATCAACCACCTCAGACACCATCATCAAGTCATTATAAAAACTGTTTGCAACCCACGGACTACCAGATGTCCTGGTATCAGACAATGGGCCACAGCTCACGTCTAATCAATTCAAACTGTTCCTGGCAGGTCATGGCATCCGTCATGCCCTGATCGCACCATTCCATCCTGCTAGCAATGGGCAGGCAGAGAGAATGGTGCAGTCAGCAAAAAAAGGCACTGGCATGAATGGGCCCCGGGGACCGGCAGATATGAATATCAAAATACTTGTTAGTCCAGCATATAACACCCAGTGCCATGACTAACTGGAGCCCGGCTAAACTTCTAATGGGTCACCGCCTAATAACTGATCTGCACCGACTACACTCGAACTATTCTTCAGAGGCACCCACCAACTCAACCAGCAAACTCCGGTCATTTGCTATTGGGGACCAAGTATAGGCACACAACTACACTGGGGTGCCCTCTGGATTCCTGCCTGGGTTTTAACAATAACTGGACCATGTTCCTACTGAGTGGAGCTGGAGGATGGCCGAGTATGGTGCCGCCACATCGATCAACTGCGTGGCCGCTTGGGTACCTCCATCTGCCACCAGCCGGAAGGGACTCAGACAGAAATGAACCCGATTACAGACTCTGAAACTCTGCCACAAATGGAGATAGAAACCAAATGAGATGACAACACAATGCAGGTACCTGTCAAACCGGGGGCTAGTCAGCACAGAATTCCTGTAGAACCGGTTCTCATGAAGGCAGAGACACCAGCGGCTGAGCCTCCAAGGGCAGATCCCATAGCAGCAGCCGTGGCTCCACCTACTCCAAATGATGGACTAATTGAACTGCACAGGTCGGGACAGACACACCGCCACCCCACTTACCTACGTGACTATAAATGCTAAAGTGCATAAAATTTAAATAGATAATGTTCCGTCTTGGTAGGGAGGGGTGTTACGTATTGAAATGAGCAGTTGAAACTAGTTGCTGAAGTTCTCACTCTGGTCTGCTATTGAAGCGGGAAAACACTTTGCGTTGATTGGTTGACCAGCCTCCTATAATTAGATTCAGCCCCGATCTAAGAGGCACGATTTGCAATTGGGTTGGCATGCCTTCTTGTGGGGAAAATAAAATACATGGTTACTTCCAAAGACATTACATTAGGAATGCATTATTGTTAGTGTGGGAAAAAATTAGAGAACAACAGTACTTGAGGATACCAGTTTGCTTTCAAGAATGGAAGCACTGATTCACCCAAATGTTATTAACATGGAAAATATTGTTAGATACAAAGATATCTTGAATGAAAAGGGGGAACTCAAAACTAAACAAGAATTGAGCGATCAAGGGATTGATATGGCATGGTACTCACAAGTGCAGATACATTTTAGATATGAGAAAGATGTTATCTTTACAGATTTTATAAAGAACCAACCAAATTGGACAAGTTATTAACAGGGGTAGAAGGAAAATTGATAAAGAAAACGTACAGCTACTTTATTGGGTATTGGGTGCTGATCATCATCTTTAAAGCCCTACATGGCTTAGGACCAGGCTATCTTCGGGACCGCATTCTACCTCATACCTCCCTTCGACCGGTCAGGTCCCACAGAGTGGGTCTCCTCCAGGTCCCGTCAGCCAAACAGTGTTGACTGGCGGGGCCTAGGGGGAGGGCCTTCTCTGTAGGGGCCCCTGCTCTCTGGAACCAACTCCCCCCGGAGATCCGAATCATCCCCACCCTGCTGGCCTTCCGAAAAGCCATCAAGACATGGCTCTTCCTGCAGGCGGGGTGATGTTCAGATGACCTTCCATCCTTCCATCTCCCCCATGTATATATGATATGTTCGTTGTTTTAAAATTGTTTAAAATTGTTTTTAACATTTATTTGATGTTCCCTAAAATGTTGTAAGCCGCCCTGAGTCCTGAGGGAGTAGGGCGGCATAGAAGAACTTCGAATAAATAAATAAATAAATAAATAAATAAATAAATAAATAAATAAATAAATAAATAAATAAATAAATAAATAAATAAATAAATAAATAAATAAATAAATAAATAAATAAATAAATAAATAATATTTATTCCTTGGGTATGCCTTCTGTTGGCACGCTATAACCAGGCATGGCTGTTTCCCTGCGTTCACCCCCCTCAGTTCCTATCTGTAGGTCCTCCGCAACAGTCACGTGCATCTGGAATTTTATGGTGCCTTGCTCCCAATTTATTCTTGGATTCCACTTTTTCAACCATGCGAGTCCCAAGACTAGTGGCCATTCCATGCCAGGTGCTACTATAAATGTAAGTCTTTCTTCGTGGCTCTCAATGCCTATTTTCAGGGGTTCTGTGGCAAAAGCAGCTGGCTCCCCCCCCTGCTATTGGCCCATCCAGTTGGCAAAACGCGATGGAGTTTCTCAGCTTTCTCACTGTGATTCCCAACTCCCTGATTAGGGTTGGGCTGATCAAGCAACGGGTACACCCTGAGTCTACTAATGCGGAGATATTTTTTCCTCATCTTAGTTAGGGATAAATAGTCTGAGAGGGAGGTTAAGCGGTTCAATTGGTTTGCTTACCAGTGGCTCATCCTCTGGGTCGCTTTCGAACGATGCTGGATCTTCCCTTCGAAATGCCGGGATGTTGTCTCCAGCGGGGGGAGGGGATGGTGGTCCGACCATTTCGCTGCTCCTCAGGGCTGTTTCCCTCCCACGCTGGGTGGGTCTCGCTGATCTCTCCCCAATTTGGCGTTCAGGTTTCCGGGTGGGTGTTTGGGGCCAGCATTCAGGTGCTCGGTGCCCCTCCTTCCCGCACTTGAAATAGATTGGAGGTTTAGGAGAAAACCCCTGTTGCCTTCTGAAGGGCTCTTTCTTCCATTGAGGTGGGGATTTCTTCCATGCTCACCCCGCATGGTACTGGTTCCTGGCCATATCAATCTCCGCTTCTTCGGCGGTGAGGTACCACTCATGCAGATGATTCGGTGCACCCCTAGCCATGCAGGCATTATACAGATCGTCACTCAGTCCATCCTTAAAACAGCTTACCAGGATGTCTTCTGGCCAGTTTAGGCGACATGCGAGGTCCCGGAATTCTTCAGTGTACTTCGCCACTGGCCATCGTCCCTGCTTCACTACCTTAATACGATCGCGTGCTTTGCGGTCAGCCAGCGGGTCCTCGAACCGTCATTGTAGGGCCATCATGAATTGGTTAAAGTTGCGCAGTTCGGGTGTGTCATTGTTATGTAGGGTCACGATCCATATGGCAGCGGCTCCTTCCAGAGTGAAGATAACTGCTCGCACTCGGGATCCCTGTGTTTGGAACTCACATCCATATTCTTGCACATAGGTCAGTACGTGTGCTACGAAGAATCCCAATTGTTGCGGGTCCCCATCAAATTTCACTCCCGGGGGGGGAGTTTTCCTTTCTAGTTGTGGGGCTTGGAGTTGGTTAGGAAGGGGTGCCGCTGCATGTGCTGCCCTGGGAGGATTTGTTGGGTCCCCTGCTGTGTACTCCATTTGCATGCCGGCTTCCCGGAGGTTGTTGGCTCCCCCGGCCTCTTCAGCGGTTGCTGTGCTCTCGGTGCTCCTTAGTCGCCGTTCTGGGGTCCCTCGGATGTTGAGATTTTCCAACGTTTCCATCACCAGCTGGGCTAGGTATCTCTTCAGACGCCCCTCCCTCAGCGGTGCTTGGGTGAGTTCCTCATGGTCAGCGAGGGCTTCTAGCTCCAATTCCCAACGAGGTTTCCGATTCCTTCAATTAATGTCAGGCAGTGATTTTATATTGCCTGTTACATGTATATGCAGGGGAGATGCATCCCTATCAAATATAATGGTGTATTCCTGAGCACGTGATTAATATGTTCCTAGTACGCATGTGTACATTCCTTTCTTTTGTTCCTTCCTTCTTCTTCTGCTTCTGTAAGGAGCAAGACCTTTTTTTATAGCCAGGATGTGATTTATTTGTTTTTGTACCAAAATAAATATTTTATACCTTAGTATTTAAACTGCGG
This sequence comes from Diadophis punctatus similis, assembly GCA_023053685.1. Classification (NCBI taxonomy): domain Eukaryota; kingdom Metazoa; phylum Chordata; class Lepidosauria; order Squamata; family Dipsadidae; genus Diadophis; species Diadophis punctatus. Next base: position 29,028,131 of record JALIGW010000008.1, on the reverse strand, counting down.
TTTTCTTTCTATAATGTCAGAGTTTCAGGAAAAGATCTATTTTGCCTCTGATGAGAGTAATTCTTATCTAACATGGTATGCAGAGAATTGGTCCTGGATCTTAATTAATTTTGACAGGTTTATTGCGTTTAGCCTAGTAAGATAGATAAAAATGTTTTTGGCTGTTTTGAAGTGAAAACGCCATAAATCTACTAAAAATGTCTTCTCCGGAGAAAGAAATCTTACTCCTCCTGGACCAGCCAATCCAAGAAACAGAGAAATCTCAAGAAGCACCCTATTTGCCTGCCTCTTCTCCGCTTTTAATAACTCCACCGAGACAGACTGATATCGCATCTCTGCAAACATCTCCGGCACCATCGTCTCCCACGCGCTCAATCACAGTGGCAGAGGCGTTGCAACAGGAAAAAGATTTTCAAAGGTCAGTCAAAGTCAAAAACACACATTTTTTCCCGGGTGCTAGTTCAACTCAAATGGGGGCCATTCCAAAGATTACTCATTATGAGCCACTTCCGCCCCAATTACTTGAAAGTTTTTCTGAGGAAGCCCCCTCAACTACCATATCAGCCACAGAAAAATTTATTGATACACGCTTCAAAGACCTTCTTGCTAGTAAAGACAAAGAAATTAAATACTTAAGGAGGCAGTTACTAGAAAGCCAATGCCCATATGAAAAACAAGATGTCTGCCAGCCTTCTCATATTCCAGAAACTTTTCCTGGGTCATCTTTTCCGGCCTCTCCATTAGAGTCCCACCCCAAAATGGGTGTTACCTTTCATTTGCCGGAAGGGACATATGACTATACGTCAATAGGGGCTGGCTCTGATCAAAGATTTTATGAACAAAGAGACTTTCCCAAAAGTAATGTTGCAGTGCCATCTAGTGGACAAAATATAGATAGAACAGAAATCATGTTTCAAACCGTTCTAGAAAGACTTGAAATTCTAATGTCTGGTAAAAGACAACCTTTGTCACCTATACCACCTGGAGGTTCTGGATTACAGTTTGTTCCTCCTCCATCTACAGTCCAACAACAATTTCTTCAGCCTGCTCAAACAATACAGGCACAAAGTGCACCACCCATTCCTATGGCTGCACAAATTATGCAGCAGACTCAAGCTGCTTCGCAGGCTGGAATTGCTACAGCCCCTGCTGTTCCAACTACACAACAGCAACCCCAAATGGGACAATTGCTTATTCCAATGCAAGCTCCTATGCCTGCCCCAACTGTGGCCCAGTTAGTGCCAATTTCTCCCCCGCCGGCTCCTATGCAGCCAGCCCAGGCACCACCACCTGCTCCAGTGCAGGCTCCTTTGCCGCTTCCTCTTCAACCCCAAGCGGGTCCACAGGCAATTCCTCAAGCCCCACACTTGCAGCGCCCCCTAGCTGCAACACGTCTTCTAAATAGAAGACCCCCAAAGAGGAGATACACTCCAAGATTGCTACGTTGCCAATATTGTGATCGTGTAGGTCATACAAGCAGAAATTGTTGTAAATTGCAATACACTCAAGTTCCTGTCCAACCCAGAGGCACAGCCTACAGGAGAAGTGCATCCCTGCCCAGAGGAACAGTTTTCAGAGGCAGCAGAGGAAGAAGTGGCAGCCAACGTCGCCCAGGTCCAAGGCGCGACCCATTTGGCCCATATGCCACTCTTGCCATCACACAAGCTGTCCAACCCTGTCAGCAATGATAGACATTTATTGATAGACATTTATTGTGGACTTTGGACTCAGGTGCCTCAATTAGCATTACTTACCAAAAGCACCTTTTCAAAGAAATGCATACACCAGAACCAGAACTTCGTGAACTTTATACATTCACAGAACGTCCTTGCAAAGTCGAAGGAAAAGGGACTGTTTACATTGAAGAGTTAGATACACTGGTTCCAGATGTTTATTATGTTCCTGCTGCAGCTTTTAATTTGCTTAGTTATACCCATTTAATCAATATTTTAGATTTTCAGATTCATCATTTTAAGAATGCAAGCTACATTGTTAAGAATAGTATGATTGTTGCAGACACAATTGTGATTGCTGGAGTCTTCTACTTAAGGCCAAAACCTGAGCCTCAAAAACAAGCAAGTATAATACCTTCCATTAATGGCAATGCAGGCCCAGAGAGAGCTGTCCAAGAGAGAGATCCTGTGATTGCCTCACTGACTCCTAAAAGCAAACCTAAGGTTCCTAATTCAAATGTTAACTTTGTTAATTCTCTCACAGGCCGACCCTTACATTACAACTGTATACATAAATGGCACAGGAGGATGGGGCATGCGAGTTTTGATGTCCTTAAATGGATGCCATTGTTTGCCCAAGGTTTGAATTTCAAAGGATGTAAGATACATTTGGATTGTGCTGTTTGCAAAAAGGCAAAATCAAAGGCAGCAGCCATTCCAAAACATGCTATACGCAAGTCAACACACATTTTTGATTTGGTTCATACTGATATTGTGGGTCCTTATGGCCCAACTATTGGTGGTAAAAAGTATTTCTTAACTATTGTTGATAATCATTCTAGATATGGTTTTTATTTATTTATTAGAGTTGGAAGGGACCTTGTAGGTCATCTAGTCCAACCCCCTGCTCAAGCAGGAGTTCCTACACCATTTGAGACAGATGGCAGTCCAGTCTCCTCTTGAAGGTCGCAAGTGTTGGGGCTCTCACAACCTCCGCTGGCAAGCTGTTCCACTGGTTGATCGCTCTCACCGTCAGAAAGTTTCTCCTCACTTCCAGGTTGAATCTCTCCTTGGTCAGCTTCCATCCGTTATTCCTTGTCTGGCTCTCTGGTGCCATAGAGAACAGCCTGACCCCCTCCTCTCTGTGGCATCCCCTCAAGTATTGAAACACTGCTATCATGTCACCCCTGGTCCTTCTCTTAGCTAGACTGGCCAAGCTCAGTTCCTGCAACCGCTCTTTGTATGTTTTATTTTCCAGACCCTTTATCATCCTGGTTGCTCTCTTCTGCATTTTCTCTAGGGTTTCAATGTCTTTTTTGTAGTGTGGTGACCAAAACTGGATGCAGTACTCTAGGTGTGGTCTGACCAAGGCTTTATAGAGTGGTACTAGTACCTCTCTGGTCCTTGATTGTATCCCTCTATTTATGCAGCTCAGGACTGCGTTGGCCTTTTTGGCTGCTGCTGCACACTGCTGGCTCATATTTAGTTGGCTGTCTACCAAGACTCCAAGATCCCTCTCGCAATCGCTGCTATTGAGTGTGGTTTTGCCCAGTTTGTATGTGTATTTTTGATTCTTCTTACCTAGGTGTAGAATTTTACTTTTCTCCGTGTTAAATTTCATTTTATTTGTTTGGGCCCTGTGTTCGAGTCTGTCAAGGTCCCTCTGGATTTTGAGTCTGTCCTCTGGGGTGTTTGCTACTCCTGCCAGCTTGGTATCGTCTGCAAATTTGGTTAGTTCTCCTGCTATTCCCTCATCTAGGTCATTTATGAAGATATTAAAGAGTACTGGGCCTAGGACGGAACCTTGTGGTACACCACTGCTTACTTCTCTCCATGTGGACTTAGAGCCATTGAGGACTACTCGTTGGGTACGGTTGGTCAGCCAGTTGTTAATCCATCTGGTTGTGTAGCTGTCTATCCCGCTTTTTTCTAGCTTATGAAGAAGTAGGTTGTGGTCTACTTTGTCAAATGCTTTGCTGAAGTCCAGGTATATGATGTCTACTGCATTTCGCTGGTCTACTAATTTGGTCACAGTGTTGAAAAATGAAATGAGGTTGGTTTGGCATGACTTGTTCTTAACAAATCCGTGTTGGCTGTTGGTTATTACTTGGTTTGTTATGTCTTTCCTATGAGAGAAAAATCTGAAATGTTTCAGATCTTTAAAGATTTTGCAATACAGGCTTTCAATCAACATGGGGTGAAGATCCACAGAATCCAGAGTGATCGTGGTTCCGAGTTCATGTCACAACATTTCCAGGATTGGATGCGCAGAAATGGCATCATTCACCAAACATCCGCCCCTTCAACGCCAGCTCACAACGGAGTGGTAGAGAGACGGCAAGGGGTCCTCCAAACCATGATGCGCTGCCTCCTAGAAGATGCTAATCTGAAACATTCATTTTGGGGCGAAGCAGTTAAGTATGCAAACTACCTTGATAATCGCACTTGGAGTAGTGTGATTGACCAAACACCTTTCTATATGCTACATGGCTACCAGCCAGATCTTTCTAATCTACACATCTTTGGTTCATATGCAATGGTGAACATTCCATTAGCGCTTAGAAGAAAAGGTGGACAAATTGCTAAGAGACTGAGATATATGGGCATTGATGACAATTCGAAATGGGGAAAATTCATTGACTCTAACAATATGATTACAATTTCTAATTCTGCTAACTTTGAAGAAGATTCAAATTGGTCCAAAATACATTCTAATGATCCTGGAGTTTATTTTCCCAGAGATGATCCATCTAACATTCCATCTTCACCTGCCGCGGACGCTCATGCTAGCGACAACGATGGAGATGAGGAAGATGAAGAAGATTGGACAACCGCTCCAAGACGTTCCAAGAGAACTACAAAAGGTATTCCTCCAAAGAAATACACACTGCATTGCACAAACAGACCACCACCATTGGTCTGTAACGTTACACTTCCACCAGAGACTTATGCTCAAATCAAATATCTTTCACAAGATGAACAAGATAAATGGCACACCGCCATGCAAGTTGAGATGGACAGTCTCCAGAATCTTAACGTATTTACACCTGCAGCACCTCCTAAAAACAAGAAAGTCATTGGCACACGATGGGTGTACAAAATCAAACAAAAACCAGATGGTGAACTATTATACAAAGCAAGACTAGTAGCACAAGGTTTCGCACAAAGTTATCCTGATGATTACACAAACACTTACTCACCTACAGTGTGGACTGAAAGTGTGAAAATAGCCTTAACTACAGCTTCCATTCTTGGACTTGAAGTTTTCCAATTTGATGTTGAAACTGTCTATCTACATGCAGACCTAGATGAAGAAATCTACGTGAAGTGCGCCCCCGGATTCCGTGACGACCTCCGTGGCCGAGAAGGGGACACGTGGATTCTCAACAAAAGTCTTTATGGTCTGAAACAATCAGGTTTGATGTGGTATAACTGTCTCAAAGACAAACTAAATTCAATGGGCTTTATTAAGTCCGAAACTGATGAATGCGTGTTTACAAAAAGGTTTAGAAATGCATATGAAATTGTTCTTGTTTATGTAGATGATATTGTTTACATTGGTCCTAACAAACACATGAGTGAAATTTTTGTTTCAGGTCTGAAGAGATTCTTCACATTGAAGTCACTAGGTCACATCAATGATTATTTAGGTGTACAGATTGAAAAGACACAGAAGGGGTTTAGCCTCTCACAACAAGCCAAGATAGAACAACTCCTACACTATTGCAACATGCAAGATGCTACACCGACACACACTCCTATGCAAACAGATTTTTGTAATCTGAAAGATGAACAAAGTCCTGAGTTCAAGGATCAAACACTTTATCGCTCAGTAATTGGCTCACTACTATACATTAGTGGTTGGACTAGACCAGACATAGCACTTAGTGTCAATTTGTTGTCACGACATGTAAGCAAAGCCACAGAATTTCACTGGTCATGTATTAAGAAGTTATTGAGATACCTAAAATACACTCAACACATGAAATTAAAGCTAGAACCTACACATTCTGATTTTGCTGACTTGTATTGTTATGCAGATGCTGACTGGGCAAGCGATAAGGAATCAAGAAAAAGCACATCAGGTTTCATAATGTACCTGAATGGATGTCCCATTCATTGGAACGTGAGAAAACAGAGTTTTGTTTCCTGTTCTTCCACCGAGGCGGAATATGCATGCATTTCTGACGCTAGTAATCAGTTAACTTGGTTCTATTCTGAGCCAGCTGGGCAGACATCACAGCTAACTGCTGCTGGAGCTGGGCATTTTCGCCGTGAAGCTGGTCCATTGTAATCCCGGTTTGTGGCAGGAAACAAACTGTTCTGCTCCAGCACCAAGCCCACCAATAATTACACACACACAAGCATCCAAACACAGTTTGTTTTAGTAATTAAAGCAAAGTCTCCTAATAATTTCTTAGTAGCGTAAAAAGCAAAAGAAAGGCAGAAGTTATTCTGTTTAGAAACCCAGCTGTTAATATACTGTCTTAAGAGCTGGCCGTAGTACAAGAGGTAATTGGCAACTCTTACTGTACTTGGCACAAGTCCCGTAACTAGAAAATGCAAGAAACAAGATCCGTGCTGGAATGCAAACTGGAGTCACAGGGAAGAAGCCGTGGCCAAAGTCGCGGCGCTATGGAGTTTCCCCGCACTCCACGGGGAATCCCTGAATCCGCGTTGTCCGGGGACCTGGTCTGGACAGGACCAGGTCAGAAACCACCCTGGAGGGGTGGTGAAGAAAAGGACATTTGCTGGCAGACTGGGAGGGGGCTGCAAACCCCCAGGGAGCCGGCTTTGCCCTCGACCAGCGGCGATCGGAAGACGGCTCTTAAATGCCATCCTAGTCGCAGCCATCACATCGGAAGGATTAAATTTGCAAGTTTGGAGTCATCTGGAAAGGAGAATTTAAAGTGTTGTGCTGGAGGAGCTGAAGAAGACAGAGAAGATAGAGGTTGGTGAGTGATATAGCCAAAGGAAACTATTAAAAGGAACATTTCAATATTAAAAGGGGATTAAAAGGACCGGAAATTAAAGAGCGGCTGTTTAATATGTGGATACAATGGGGCAACAAAATTAAAGGGACTTATAACTAAAACCCAATTATTGAAGATCTGGAATTTTGTTTAAAAGACTTGATCAAAGTGCAAGAAATTTGGAAATTAAATTTAGAAGAAATATTTGAAAATTGGAATGGATTTAAAAATAGAAAATTCAAAACAGGAAAGGCAGAGTTGGAAAAACTCAATTGGAAAATGCCATCTGGTGGATGGAGGAATCACTGCTATGGTAGAATATCTTTGTGGATGTTTGGACAGCTGTTTGACCCTGAACAAGAAAAACATCTTTGAAAGTAGAGGGAATTCAAAACAGACTGTAAATTTATTATTGTTTGAAAGAACTGTTTGAACTGACTTAGATAAGGATGAACATGAATAGATGTTAATAAATGAAGAGATAGGATTATAAAAGGCTGTGAAACACATCTTTGTTAGCAGCTGGATGGATTGTGAAAACTGGTGATTTGTGACTTTGCGACATGGAGATTTATATTTACTAAGGATTGGTGGCTTTTTTGAGACTGAAGCTACCCAACTTTTGGATTTGAGAATTGTGACTTTGGAGGACAGCAGAATGGATTGTAGAAAGTACTGATTTCTAACTTTGGGACGTGGAGATTAGTGATTATTGAGAATTGGTGGCATCTCTGAATGAACTCTGATTAAAGATTGAATTTTGACTAAAAGATTGAACCTATCTAAGATTTAAAAACTTGGAATTGAGACTGAGACTGTAAAGATATGGAGAGAATTGACTATGAAGAATTCGCTGAGTTTTTGAAGGATCTCTTTGAAGATTTTAGAAGATCTGTATTTGGAAGATTTGAAACAGGAAAAAATGAAATACAAATGGGGAAAATGGATAAGAGAACAGAAGAAGAAAAGAAGAATGATGAAAATATTATAAATGATGATGAAAAGGGAAAGAATATTGAAAATGCAATGCTGATTAATGATTATTTTAATGATAAGGATTCTACTGGGTTTAACAGTGAAAATAGAGACAAAGATAATAGTGATAATAGAGATAAAGATATTAAACACAACTATGCTCAGATTGATGATAAAGATCTTGAGACATATAAAATGAAAAAAGAAATGGAGAAAATTAGATATACACAGAAAGTAGATTTAAGAGGAAGGAAAAGAGCATGGGGAAAGAGAATTTATTGGTATAAAATTAAAAGAAAGAGGAA